>CM037092.1:79807696-80005800 GCA_020916435.1 Oxytropis ochrocephala
ACCAAAATAAAAGAATTGGATGCTTATTGTATGTTTAGAATTAGAGTTAATTCCTTTTTAGTTGTTTTTTGCTTTTATCCATTTTTGGCTAAAGTAAGTAGCAATTGTACACTCAAAGGCATTGTTGCAACTTGCAAGCAACAACATCAGCCACCTTCACTCCATGCTTCACGCCACCACCACATCAATACCCATCACACAAGCCTTTCTCCATTTCTTTTGACAAGCACACCTTTGAATCCAATAACATTCAATACACAACATCTCCTTTGCTTCCTTTTCACCTCCTCCCTTTGTAATTTAAAAACAACAACTCATTCCTCTCCCCACACACACCAACAACCGTAGCCTCTCTTCCCCTCACTCACTTGATCTTGGTTTTTCTTCTTTCATCTCAAAGGCACCTTCCCATTGGTCCTACACTAAAAAAACCCTAACACACAACTCACCCCTCTCCTCCCCTCTCCAAAACCGTGGCCATTACCTACCTCTCCTCCATCCATTTTTGATTTCCTCTTCACCCAAACACCACTACTCCACCTCATTTGCATCCCTGTTTCACATACTCCCTCCATTTCTCATTCAAAGTTCAAGCATCATCATCAAGTGGGTACTTCTTTGGAGAACATTGGAGTTTTGTTGATTTGTGTCTAGTTTCATCTTCTCATCACACTTTCTAGCTTAGAGCTAAGGTAATCCTTAAAACCGTGCATCATATTTGAGTCTTTCCTCAAAAATATAAAAAAACATTCATCCTATCATCTTCATATTCTCATATTGTTGATTGTTGTTGGTGATAAGTGTCATAAGCACTTTGACAAGCACTTAGGGAGGCTTGGGTGCTTATGGTGCTTCTCACCCTTGAATAATGGTTGATTTGTGTTGATTTGGATCTTAATCCTTACCTTTCATGAAATAAAATGTTGTTTTATGGCATGTTGTATTTCGCATACTCATAGAAAAATAGGTTTTATGTTTGCTTTGTGCATCTCTTTGCCTAATCACATGAACCTTTACCAAAAAATGTAGTCTAGCTTGTTTTCCTATATTATCTCACTTGCTTTTTCAAAATAAATGGGTTTTTGGTTATGTATTTGGGTTTTATATGCTTGCTTGTCATTTTAAGTTGATGATAGGCAATATGACTCTCACTTGTGCCTAGTGCACATTGCTTAAAGTGATGAGGATTGTTCTATATGATTCAACCCTTTTTAGTTTAGGTGTTGTTCAAATTGATGATAGGCAAAGGGATTCTCACTTGTGCCTAGTGCACTTTGCTCTAAGTGATGAAGATTGCTCTAGGTGATTCAATCCTCCTTTTAGTTTATGAGATTGCTTATTCTTATGAATTACTTTATAAGTTGTCTTAGGTTGATGATTGGTAAAGTGACTCTCACTTGTGCCTAGTGCACCTTGATTTAAGTGAGGAGGATTACCTAGAAAGGATTCAATCTCCTTTTTTTTAATTCTTAAATGACTATGAAAACGCAAATTTAGGTTTCCTTGTGCGAAGGCTTGAAGGCCAATTTGGCCTATGACGGCATTCACCTTGAAAGGTTTGTGAAGATATAATTTAGGGTTTGTGTAGGTTTTGCAAAGGATAGGTTGTCCTAACCTTGATGCACCTTCACTTGAAATTGTGGTATTAATTCTTGGAGTTTGCGTAGGATAGACTCACTCTAGTCTTGATGCACATGTGTTCTTATTCATGTATTCTTGTTTTTGTGCTTGTCATATGATTAGTATTGAATTGGTGTTCACAATTTGCTTGCTTGTTTTGATGATCACATTTACTTTGTAATCCGACTTCAAAGTTCAAAACCTTTGTTACTCGTTAGTAACACCTCAAAACCATGTCGCATTCAAATTATACAACAACTTGTTACTCGTTAGTAACAATTACAATTTCAAATCTTCTTCATAACCAAGAACACTTTCAAACATCAAAAAAACTATCTCACAAACTAAAAATCAATTCAATTGCGAAAACCCTTTTGATGACCTAAAGTAAGAACCAATTATCATTAATGATCACTCGCGCCGATGCCGTTTGGTTGTTAATGATAATTTCATTTTCAAGAGAGTTAGTAGTATGACCACTCTAAACCGTTGTTGTTTGGTCATCGCGAACACTCAATCCAATTGCGAACTCTTTTTTAAGTTATCAAAACATTTTCTCCAAGTCAAACCAATGAAACGCTTTTCAAAAACAAATCTTAAAAACATCAAAATCAAAACTAATTGTCATTGATGATCACTCGCGCCGTTGCCGTTTGATTGTGGGTGATAATTTCATTCCCGTGGGAGCTAATAGTGTGACCACTCTAAACCGTTGTTGTTTGGTCTTCACAAACACTCCCCTTCATTTGCGAAAAACTTTTAAATAATCAAAATAAAAACCGGTTGTCATCAATAGTCACTCGCGCCGTTGCCGTTTGATTGTTAGTGACGATCCCATTTTCAAAAAGAGTTAGTAGCGCCACCACTCTAAATCGTTGTTGTTTGGTCACCGCTAACGCCAATCCCTTTGCGAAAAACTCTAAAAAAAGATAAAAACAAAAACCTTTTTCAGACAAACAAGAATTACTTAGCTTTGAATTCTCCATCGACCGAGATACGTAGGAGCGAGAGGCTAACTCTCGTCAAGCGCCAAAAATAAAAATTTTCATTAAGTCTTCTCATTCCCTTTTCTATAAAGAGGCAAATTTAAATATATTCCAAATCAACACTTAAAACCACACGCTTAATTAAAGGTTCCTTCCTAGGTAGAAAGGAGGTGTGGGGTGCTAATACCTTCCCCATGCTTAACCGAATTTCCAAACCCAAATTTTCCTGGTTTCTAAAAGGCCATTCACTTTCCAAAAGGTTTTTCTTCAATATTTTCCTTATAAAAAATATTGGTGGCGACTTCATTGTTTTAAAAAGTTGTAAACGAAGAAAGATCCCCTCAGGGACTTTTTCGGGCGCAACAAGTACCTTCAAATGTGCTTCAACTTTGTGTGTTTCTCTCTCAACGAATTGGAAGGAAAACCCAACAACCAGCGAATCCAACTTTCTGGTTTTCTAAACTCCATGACAATCTAAACCAAATCAAGATTAAATTCAAAAGCAAAGAAAATCAAAAGCATAAAGAGAAGGTTAGGGTTTTCAGTAAATCAAAAATTAGGGTTTTAATTAGAATAAAAGCAGAATAGAATAGAATAGAAGAACAATACTTACGATAGATGATGAAAAATAAGAAGAATGCTTGCATTCCGAGTTGGTTCGCACAATGGGTTCCGGGGTTTGCGCTGCGTCAGCAAAAGGGGGAGTGGATGTGAGGAGGAGGAGAGAAGGAACGGTGGTGGCCGACGACGCGAGAGGAGGATTGGTGGTAGCCGCGACGCGAGAGGAGGAGGGCCATGGTGAAGGAAGTTCGAGAGAGGAGAGGGAGCGAGCAAGAAGGAAATAAAAAGAAGAAATAGAAACGCCAGATTTGGGGTCGAGCGAAGGTCATTTATGACGGGCTTGCCACGGCTAGTCCGTCGCAAATTTGCGACCGCTTTCTAAGTCCGTGGCAAACTCCAAATGAGAAACTTCGCGCTTCTTGCTTTTTATACATTGCCGTCACAAGTCCGTGGCAAACGACTGACGAATTAATATCCGTCGCAAGTCCGTGGCAAACTACCGACGGAATAAAGTCTGTGGCAAATGTTGGTGGCTAAATCAGACTTTTCTTGTAGTGTTTGATACATGGTCGAGGGAGTTGACCAATAGGAATATCCCAACTCTTGCTTTCGGGCCCCATCAAAACTTGTGCAAAAGATTTGACATTTTTCGCCTCTTTGTGCGAGATTTCGGGTTGGTAGAAACAAGAACGGGACCATCAGATCCCACCGGCGCGTAGTCGATTAGGAATAGTGGCCATCAGTTCTGGGAATGGTGTCTTTAATTCCTTCAGAGCAGGCGCAGGGATCGAAAAATAGGTCTGACAGAGCTGCTGGCACGTGCAGCAAAGTCCATCGTTGACACGCCTGCATCACTATTGGCACATGATTGATGCGCTGCAGGTGACATCAACAGAGACGCCTAGAACGACGTGACCTATATATGACCGCGGAAGGTGTAGCACAGGCGCTGACGCGGGTCCCTCCGGCTAGGCTTTTCTCCTGCAGGTAGTTCACATGCGCTGCATCGAAATTCCCAATTACAGGCGCCAAATCGACATCAGGTCTGATGCGCCGTACACTGTTATTCGCTGCAGGTCTGACGCATATGTCTCCTCCAATCGCTGCATCAGGGCGTGAAATTGTACCTGCAGAGCCCGCGGCAGACACGCCAATCGAGACGTCTACATTTGAAGGACCAGGTTGTCTCTTTGATGGCAACAAAAAAGCTTCAGGGAACAGTACCAATGCAGACTGTCTCGTGTTAGCCGGAAAAGAGTCCCGCAGTGACCAGTCACTATCGGTCATTAACAGGCAGCGGCGATGCAGAACCTAAAACCCTAGCAGAGAGGGTTTTTCCATCTTTTGTTATCTTAAATTGAGTTCTTTATTGTGCTTTTCATTTGCTAAGTATGGTGATGATCATAGTAGTTTTATAATTTTAAAAGCATAAGATGTTTCTTTGCTTAGACTTCTTGTCTTAATAATTTAGGTCTAAATTGTAAAATTTTAATACCCGGGATTGGAAGACTATTAATGGTTTTGAGTTTGATTTAATATCATTTTTAAATTTTAGATTTTTTTGGTTATTTAGAAGTATTGGAATATTACAAAAACAAAGGTGGCTTTTTATATTTTAGAAAAGAGCAATGCTATTTAGTAAGAATAGATTTTGTAAGAAATGTAAGAAATACATTAGAAGCTAAATTGTAGGCACCAACTAACACTACACACTAAGTGTCTTGCTTCAAGTTAATTTTAAAAAGCTCACAATTCCAACCCCCTTCCTTGTGCCACTTATTGACTTTAATAATGTGATAACGTGAAGTTATTTGTGGGACTCATAAATTTTTTAGAGCTGTTGATCAATTGGAGAGATTGACTTCTTATTAAAAAATAAAGAGTGATATGTACAAATAGACCCATTTAAGCACCAAAATAATGGTTGCTCCATTGTAATGGTCTTATTGGAGGAAAAAACTAACGACATTTTAGAAGTAGTAGTGCAGATGCATGAGCTTCCACATCTATTGATACCGCCCCGTTTGTTGTTACAACGGCCTTTCCACTCCACACTTCCTTGCCCCGACAGGATTTAACATGTACGTCGGGAAAAACCTCTCTCATATATGATGTCTTTGCATATATCATAGTCTTCTTCTGTTCACTAAGATTGAAGAAAGCCAAATACACTTCTCCTAAATTGGGATAAAATAACAAACATTAACTTTTAGCACTTAGAAATAAAAACACAATTATACAACCTCGAGAAACTGGTTCTAAAAAGTGGTAAACTTTTACAAAAATTTACCTTCGATATGCTTTACTGTTGCACAATTACTAGAGTAACTATTTACCAGTGTCCCATTGGGGTTGAGCTTCCAGATCTATACAATTAAAAATTGATCAGCTTCCAATATTAGAATCCACAAAGCCACAAATATCAACAAAAATACAAGTTGATGCAATGTAATGAAATGTACCTGATTTGAATCCAAGCAAAATACAAGGTGAAAATGTACCTCTCTCCAACTCTTTAGAAGTAAGCTTTCGTTTTGGAAAAGCTTCCAAGCAAAATTCATTTTTATCAGTTTCAACTAATTGATATTTCCCTCGATACTTCTCTTCATACTTACCCTCCTCATCTCTGTAACAATATCAATATACCATTTTGTTTTGTTAGCAACAAGACAAAGAATCAATTATAAGTTATATATAAATAACAGAGAAGGATGAAGCATGATTACAATTTGAAGGCAAGTTCTCTCTTGTTTACGCAGAATGGGGAATGAAGCTTCTTTTTCCAACAGATTGTTTCAAGATTAAGACTTTCAGTAGTCCAACCAGTTGTATCTAGATCAGTGCAAGTAGTGAGGGCTAATGAATGTATAGGTGATCTTTTCTTTCCTTTCTTAGATTTTTTTGTTTCTTTCCCACTTTGATGCTCATATACAGTTGTCAAGTTCGGTGAGCTTGTGATATAAGGAAACTGTCGTAGTAGTAAAAAATCCATATGATTCATTACTAACTTTATGGGCATGTGCCTATTATTCCTCAAAAAAAAAAAGCTCACATACCTCCAGATTGTTTGAGCTGAAATGGTTGATCTCTAGCAGAATTGGATTCGTGATAAGTTCAAATGTGGTTTGATCAATTTTGCGCAAATCTCCCCCATACATAATGGGAGACTTTGCCATAGCCCACAAAGTCATCTGAGAGATAATATTCATTATAATGCGTTGATTCAACGCCTATTACTACCTCTGGGCTTATTTTTAAGAAACAAATACCGTTTAAATGTAGACAAAATACATCAATTGTTCAATAAAATCTAAAATTGTATTTTTCTCTAATAAATAGGATCGATGCAGATAATACATGTCAAGGCGTACACGAAATCAATACATGAATATATAATAAAGTAACTGCAATTATACTATTTATCAATACCTGTGTCCTTTGCTCATTTAGATTAAGGGAAGAAACCTTTGTGGACCATGATTTGTATCTATAAATAAATTCGGAAAAATAAAAAATCCATAATCCATAATCCATATTACAATTAGTCAACAAGCCGACTGTAAGTACCTTAAAATGTAATGTGGACGCAACAATTTTTAATCAAGAAGGAAGGTATGGTATAGGGATGTGCATTAGAAATAATCAAGGAAGCTTCATCAAGGTAAAAGCAATGACTTTCAATGGAATTCTTTTTCCCCAAGAAGCTGAAGCGACGAGTCTAAAATTTGCGATTAAATGGCTAAGTGAGGTAGGAATCCAAGCTATAATCATTGAGCTGGACAGTTTGCTAGTGGTAAAAATCTTAATTCTGACTGATTCAGGCTCTATTTTACTATATTGTAAAAATCTACTTTCTAAATTTCAAAGCTATAAGATTAGCCATATAAGGAAGCAAGAAAATCACGTTGCTCATACCTAGCAAGATCATCACGATTGTATGCTAACTCCTAGGTTTTTGATTTCATTCTGACTTGTATTGAGACTATTCTTATGAATGAAATGCATTAAGTTTCTTGTTGTTAATAAAAATAGCCAACAAGTTTTTAAATCTAAGACATGGGAATGTAAACATTTTCTAAGTTTCTAAATGAAAAAGAAGTAGTGCATTACTTGGATTACTTAGCCATCCAAATGGTAACATGTCCAAATCAGGCCAGGATTTCCCCTTTAGACCTTTTGCTCCAATCATATTAGCTGTAGCAAAATCCATGATTTTTCACAATTAAATGAACCCAAATTACATAATGGTGATAGAAGAAGCAACAAACATGCATGAGTGCAACGTATTCAGAAGATTGATAAATTAGCATAACTAATCATTTTCTTAATATTCGTGCTTAATTTTAAACGACAGATAATATGAGAGACAGAAGGAGTATATAACTTAATCACCTTGATATATTAAAATGTGACTTGACATCCCCCCAATTGTCCCAATCATCTCCTGTTATGCGATAGATGTTGGCTAGTCCACTGACAGCTTTAGCCATCTCTGGTGTCGCATTGGTTCCAGGAGATAGAGAATACACAATAGTGTGATTTTGCTGACTAAGAACCTACCATGACATGATGTGTATATGATATGTTTGTCAATAAATCTTCATTAAAAATAAAAAAGATCTCAATGTTTATATTAAAATAAAAGCTAGTGAAGAGGGTTAGAAAGAGGAAACTTAAGATTAATTACCTCTGATACATAGGTTATTTCATTCAAATCCAAGTCGTGGCCAAACACACAATCATGTTTCACTGCAACAAAGGCAGAAAATCAATTAAAATTACTGCTAAAGCATAAATTAGAAGAAGTTCTTGTTGTCAATTAATGACATGATAATTTTTTTTAAAGTGCATTAATAAATTATTAGTATGAGTACCAAAATCAACACCCCAAGCAGAATACTGCTCATGAAGGGATCTTAAAAAGCTTTCCCTGCTCCCAAAGTTGTATTTACACTCATGAAACCATTTTTCATCCATTCACATGCCCTTCCTGGAATTGCTATGTCTTTTGCATGCCAAACTCGACCACCCTATCAAAATGTGAGATGGAGAACATCAAGGGTGAATTGTAATGTTGTATTTCTCATTTAGAAAAAAATGAAATGTTTTACATTAGGCATCTACCACTATCATTTCCTAATACAAAAATAAAAATAAGGAAATGGATCCGCTCCGTTAGCTTTCCCGTAAGTCATAATCTTAGCCGTTGGATTATGATCTGATGGTGCTAATATTTAGTGACAAAGCAGTGATCTGGACAAGAACTAGATGGAGAGGATCTAGGTCGATAAAAATAAAACCAAATTAATTAGTCTAGCAAAAATGCAAACTAATACCTTTGTTGTATCAAGGATAGGGGTGTTTGCATTGACAGCTTGTGTACTAATCCCTCTCATAATATGAATTCCAAACTTCAAACCAAAGCTATGTACTTTCTTAGCTACTTCAGTGAACCCCTTCCCACCGTTGGAAGAAGGCCACCTTGCAGGTCAGAACCATCCTTCCCCATTCATCAATAACATCGAACCCAAGAGAGTCGACACCAGCGCCCTCGACTAACTTTCGATACCAGAGGTAATCCACGACAACATACTACAAGGGTTGAAGGAAAAAAAGGAATTTAATTTATATATAATCAGATTTACAACTATTAATTAATGAACTCGAATATTTTGTAAAAATTCTTCTTCAGAAATTGTCCATATAAAAGAATCATAGGAATTCCAACCTCTTGGTGGCAAGCTATGATAGCGCACCAAATAGGGGTAAACCCGTAATTTGGCGTGTCTATGAGAGAAAGAAGAAAAAGAAGATTAATTAGTAATTATTATTATTCTGTGTGTTATTTGAATTTTAAATAGTTAGTTATCAGTTTGGGGGTTGAGTTTGAATATAAATATGTATTTGAATTGTAGTTAGTTATGTGTGTTGTATTATGGAAGTTGAGGCCAGAAGTAGTTACTTCTGAGAGGGGGAGCAAAGGCTCTACAAACCTTGTAATTCCTTACTCTTGTGTTAATTTAATCTGCAAGTTTCCTTCATAATTCATCTTCTACATCATTCTATTTTACTGCTTCTGTTGTTGAATCTGGTTTCCATCAATTTGGTCCAACCTGCCGGATGCCACCAAAGAAAATGGAGACAAAGATGTCTGCCCTTGAAGAGAAATTCACAACAATGGAGGTTTCTCTGAAAGAAATGCAAGACCAAACTAGAGAGAACCAAGAAAAAATAATTTCTCTTCTTAGTTTGATTAAAGAGAAGAATGTGGTTGAATCTTTACACAACAATGAATCAGTTGGTACCAAAAAGAACAATTCTGATTTACACAGTGAAGCATTGGATGAATTTCGTCTTTCGGTGAAGAAGGTTGAATTACCGATGTTTAACGGAGATGATCCCGCTGGTTGGATTGCTAGGGCAGAGGTTTATTTCAATGTTCAGAATACAAGGCCAGAAATCAAAGTGAACTTGGCCCAATTGTGCATGGATGGTCCAACCATTCATTTTTTTAAAGGATTACTGGAGGAAAATGACACTTTGACGTGGAAAAATTTGAAGGATGCACTTCTTGAAAGGTATGGTGGTGTAAGTGATGGGAATGTGTATGAACAACTTTCTGCAATTAAACAGAGAGAGACAATTGAAGAGTATATTGAGGATTTTGAGAGGTTGGTAGCGCAACTGCCCAGATTACCCAATGATCAATATTTGGGTTATTTTGTGCATGGGTTGAAGGAAAAGATCAGAGGGAAGGTACGCAGTATGATTGCTATGGGTCCTATGTCCAGAACGAAATTAATGAACGTTTCTAGAGCGGTGGAACGTGAATTAGAGGAAGGGAGAAATGAATGGGTTTCGCGAAGGCAATACGGGTCACAAAACCGACCCGGTTCAGGAAACAAACTCATCGCACAGAATAGAGGTCGTAACAACGATTGGGTGATGGTTCGCAATAACAGAGACAGTCGCGATTCATTTCAGGGAGGAATTGGTGGAAATCGCATCACCGGGCAAAGAATCCAAAGGCGTACCGCACTTCGTGGAGAACTCCAGCAGCGCGCAGAATTGGTCTTTCAAACAAATAGCTTTTAACAAAGAATGCAGGGGTTCGTAATTTAACCTCTCAAGAAATTGCAGAGAGACGCCAGAAAGGTCTCTGTTTTAAATGTGGGGGTCCTTTCCATCCTCGGCATCAATGTCCGGACAAAGCATTACGTGTTATGGTGACTGAGGACGATTCTGAAGGGGAAGATGAAGTCAGAGTAATGAATGATGAAGAAGTGGAAACTGGACCAGATGAATTGCAACTCAATACTTTGACTTTTGAGAATGTTTTGACTTTTGATAGTCAAATCGATTATTATCAAGACAAGCTTGATTCAATCATATTGCAAGGCAATGTAGGACCTGCGCCCGTGAAAGATGTTGGTTGATAGTGGAGCCAACAAGAATTTCATGTCACGCGCTTAGCAATGATGTTGGGTTTGCGTATTGCGGATACTCCTTCTAGGCCCATTAAATTGGGAGATGGATTTACGCTCGAATTCATGGAGAGTGTCATGGAATCGTGATTTATGTTCAAGGTGTCCATTGGAAGATTGATACATCGCGTTTTTTTGACTTGGGTGGTTATGATATGGTCTTGGGTATGGCATGGTTGTCGCAGATTGGGTGTACCTACATAGATTGGGTTGAGAAGAAAATGTGTTTTGACTATCAAGGAGAGTGGATAGAGATACGGGGACTACGCACTAGAGCATATGCTCCATTGCGCCTTATGTGGATGACCACCATTTTGCTCTGGCTTGCATTGTGAGAAGCAACAAGAGCCTCGCGATGTAAACGCAACAAAGGGAGATGCAGACATTATTGGACAGCTTTGCAACCGTGTTCAAGGAACCACAAGGACTCCCTCCAGAGAGGCAGCAAGAGCATGCTATACACCTTGTTGAGGGCCAAGGTCCGGTTAATGTTCATCCTTATCGTTACCCTCACCATCATAAGTCAGAAATTGAAAAGCAGGTAAAAGAACTATTGTTGTCCGGAGTGATCGCACCTGCATAAAGTGCTTTCTCAAGTCCAGTGATCTTAGTTAAGAAGAAGGATGGTACTTGGAGGATGTGCGTGGACTATCGTGCCTTGAATAAGGTAACTATTCCGGATAAATTCCCTATCCCAGTAATTGATGAGTTACTAGATGAGTTGCATGGTGCAAGATACTTTTCCAAAATTGATCTTAAATCCGGTTATCACCAAGTGCGTATGAAACAAGAAGATATTCCTAAAACGGCTTTTCGTACACATGAAGGTCATTATGAATACTTGGTGATGCCTTTCGGATTAATGAATGCACCATCCACTTTCCAAGCTTTAATGAATAAAGTTTTTAAACCAATGTTGCGAAAGTATGTTTTGGTATTCTTTGATGACATTTTGGTGTATAGTCTGTCTTGGCAAGATCATCTTTATCATGTGCAATCAGTCTTGAATGTTTTAGCAGAGCAACAACTGGTAGCCAATCAAAAGAAGTGTTCTTTTGGTCAATTGTCTATTGAATATCTGGGTCATGTAATTTCTTATGAAGGAGTCTCTATGGATCCTTCAAAAGTCAGCAGTGTGTTAGAGTGGCAGGTACCCAAGAATACCAAAGGAGTTAGAGGTTTCCTGGGATTGACTGGATATTACAGGAAGTTTATACGTGACTATGGCAAGATTGCCAGGCCTTTCACAGATTTAACTAAGAAGGATGGATTCAAGTGGGGAGACAAGGAGCAAACAGCTTTTGAGGCTCTAAAGCAAAAAGTCACAACAGCCCCTGTTTTGGCATTACCAGACTTTACCAAGGAATTCGTTATAGAGAGTGATGCTTCCGGTAATGGTTTGGGCGCAATCTTAATTCAAGGTAAGAAGCCAATTGCATTTTTCAAAGAAGGGACTCAAAGGATGTAAATTTGAACAAATCACTATGAAAAAATTTATGGCAAAGGGCACTAGCAATACAACATTGGCGCCCTTACTTATCGGGAACCAAATTCACAAAGCAGTGTACAGATCAAAAGAGTCTTAAGCAATTGATGCAAAGAACGCAGACTACTATGGATCAACAGTAATCTGGGTGGCGGTTGTTGGGGTACCATTTTGATATCGCCTACAAACTAGGTTTGGAAAACAAGGAGCAGATGCATTGTCGCGTAAGTTTGATGTCACACCTAGCAATGAGGATTCAAGGGATATTCCTACACTTCAAACAATGATTTCTAGGCCCGAATGGATAGATTACAAGGCTGTCCAGCAGAAATTCAGCAAGATTCAAAGACTACAGCCATAATTACAAAGATTGCAGAGGGGACACAGTACGGTCGGGCTTTGAAATTCAGAACGGGGTTCTCTTGTACAATGGTAGGCTGGTTATGGCAGCAACTTCCACCTTCATCCCAACCATTCTTAAAGAATTCCACAAAGACTCATCATGCGGACATTCGTGTTTCTACCAGATTTACTGGCATCGCTTGGTCGCCAACCTATATTGGGCAAAAATGAAGAAGGACGTCCAGGAATTTGTGCAACACTGTGCAGTTTGTCAAAGCAACAAATATGCAGCTTCAACTCCCGGCGGTCTCCTACAACCACTTCCAATCCCGCTTCAAATTTGGGCTGATATTTCCATGGACTTCATAACCGGTCTTCCGAAGTCTAAGGGTTTTGAAGCAATCTTCGTAGTGGTAGATCGGCTGTCCAAATATAGCCACTTCATCCTTCTCAAGCGTCCATATTCAGCAAGATCATTGGCTGAGATTTTCATCAAGGAAGTGGTAAGGTTACATGGGATTCCATAGTCTATTGTCGCGATAGAGATCCCATCTTTGTAAGCAACTTCCGCAAGAACTCTTCAAACAGCAAGGGACATACTTAAAGATGAGTACCGCATACCATCCACAAACGGATGGCCAGACAGAAGTTGTCAACCGCTGTTTGGAGACTTTCCTCCGTTGTTTCATTGTTGATCAGCCCAAAACTTGGGCCATGTGGATTCCATGGGCCGAGTATTGGTACAACACCACATTTCATGCTTCCACCGCAGACAACACCTTTTGAAGCGGTTTATGGACGCCCTCCTCCTGGCCATCACTAATTACTTTCCGTGAGGTTAAAGTAGAAGCGCAGACAAAGGGATTTGGCCGACGGGGATGAGTGTTTGAGCCAACCAAGCGCCATCTTGCTCGTGCTCGTGATAGGATGAAAACTCGCGCGCATAAACACCGCCAAGAGCGTTTTTTTGAAGTTGGGGATTTCGCCTTTCTTGAAATTGCGCCACATGTTCAACAATCGCAGAGCAACTTTAATCGCCCAAAGTCGCTTCCACGGTATTTTGGGCCATTTAAAGTAATCGAACGTGTTGGTGCCGCTGCTCACCGCTTGAATTACCACCTACATCACTTGACACACCCGCTTTTCCATGTTTCCTTACTCAAGAAGGCTATCGGCGATGCCGCTGTCCATTCAACTCTTCCTAAGTTTGGAAGTCTCGTACATCCGTGGAAACCAGAGGCCGCCTTAGATCGGCGGGTGGTAGTCCGCCATGGTGAGTCCATTCCTCAAGTTTTAATCCATCGGAGTGACAAGCCATCCGAGGAAGCTACTGGGAAGATAAAGATTTCATTACTACACGCTTCCTACGCCCGCATTGAGGACAAGGCCGATTCTCATGGAGGCGGTAAGATAGCGCACCAAATAGGGGTAAACCCGCAATTTGGCGTGTCTATGAGAGAAGGAAGAAAAAGAAGATTAATTAGTAATTATTATTATTATTCTGTGTTGTTATTTGAATTTTAAATAGTTAGTTATCGCTTGGGGTTGAGTTTGAATATAAATATGTATTTGAATTGTAGTTAGTTATGTGTGGTGTATTATGGAAGTTGAGGCCAGAAGTAGTTACTTCGAGAGGGGGAGCAAAGGCTCTACAAACCTTGTAATTCTCATCACAGTGTTAATTTAATTTGCAAGTTTCCTTCATAATTCATCTTCTACATCATTCTGCTTTACTGCTTCGTTGTTGAATTTCTGGTTTCCTTCAAGCTAGCTTGCTGTGATGACACACTGAAATATACATTATGTTAGACCATGAAATAAAAAAATCCACTTCAATGTGAATGAGCTCTAATCTTCTTACTATCCAAAATGTAAGATAAAAAAGAAGTAAGTGAAGCTCAAAATAAGCAAAAAAAATATATACCTTTGAAACCAAATACCAAGAAGAACCCAAAAAAAGAGTAAGAACACTGCGTAGCACTTCATAATTGCTGGTACGACTGTTCCACCAAACAATACACACCTTGAGGATGAGGAAGCAACCCTAAAGCACTCAATGGGGTAGAAAAGAGGAAAAATCGTGTGTAACATGAGTAAAGAATATCGAAATGTTCAGTCTATATATATATATATAGGGGAATACATGCCTTTTTATCCAAAAAGTTACGACAAACAGGAGGCTTAGCGCTATCTATTCATGTATTTTTACAAAAAAGAATAGGATAAGGCTTTTACTTTTTTCTAATAAGTAGATATGTTTTATTTATATTTTTCTAATCCAATCAATCAAATAAAATTTATACATATAGCCAACTGAGGATAAGGTTTTTTTACAAAAAAGAATAGGATAAGGCTTTTAATTTTTTTTTTACAAAATATAGGATAAGATTTTACTCTTTAACAAAATGGGTATTACATGCCTTTTTAATCGAAAACAAAGTGTGTGATTAAGCGAGTATTACATACTATCTATTTCATTGAAAAGGTGAGATAAGAATGAATCTATAATTAAGGGGGAATTAAAAGTTGAGACACTTTAGAAAATAATTAACATGAAGTTTTTATGGCTGTAATATTCTGAAATTAAAAGAAAACAATCAAGGAAAATGGAAAAAAATTGGAAACCTTGTCAACTTATAGTTTTCATTTATTTTAAGGCTTACACCAAAAACTAAATCCAATTGAAATTTCTTAACGCATGGAATTGTAAATTAATTATTTTCTTACAAAATATAGTAGGATAAGGCTTTTAATTTTTTCACAAAATATAGGATAAGGTTCTACTCTATAAAAAAATGGGTATTATATGCCTTTTTAATCAAAAACAGACTGTGTGATTAAGTGACTATTACATAGTACCTATCTCATTGAAAATGTGAGCTAAAAATAATCTATAATTGAGTGGGAATTAAAAGCTGAGACACTTTAAACAATAATTAACACGAAGTTTTTATGGCTGTATTATTCTGAAATTAAAAGTAAACGATCATGGACAATTGAGAAAAATTAGGAACCTAGTCAACTTATAGTTTTCGTTCATTTTAAGGCTTAAACCAAAAACTAAAACCAATTGAAATTTCTTATCTTACGGAATGGTAAAAATTAAATATTTTCTTACAAAAAAATAGTAGGATAAGGCTTTTATTTTTTCACAAAATATAGGATAAGGTTTTACTCTATAACAAATTGGGTATTACATGTCTTTTTAGTCAAAAACAAAGTGTGTGATTAAGCGAGTATTACATACTATCTATTTCATTGAAAAGGTAAGATAAGAATGAATCTATAATTAAGGGGGAATTAAAAGCTGAGACACTTTAAACAATAATTAACACAAAGTTTTTATGGCTGTATTATTCTGAAATTAAAAGTAAACGATTATGGACAATGGAGAAAATTATGAACCTGGTCAACTTATAGTTTTCGTTCATTTTAAGGCTTAAACCAAAAACTTAAACCAATTGAAATTTCTTAACGCATGGAATTGTAAAAATTAATTATTTTCTTACAAAAAAATAGTAGGATAAGGCTTTTAATTTTTTCACAAAATATAGGATAAAGATCTACTGTATAACAAAATGGGTATTTTATGCCTTATTAATCAAAAATAAACTGTGTGATTAAGTAACTATTACATAGTACCTATGTCATTGAAAATGATAGCTAAAAATAATCTATAATTGAGTGGGAATTAAAAGCTAAGACACTTTAAACAATAATTAACACGAAGTTTTTATGGCTGTATTATTCTGAAATTAAAAGTAATTAAACGATCATGGACATTGGAGAAAAATTAGGAACCTAGTCAACTTAAAGTTTTCGTTCATTTTAAGGCTTAAACCCAAAACTAAAACCAATTGAAATTTCTTATCTTACGGAATTGTAAAGATTAAATTTTTTCTTACAAAAAAATAGTAGGACAAGGCTTTTATTTTTTTCACAAAATATAAGATAAGGTTTTACTCTATAACAAATTGGGTATTACATGTCTTTTTAATCAAAAACAAAGTGTGTGATTAAGCGAGTATTACATACTATCTATTTCATTGAAAAGGTGGGTTAAGAATGAATCTATAATTAAAGGGAGAATTAAAGCTGAGACACTTTAGACAATAATTAATACGAAGTTTTTATGGCTGTAATATTCTGAAATTAAAAGTAAACGATCATGAATAATGGAGAAAAATTGGAATCCTAGTCAACTGATAGTTTTTGTTCATTTTAAGGCTTAAAAAAAAAAACTATTGCAATTTCTTATCGTATGGAATTTTAAAAATTAAATAATTTCTTACAAAAAAATAGGATAAGGCTTTTATTTTGTTACAAAATATAGGATAAGGTTTTACTCCGTAACAAAATGGGTATTACATGCCTTTCTAATCAAGTTAGTATAACATAGTACCTATTTCATTAAAAATGTGAGCAAAAAATGAATCTATAATTAAGTGGGAATTAAAAGCTGAGACACTTTAGACAATAATTAATACGAAGTTTTTATGCCTGTATTATTTTGAAATTAAAAGTAAACGATCATGGACAATGGAGAAAAATTAGGAACCTAGTCAACTTATAGTTTTCGTTCATTTTAAGGCTTAAACCAAAAACTAAAACAAATTGAAATTTCTTATCGTATGGAATTGTAAAATTAAATTTTGTCTTACAAAAAAAATAGTAGGATAAAGCTTTTATTTTTTTTCACAAAATATAGGATAAGGTTCTACTCTATAACAAAATGGGTATTACATGCCTTTTTAATCAAAAACAAAGTGTGTGATTAAGTTAGTATTACATACTACCTATTTCAATGAAAATGTGGGATAAGAATGAATCTATAATTAAGTGGGAATTAAAAGTCGAGACACTTTAGACAATAATTAACAAGATGTTTTTATGGTCAGTAATATTCTGAAATTAAAAGTAAACAATCATGGAAAATGAAAAAATTGGAAACCTATTCAACTTATAGTTTTCGCTTATTTTAAGGCTTAAACCAAAAATAAAAACAATTGCAATTTCTTATCATATGTAATTGTAAAAGTAAATATTTTCTTAAAAAAATAATAGGTAAGGCTTTTTTAATTTAAAAATATAGGATAAGGTTTTACTCTATAACAAAATGGGTATTAATTACATGCCTTTCTAATCAAAATCAAACTGTGTGATTAAGTGAGTATTACATAGTACCTATTTTATTGAAAATGTGAGCTAAAAATGAATCAATAATTAAGTGGGAATTAAAATCTGAGACACTTTAAACAATAATTAACTCAAAGTTTTTATGGCTGTATTATTCTGAAATTAAAAGTAAACGATCATGGATAATGGAGAAAAATTAGGAACCTAGTCAACCTATAGTTTTCGTTCATTTTAAGCTAAAAATAATCTATAATTGAGTGGGAATTAAAAGCTAAGACACTTTAAACAATAATTAACACGAAGTTTTTATGGCTGTATTATTCTGAAATTAAAAGTAAACAATCATGGACATTGGAGAAAAATTAGGAACCTAGTCAACTTAAAGTTTTCGTTCATTTTAAGGCTTAAACCCAAAACTAATACCAATTAAAATTTCTTATCTTACGGAATTGTAAAAATTAAATATTTTCTTACAAAAAAATAGTAGGACAAGGCTTTTATTTTTTTCACAAAATATAGGATAAGGTTTTACTCTATAACAAAATGGGTATTACATGTCTTTTTAATCAAAAACAAAGTGTGTGATTAAGCGAGTATTACATACTATCTATTTCATTGAAAAGGTGGGTTAACAATGAATCTATAATTAAGGGGGGAATTAAAAGCTGAGACACTTTAGAAAATAATTAATACGAAGTTTTTATGGTTGTAATATTCTGAAATTAAAAGTAAACGATCATGGATAATGGAGAAAAATTGGAATCCTAGTCAACTTATAGTTTTCGTTCATTTTAAGGCTTAAAAAAAAATAAAAACTATTGCAATTTCTTATCGTATGGAATTTTAAAAATTAAACATTTTCTTACAAAAAAAAATAAGGCTTTTATTTTGTTACAAAATATAGGATAAGATTTTACTTTGTAACAAAATGGGTATTACATGCCTTTCTATTTAAGTGAGTATTACATAGTACCTATTTCATTAAAAATGTGAGCAAAAAATGAATCTATAATTAAGTGGGAATTAAAAGTTAAGAAAATTTAGACAATAATTAATACGAAGTTTTTATGCCTGTATTATTTTGAAATTAAAAGTAAACGATCATGGACAATGGAGAAAAATTAGGAACCTAGCCAACTTATAGTTTTCGTTCATTTTAAGGCTTAAACCAAAAACTAAAACAAATTGAAAATTTCTTATCGTATGGAATTGTAAAATTAAATTTTGTCTTACAAAAAAACAGTAGGATAAAGCTTTTATTTTTCACAAAATAGAGGATAAGATTCTACTCTATAACAAAATGGGTATTACATGCCTTTTTAATCAAAAACAAAGTGTGTGATTAAGTTAGTATTACATACTACCTATTTCAATGAAAATGTGGGATAAGAATTAATTTATAATTAACTGGGAATTAAAAGCTGAGACACTTTAGACAATAATTAACACGATGTTTTTATGGCTGTAATATTCTGAAATTAAAAGTAAACAATCATGGAAAATGAAAAAATTGGAAACCTATTCAACTTATAGTTTTCATTTATTTTAAGGCTTAAACCAAAAATAAAAACAATTGCAATTTCTTATCATATGGAATTGTAAAAGTAAATATTTTCTTAAAAAAAATATTAGGGTAAGGCTTTTTTTAATTTAAAAAATATAGGATAAGGTTTTACTCTATAACAAAATGGGTATTAATTACATGCCTTTCTAATCAAAATCAAACTGTGTGATTAAGTGAGTATTACATAGTACCTATTTCATTGAAAATGTGAGCTAAAAATGAATCAATAATTAAGTGGGAATTAAAAGCTGAGACACTTTAAACAATAATTAACACAAAGTTTTTATGGCTGTATTATTCTGAAATTAAAAGTAAACGATCATGGATAATGGAGAAATATTAGGAACCTAGTCAACTTATAGTTTTCATTCATTTTAAGTTAAAAATAATCTATAATTGAGTGGGAATTAAAAGCTAAGACACTTTAAACAATAATTAACACGAAGTTTTTATGGCTGTATTATTCTGAAATTAAAAGTAAACGTTCATGGACATTGGAGAAAAATTAGGAACTTATTCAACTTAAAGTTTTCGTTTATTTTAAGGCTTAAACCCAAAACTAAAACCAATTGAAATTTCTTATCTTACGGAATTGTAAAAATTAAATATTTTCTTACAAAAAAATAGTAGGACAAGGCTTTTATTTTTTTCACAAAATATAGGATAAGGTTTTAATCTATAACAAATTGGGTATTACATGTCTTTTAATCAAAAACAAAGTGTGTGATTAAGCGAGTATTACATACTATCTATTTCATTGAAAATGTGGGTTAACAATGAATCTATAATTAAGGGGGGAATTAACAGCTGAGGCACTTTAGACAATAATTAATACGAAGTTTTTTAGCTGTAATATTCTGAAATTAAAAGTAAATGATCATGGATAATGGAGAAAAATTGGAATCTTAGTCAACTTATAGTTTTCGCTCATTTTAAGGCTTAAAAAAATAAAAACTATTGCAATTTCTTATCGTATGGAATTTTAAAATTAAACATTTTCTTACAAAAAAATAAGGCTTTTATTTTGTTACAAAATATAGGATAAGATTTTACTCAGAACAAAATGGGTATTACATGCCTTTCTATTTAAGTGAGTATTACATAGTACCTATTTCATTAAAAATGTGAGCAAAAAATGAATCTATAATTAAGTGGGAATTAAAAGTTGAGAAAATTTAGACAATAATTAATACGAAGTTTTTATGCCTGTATTATTTTGAAATTTAATGTAAACGATCATGGACAATGGAGAAAAATTAGGAACCTAATCAACTTATAGTTTTCGTTCATTTTAAGGCTTAAACCAAAAACTAAAACAAATTGAAATTTCTTATCGTATGGAATTGTAAAATTAAATTTTGTCTTACAAAAAAATAGTAGGATAAAGCTTTTATTTTTTTTCACAAAATAGAGGATGAGGTTCTACTCTATAACAAAATGGGTATTACATGCCTTTTTAATCAAAAACAAAGTGTGTGATTAAGTTAGTATTACATACTACCTATTTCAATGAAAATGTGGGATAAGAATGAATCTATAATTAAGTGGGAATTAAAAGTCGAGACACTTTAGACAATAATTAACATGATGTTTTTATGGTCAGTAATATTCTCAAATTAAAAGTAAACAATCATGGAAAATGAAAAAAATTGGAAACCTATTCAACTTATAGTTTTCATTTATTTTAAGGCTTAAACCAAAAATAAAAACAATTGCAATTTCTTATCATATGGAATTGTAAAAGTAAATATTTTCTTAAAAAAATAATAGGGTAAGGCTTTTTTAATTTAAAAATATAGGATAAGGTTTTACTCTATAACAAAATGGGTATTAATTACATGCCTTTCTAATAAAAATCAACTTGTGTGATTAAGTGAGTATTACATAGTACCTATTTCATTGAAAATGTGAGCTAAAAATGAATCAATAATTAAGTGGGAATTAAAAGTCGAGACACTTTAAACAATAATTAACACAAAGTTTTTATGGTTGTATTTTTCTCAGAATTAAAAGTAAACGATCATGGATAATGGAGAAAAATTAGGAACCTAGTCAACTTATAGTTTTCGCTCATTTTAAGCTAAAAATAATCTATAATTGAGTGGGAATTAAAAGCTAAGACACTTTAAACAATAATTAACACGAAGTTTTTATGGCTGTATTATTCTGAAATTAAAAGTAAACGATCATGGACATTGGAGAAAATATAGGAACTTATTCAACTTAAAGTTTTCGTTTATTTTAAGGCTTAAACCCAAAACTAAAACCAATTGAAATTTCTTATCTTACGGAATTGTAAAATTAAATTTTTTCTTACAAAAAATAGTAGGACAAGGCTTTTATTTTTTCCACAAAATATAGGATAAGGTTTTACTCTATAACAAATTGGGTATTAGATGTCTTTTTAATCAAAAACAAAGTGTGTGATTAAGCGAGTATTACATACTATCTATTTCATTGAAAATGTGGGTTAACAATGAATCTATAATTAAGGGGGGAATTAAAAGCTGAGGCACTTTAGACAATAATTAATACGGTTGTTTAGTCAGTAATATTCTCAAATTAAAAGTAAATGATCATGGATAATGGAGAAAAATTGGAATCCTAGTCAACTTATAGTTTTCGGTCATTTTAAGGTTTAAAAAAAATAAAAACTATTGCAATATTTTCTTATCGTATGGAATTTTAAAAATTAAATAATTTCTTATAAAAAAAATAGGTTAAGGCTTTTATTTTGTTACAAAATATAGGATAGGGTTTTACTCTGTAACAAAATGGGTATCACATGCCTTTCTAATCAAGTGAGTATTACATAGTACCTATCTCATTGAAAATGTGAGCTAAAATAATCTATAATTGAGTGGGAATTAAAAGCTAAGACACTTTAAACAATAATTAACACGAAGTTTTTATGGCTGTATTATTCTGAAATTAAAAGTAAACGATCATGGACATTGGAGAAAAATTAGGAACCTAGTCAACTTATAGTTTTCGTTCATTTTATGTATTAAACCAAAAACTAAAACCAATTGAAATTTCTTATCTTACGGAATTGTAAAAATTAAATATTTTTTTACAAAAAAATAGTAGGATAAGGCTTTTATTTTTTTTCACAAAATATAGGATAAGGTTTTACTCTATAACAAATTGGGTATTACATGCCTTTTTAATCTGTTGGAAATTTCAATGAATTGTGTGAATTGAAAAAGTCCCACATTGCTTGGAATAGACACTATGTGAGTGTTTATAAGTGAGAACCTCATCCATTGGGTTGGGCCCCAAGGGGTACCCAAGTTTGTAGATGGGTGAGGACACACACAAAGTGACCACCACACACGCGCGCCGCCGCCGTCCGGCTTGGCTTGGCTTGGCTATGTGGTGTATTATTTTATTTTTCGGAAATAATTATTTTAAAGAAATAAAATTAACTTTATTTTGATCGGTTTGACCAAGTCAAACCGTAACATTTTCTTTCATAAAACCAACGTTTTATTAATTGGTTAATTGGGAGGTTTTTTTTTGAGAATGAATGACAGAGCCGTTGGCTCTTCAATTCATTTCCAACGGTACATACCAATGTTTTCCTATATAAGGAGTGCTCCCCCACTCTCACAACTTGCACCAAAACTTTGTGAATCAAGAGTTTTTTTCACAAGTTTTTTCTCTTCTCCCTTATAACATTCTTCTTGTTTTGAAAGCTTGAGATGTTTCAAAGCTAAGAGTGGTTTTCATAACCATATAGAGTGGTTTCCATAAACCATATTGAGGGTGTATTTCTAGAGCGAATTTCTCATAGTGCAGTGAAAATTCGTAACAGTGTAACTGGGCTGTTTTATCCTGGGGACGTCGTGGTTGATAGCCTACTTGCACCTTTGAGTAGTGCCACGAAACGTCTTAAAGAGATCGACCTAGTCCGCGACTCATCCCAGTAATATCTTCGGTTTATTTTTTAAAAATAAAAACTTAAAACACTGTTATTTGGGGAAAGTTCTGGCTAAGGAAAGACTTGGTATTTAAGTGTGTCCATTGTGACCCACCTCTCTTTCCTAGGAACCTACTCGGATTAACAATTTTAAGACGTTTCTAAGTTAGCCATGACAATCAAGAAATTATCGTATCGTTTCACGCTTCGACTTCAACAAACCATTCCGGTTTGAGGGAGCTCACTTCAAGGGTTGGAAACCAAAAATGCTCTTTTTCTTAACTATGAAAAAGGTTGCCAATGACTTGACTGATGACATTCCAGTGGCAGATGAAACAGCCACGCCGAAAGAAAAGGATAAGACAGCTAAAGAAATACTCCTATGGAAGGAGCGTGACTATCTCTGTAAGAATTTTATTCTTAATGGACTTGCTGATGATCTTTATGATTATTACAGTTCTTGCAATTCTGCCAGGGATGTACGGAATGCTATGAAAAAGAAATATGATACTGAGGAAGCGGGTGCCAAGAAATATGTTGTTAGCCGCTATCTGAACTACAAGATGACAGATGAAAAATCTGTAGAGTCTCAGTCACACGAGATACAGAAAATAGCTCATGATATTATCTCTGAAGGCATGGCCTTAGATGAACAATTTCAAGTAGCTGTTATTATTGACAAACTTCCTCCTTCATGGAAGGATTTCAAGAATTCTCTCGAGGCACAAAACCAAAGAGTTTTCTCTCGAAAGTTTGATTACCCGACTCCGAATTGAGGAGGAATCTCGTAAGCAAGATCGAAAAGATGAAGTCTTGTTTGTTTCAAACAAGAAACCGTGAGCGCTCAAGCCAACCGGCAAACCATTTAAGAATCGAATCAGAATCGATTCAAAAGAACCGCAACAAGAATGGGAACCTTCCTAAGGCCCCAAATTCTAAGCCACAACCACCACCACAACCCAAGAATGATGCTGCTCCTCCCTTCACTTGTTTCAACTGTGGGAAAGCGGGTCATATGGCACGCAGTGTGTGAATGGCCAAATCTCGCTATGCAGCTAACTCGATCAAGAGCAATTTATTGCTATGATTTCTGAAATCAACCTTGTTGGTGGATCTGAAGGTTGGTGGTTGGACACTGGATCATCCATCCATGTGTGCAATGACCGTGCTATGTTCAAAACATACACGGCTGCTGATAATAAGAAAGTGTTGCTGGGCGATGCTCACACCACTAATGTTGCTGGTATTGGAGATGTGGAACTGAAATTCACTTCTGGAAAGACTTTGATTCTGAAAGATGTGAAGCACACTCCAGAGATAAGGAAGAATCTGGTTTCTGGTTTTCTTCTGAATAAGGCAGGGTTTACTCAAACTATTGGGGGGGATTTATTTACTTTGACCAAAAATAATGTATTTGTTGGGAAAGGGTACGCCACTGATGGCATGTTTAAGCTGAATGTTGAAATGAATAAAACTTCTCCTTTTGCTTATATGCTTTGTGATTTTAATATTTGGCATGCTCGTTTTTGTCATGTTAACAAGCGCGTTATTTCAAACATGAGTAACTTAGGATTAATTCCCAAGTTATCTTTAAATGATTTTCAAAAATGTGAATTTTGTAGTCAAGCAAAAATTACGAAAACATCGCATAAATCAGTAATGAGAGAATCTGAGCCCTTGGATTTAATTCATTCTGATATATGCGAAGTTAGATGGAACGTTAACTTAAAATGGTAAACGATATTTTATTACTTTTATTGATGATTGCTCAGACTACACTTTTGTATATCTTATGAAAAATAAAAGTGAAGCGCTTGACATGTTCAAAATTTTGTAAACGAAGTTGAAAACCAATTTAGCAAAAAGATAAAGTGTTTTCGAAGTGATAGAGGAACTGAATATGATTCCCAATTGTTTAATGATTTTTATAAATCAAAGGGAATCATACATGAAATGACTGCACCATATTCTCCCGAAATGAATGGTAAAGCAGAAAGAAAGAATAGAACATTTACCGAATTGGTAGTTTCTATAATGCACCATATGTCCTGAATAGACTTCCAAAGTCTAAGAGCAAAATTTCTCCTTATGAGATCATAAAGAAAAGACAACCAAATGTGTCTTATTTTCGAATCTGGGGTTGCTTGGCTTATGTCAGGATCCCAGATCCAAAAAGTGTTAAACTCGCCAGTAGAGCCTATGAATGTGTATTCCTTGGGTATGCAGTAAACAGTAAAGCTTACAGGTTCTATGACCTTAAAGCTAAAGTGATCATAGAGTCAAATGATGTTGACTTCTATGAAAATGAATTCCCTTTTAAATCTAGAAATAGTGGGGGCACTGGAACTAGTCAAGTTTCTGTACCTAAGAACGTTGAAAACAACGAACAAAGGGAAATAGAATCTCGAAGAGGTAAGAGAGCATGTGTTGCTAAAGACTATGGACCAGATTATTTGGTCTATACATTAGAAGAGGATCCAATGAGCATTCAAGAAGCATTGTCTTCTTTGGATGCAGATTTGTGGCAAGAAGCCATCAATGATGAGATGGATTCTCTAGAGTCTAACAAGACATGGCACTTAGTGGACTTGCCTCCTGGTTGCAAACCCATTGGTTGTAAATGGATTTTGAAAAAGAAACTAAAACCTGATGGCACTGTTGATAAATACAAGGCTCGCCTTGTAGCCAAAGGTTTTAGACAACGAGAGAATATAGATTTCTTCGACACATATTCACCTGTTACTAGAATAACATCCATAAGGGTACTAATTTCGTTGGCTGCAATTCACAATTTGGAAGTACACCAAATGGATGTTAAAACTGCTTTTTTAAATAGTGAATTAGAAGAAGAAATCTATATGGAACAACCTGAAGGGTGTGTAGTTCATGGGCATGAACACAAGGTCTGTAAGTTGGATAAGTCTCTGTATGGTCTAAAACAAGCTCCTAAACAGTGGCATGATAAGTTTGATAATCTAATTGTATCGAATGGGTTTAAAGTGAATGAAAGTGACAAATGCATTTATTACAAAACCGAAAATGACATTTGCACTATCATATGTCTCTATGTAGACGACTTACTCATATTTGGATCAAACATTCATGCCGTAAATAAAGTGAAATCACCATTGTGTAACAACTTTGATATGAAAGACCTCGGAGAAGCA
The DNA here is from genome assembly GCA_020916435.1 of Oxytropis ochrocephala. Classification (NCBI taxonomy): domain Eukaryota; kingdom Viridiplantae; phylum Streptophyta; class Magnoliopsida; order Fabales; family Fabaceae; genus Oxytropis; species Oxytropis ochrocephala. Next base: position 79,833,965 of record CM037092.1, read on the forward strand.
AGTGTAATACTTGGTATTAAGATTACTAGGTCTGAGAAAGGAATTTCTTTGGATCAATCTCATTATATTGAGAAGATCCTAAAGAAATACAACTATTTTGATTGTAAACCTGCATGTTCACCATACGATCCGAGTGTCAAATCGTTTAAGAACACCGTGACAATGTAAGACAAAACGGAATATGCGAGCATCATTGGCGTACCTAAGGTATGCCACGACGATTGTACTAGACCCGACATTGCCTATGTTGTGGGATTATTATGCAGGTTTACTAGTCGACCTAGTATAGAGCATTGGCATGCTATTGAGAGAGTCATGAGATACCTTAAAAGGACCATGAATCTCGGATTACATTATCAGAGATTTCAAATGTATTTGAAGGGGCACATGATGATGGTGATTGGAATACTCTATCTGATGATTCCAAAGCAACCAGTGGCTATATATTTAGTATAGCTAGTGGCGATGTGTCTTGGAAATCTAAGAAACAGACCATATTGGCTCAGTCCACTATGGAGTCTGAAATGATAGCACTAGCAACTGCTAGTGAAAAAGCTACTTGGCTAAGATGCTTACTAGCAGAGATTCCATTATGGGAAAAACCAATGCCAGCTATGTTGATCCACTGCGATAGTACCGCGGCTATTGCAAAAATAGAGAACCGTTATTATAACGGTAAGAGACGACAAATACGTCGTAAGCATAGCACTGTGAGAGAATGTATCTCAAAAGGAGCTGTGAGAGTGGATCATGTACGCACTGATATGAACTTAGCTGATCCTTTGACGAAAGGATTAGCTAGGGAGAAAGTCCAAAATACATCTCAAAGGATGGGACTACTGCCATTAGAATCATGAGTCACTTACGATGGTAACCCGACCTAAAAGACTGGAGATCCCAAGAATTAGGTTCAACGGGTAATAACAAGTTGTAAGTGATACGAGATGAACATGCTATAATGAGTAAAGAAGCATGATTCCTGAGGTAATAGAAACTCTTAATGAGATCTATACTCTATGTGGAGTGGAGTACCTAGCTACAGGAGTACTCTTGATAGACTCACCTTTGTGAATGTGGAAGTGGGGCCGTTTCCTATGGAATCATTGGCAGGATTCCTAGAGCGTTCACTAAACTAGGATAGACGAGCAAGGCCATAAAAGCACGGGCTTATAAGAATACACCCATAGAAAAGGTTGTGTGTGGTTTTGATGTTTGAGATAGAGTTCAAGACTACGAGTCACTCTTGTTGAATCGAAATGCTAACCACTATGTAAAGGTTCAAGTCGTAGACACCTTTGCTTATGCACAATCTTATAGAAGCGCTTTCACGCTATCTCTTAAAACTTCTTTTTAAATTCAAGTGGGGATTGTTGGAAATTTCAATGAATTGTGTGAATTGAAAAAGTCCCACATTGCTTGGAATAGACACTATGTGAGTGTTTATAAGTTGGAACCTCATCCATCGGGTCAGGCCCGCGGGTACCCAAATTTGTGGATGGGTGAGGACACACACAAAGTGACCACCACACACGCACGCGCACCGCCACGTCCGGCGGTTTGGCTTGGCTATGTGGTGTATTATTTTAAATTTCGAAATAATTATTTTAAAGAAATAAAATTAACTTTATTTTGACCGGTTTGACCAAGTCAAACCGTATCATTTTCTTTCATAAAACCAACGCTTTATTAATTGGTTAATTGGGAGGTTTTTTTTGAGAATGAATGACAGAGCCGCTGGCTCTTCAATTCATTTCCAACGGTACATACCATTTTTTCCTATATAAGGAGTGCTCCCCACTCATTAACTTGCACCAAAACTTTGTGAATCAAGAGTTTTCTTCAAAAGTTTTCTTTTCTCCCTTATAACATTCTTCTTCTTTTTTTGAAAGCTTGAGATATTTCCAAGCTAAGAGTGGTTTTCATAACCATATAGAGTGGTTTCCATAAACCATATTGAGGGTGTATTTCTAGAGCGAATATCTCACAAAGGCAAAGAAAATTGCAATAAAGTAGTAATCTGGATGTTTTATCCTGGGGACGTCGTGGTTGATAGCTTACTTGCACCTTTGAGTAGTGCGACGAAACGTCTTAAAGAGAGCGACCTAGTCCGCGACTCATCCCAATAATATCTTTGGTTTATTTTTTAAAAATAAAAACTTAAAACACTGTTATTTGGGGAAAGTTCTGGCTAAGGAAAGACTTGGTATTTAAGTGTGTTCATTGTCACCTACCTCTCTTTCCTGGGAACCTACTCGGATTAACATAATCAAAAACAAAGTGTGTGATTAAGCGAGTATTACATACTATCTATTTCATTGAAAAGGTGGGATAAGAATGAATCTATAATTAAGGGGGAATTAAAAGCTGAGACACTTTAGACAATAATTAACACGAAGTTTTTTTGGCTGTAATATTCTGAAATTAAAAGTAAACGATCATGGATAATGGAGAAAAATTGGAATCCTAGTCAACTTATAGTTTTCGTTCATTTTAAGACTTAAAAAAAATAAAAACTATTGCAATTTCTTATCGTATGAAATTTTAAAAATTAAATATTTTCTTACAAAAAAAATAGGATAAGGCTTTTATTTTGTTACAAAATATAGGATAAGGTTTTACTCTGTAACAAAATGGGTATTACATGCCTTTCTAATCAAGTGAGTATTACATAGTACCTATTTCATTGAAAATGTGAGCTAAAAATGAATCTAAAATTGGAAACCTTGTCAACTTATAGTTTTTGTTTATTTTAAGGCTTAAACCAAAAACTAAAACCAATTGAAATTTCTTAACGCATGGAATTTTAAAAATTAATTATTTTATTACAAAAAAAATAGTAGGATAAGGCTTTTAATTTTTTCACAAAATATAGGATAAGGTTCTACTCTATAACAAAATGGGTATTACATGCCTTTTTAATCAAAAATAGACGGTGTGATTAAGTGACTATTACATAGTACCTATCTCATTGAAAATGTGAGCTAAAAATAATCTATAATTGATTGGGAATTAAAAGCTAAGACACTTTAAACAATAATTAACACGAAGTTTTTATGCCTGTATTATTTTGAAATTAAAAGTAAACGATCATGGACAATGGAGAAAAATTAGGAACCTAGTCATATTATAGTTTTCGTTCATTTTAAGGCTTAAACCAAAAACTAAAACGAATTGAAATTTCTTATCGTATGGAATTGTAAAAATTAAATGTTTTCTTACAAAAAAACAGTAGGATAAATCTTTTATTTTTTTTTCAGAAAATATAGAATAAGGTTTTACTCTATAACAAAATGGGTATTACATGCCTTTTTAATCAAAAACAAAGTGTGTGATTATGTTAGTATTACATACTACCTATTTCAATGAAAATGTGGGATAATAATGAATCTATAATTAAGTGGGAATTAAAAGCTGAGACACTTTAGACAATAATTAACACGATGTTTTTATGGTCAGTAATATTCTGAAATTAAAAGTAAACAATCATGGAAAATGAAAAAAAATGGAAACCTATTCAACTTATAGTTTTCGCTTATTTTAAGGCTTAAACCAAAAATAAAAACAATTGCAATTTCTTATCATATGGAATTGTAAAATTAAATATTTTCTTAAAAAAATAATAGGATAAGGCTTTTTTTAATTTAAAAATATAGGATAAGGTTTTACTCTATAACAAAATGGGTATTAATTACATGCCTTTCTAATCAAAATCAAACTGTGTGATTAAGTGAGTATTACATAGTACCTATTTCATTGAAAATGTGAGCTAAAAATGAATCTATAATTGAGTGGGAATTAAAAGCTAAGACACTTTAAACAATAATTAACACGAAGTTATTATGGTCAGTATTATTCTCGAAATTAAAAGTAAACGATCATGGACATTGGAGAAAAATTAAGAACCTAGTCAACATATAGTTTTCGCTTCATTTTAAGGCTTAAACCAAAAACTAAAACCATTTAAAATTTCTTATCTTACGGAATTGTAAAAATTAAATATTTTCTTACAAAAAATAGTAGGATAAGGCTTTTATTTTTTCACAAAATATAGGATAAGGTTTTACTCTATAACAAATTGGGTATTATATGTCTTTTTAATCAAAAACAAAGTGTGTGATTAAGCGAGTATTACATACTATCTATTTCATTGAAAAGGTGGGATAAGAATGAATCTATAATTAAGGGGGAATTAAAAGTGAGACACTTTAGACAATAATTAACACGAAGTTTTTATGGTCAGTAATATTCTCAAATTAAAAGTAAACGATCATGGATAATGGAGAAAAATTGGATACCTAGTCAACTTATAGTTTTCGCTCATTTTAAGGCTTAAAAAAATAAAAACTATTGCAATTTCTTATCATATGGAATTTTAAAATTAAATATTTTCTTACAAGAAAATAGAATAAGGCTTTTATTTTGTTACAAAATATAGGATAAGGTTTTACTCAGAACAAAATGGGTATTACATGCCTTTCTAATCAAGTGAGTATTACATAGCACTTATTTCATTGAAAATGTGAGCTAAAAATGAATCTATATTTACGTGGGAATTAAAAGCTAAGACACTTTAGACAATAATTAATACGAAGTTTTTATGCATGTATTATTTTGAAATTAAAAGTAAACGATCATGGACAATGGAGAAAAATTAGGAACCTAGTCAACTTATAGTTTTCGTTCATTTTAAGGCTTAAACCAAAAACTAAAACGAATTGAATTTCTTATCTTATGGAATTGTAAAAATTAAATGTTTTTTTACAAAAAAACAGTAGGATAAAGCTTTTATTTTTTTTCACAAAATATAGGATAAGGTTCTACTCTATAATAAAATGGGTATTACATGCCTTTTTAATCAAAAACAAAGTGTGTGATTAAGTTAGTATTACATACTACCTATTTCAATGAAAATGTGGGATAAGAATGAATCTATAATTAAGTGGGAATTAAAAGCTGAGACACTTTAGACAATAATTAACACGATGTTTTTATGGCTGTAATATTCTGAAATTAAAAGTAAACAATCATGGAAAATGAAAAAATTGGAAACCTATTCAACTTATAGTTTTGTTTATTTTAAGGCTTAAACCAAAAATAAAAACAATTGCAATTTCTTATCATATGGAATTGTAAAATTAAATATTTTCTTAAAAAAAATAATAGGATAAGGCTTTTTTTAATTTAAAAAATATAGGATAAGGTTTTTACTCTATAAGAAAATGGGTATTAATTACATGCCTTTCTAATCAAAAACAAACCGTGTGATTAAGTGAGTATTATATAGTACTTATTTCATTGAAAATGTGAGTTAAAAATGAATTTATAATTAAGTGAGAATTAAAAGCTGAGACAATTTAGACAATAATTAACACGAAGTTTTTATGACTGTATTATTCTGCAATTAAAAGTAAACGATCATGGACAATGAAAAAAGCTTTTAATTTTTTCACAAAATATAGGATAAGGTTTTACTCTATAACAAATTGAATATTACATGTCTTTTTAATCAAAAACAAAGTGTGTGATTAAGCGAGTATTACATACTATCTATTTCATTGAAAAGGTGGGATACAAATGAATCTATAATTAAGGGGGAATTAAAAGCTGAGACACTTTAGACAATAATTAACACGAACTTTTTATGGCTGTAATATTCTGAAATTAAAAGTAAACGAGCATGGATAATGGAGAAAAATTGGAATCCTAGTCAACTTATAGTTTTCGTTCATTTTGATAAGTGCTTGTCAAAGGACCACGACCCTTGCTTCAATACTTTCTAAAGATCAAGATGATGGAAGAACTGAATTAGAAACGTTCCTCCTCCCCTCTCGCATTGAAACCCCTCTTCCCGGCCTCCATACACCGCCATCCTTTCCTTCATAATATGAGTTCTAATCGGACGATTCATGAGATCGCCCAACCAGCGTTAACGCCATATTCCCCTGTGATCCCACCGCCGCCGTCTCCTCCTCCTCCTCAAACTCCACCTCCATAATCGGTGCCCTACTACTCGACGCCATGACGATAAGTGATGAAAACGGTACACAAAGACAGTGCTTGAACGAAAAACAAGAACTCACACCTTCTCACAAGGAGAGATCACTTCTCACAAGGAGTAATTAAAACCCTTAAACAAATACTTTAAAAAAGATAAAGGACGTAAACGAATATTTTTAAAAAGACGTCTTGTCAAAAAAGAAGAAGATAAAAGACGAAAACAAAAAAACATATAATGATCTAATAATACAGTTAGCTGCTCATGTGTCCAAATTATCGATGTCACTCTCCACGTAACCCTATTTAACTTTCACTTAACGGAAGAAATATTTTAAACAATTTTGAAAACATAAAATATGTAAACAGACCTTTTAAAAGATAAAGGACATAAACAAATAAAGAGTGAAAGATGTAGGACCAAAATTGTATTTTGGCCTACAAAATATATTGTGAAATTTTAAATTTTGTTAGGTTACCAAAAATATAAAATTTTATTTTATTGGTATTAGTTAAATTTCTTATTGGTAATTCAATACAATAAATTCCATTTTTGACAGTATATTCCTCTTACAATTGTAACTATATTTTTATTGATTTAAATAATAAAATTATATTTTTTTCAAAATGGTAAATATGGTTTTTATGTTATTTTCATTAAATTGATAACATATAAATTTTCCTCACATTTTACGATACAGAACACGCACTATAATCTTATCTTTTGTGATTAATATGAAGTGTTTTAGGAAACAACTAAATTGTTATGTTCATAATATATTTACCAAATCAAAAATTAAAGAAAAAAAAAAAAAAAAAAAAAACCTTAGAGGTCTATAAATAACATGCAAAATATCATGCCAAGAACCCAAGACATAGAACAAAAAAAATTTAGGTTCCTTCAGAATGTCGAATCACGTCTCAAACCTTTTTCATTTCTTTGTCATTCTAGTTCTGGTTGCATCATGTGGTAATATATATCCTTACTTGACATTTTTATACTATTTTGTCTTCTTTTTTTGTGTAGCATTATGCAATTAAATAAATCACGATTTTTTATCTTGTACCTTAAAAAGTGATTTTTCAAGAAATATATTTTCATACGATATAAAAATTGAACAAAATTATATGATTTGAAAATTTATTTCTAGAGAAATGGTGAATACATCCAAAATCAAAAGACGTATATAATATTTCCTTCGCTTCCAATTGCAGCTGTATAGTACAAATAATAATATAAACATTGATATACCGTTTGAAAATATATTTTCAGATAAAGGGTATAGGAGAAATGTTAGCAACACATTTTAATAATTCTTCCTTTTGTTTTGTTATGTACAGTTAATAATATGAAGCCTTGTATTTTTTTCTACATTTTTTGACAAATATTTTTTTATTTTGATAGTTGAGAAAAAAAGACTAAGAGAAGTGGATGGAGACATGGAGTAGATCCTTGCTCACAACCTTTGGGTGCATGTGGTCCAATTGGGGATTGTAATCAGAGGTGCAAAGCATTACATACTGATGGCTCAGGTTCCTGTGACTTGGGTCTCTGCACATGTATTTATGGTTGTGTTACTGCACCAAGCCCACCCAAAAGCTGCACTATTGGACTTGGGCTCTGCAGTGACTCCTGCAATGAAGATTGTTGCAACTTAAAATGTTCTCGTCAGTATACTAATGGAACTGGTTATTGTGACACGTATAATTATGTCAGATATTGTACGTGTCAATATAGCTGCTAGTTCTTTCTATATTCAAATGTAATGTAACATGGTATATGGCAAGTATGCGTGATGTGTGATTATATCGGTATTTTGCCGTTTTATGTTTTCAATTTGGGAGATGTGAGTTTGTTGGTAGATACATTATTTTCGATTTTAGCGAATTTGAATTTGTATTGTTATCGATGTATTCTACCAGTAGTTTGAATTAATAAATAACCTTTTTAATAAAAAAACGTCCGATGCAAAAGGCATACGTTTTATGTTGTTAAATAGGGCTTACATGGACAGTGACGTTGATTAATTGACCATGTAAGCAGTTGACTGTGTTATTAGGCCGTTATATGTTTTTTTTTATGTTTTCGTCCTTTATCATTTTTAAAATATTTGTTTATGTTTTGTGACAACCGGGGCTGACGAGGGTGGGGAGTGATCGCCGGTGGCCAAACGTTGGCACAGACAAAGAGCGACTCCTGACAGCTTCCCGCAAAGTGGCACGTGAGACCAAATACGCACTGAAATGAGAGGGATCCTGAGGCTGTGCAGATATGGGTCTGTACAATTTAAGGAAGACTTAAAATAATTGATTTGGACTACCTATACCAACAATATGCATCTTCTTTTTGGGAGCCCTTCCCATAAAAACTCATAGTTAAGTGTGCTTGACTTGGAGTAGTAGTGGGATGAGTGACCTTCTGTGAAGTTTCTCGAAAAGCATGCAAGTGACAACAATGCATTACATGGCCAATTAATCAACGTCACTGTCCATGTAAGTCCTATTTAACAACATAAAACGTATGCCTTTTGCATCAGATAAAAAGTAATAATAATTGTATCAGAAAGAAAGCAATAATAAAAGTTTTTTTTGCCTTAAAAATGTTTACGATTGCAGAATATACTCTTTTTTTCTATATTCAAAATAAACTTTTTTAATCATGAGAAAATGGGATAAAAAATGAGAACACTAATATAGGAAATTTTATTGCTAAGTAATGGGCAAAAAATTAACTCGGCAACCATTTATACAATTGTTGAAAATGTGAATTTTAATGATCTAACCGTTAAGTCATTTTATATCAACTCATTAATTATGCATATAATTGTTTAGATGATTTGGATAATTTGATGGATCCATACACGGGAAAAGGGCAATATTTCCCCCCTCTCCTGAAATATAATAAAACGCTAGTTTTTCTTTTGGTGAAAACAAATTGCTCTGGTCTGGGTGTTATGGATTAATAGAAATAATGTTATTTTCCATAGGGGTACAGTCCGTGTACATAGAATGTATGAGAGAGTGGTGAGAATTTCTTGAGGGTGGTTTATTAATAAGGCGGGGAAAAAATTGTCAATTGAATTTGAGAATTGGGAGAATAACCCAATGGATTGTATTACACAAATTTGACGGTTGTAAACGGGTTTGTAGTACCTCTTTAATGAATTTTTGACTTATAAAAAAAAATGGCTTACGGCCTTAAAAGACAATTATTCAAGATGGTCGGATAAGCAACTCTAAAAAATTGATAGTAATACAAGTTAGATAAATGAATATCACAATTTACTCAATATTATTAGAGGTATCATATATATATATATATATATATATATATATATATATATATATATATATATATATATATATATAATTAATGGGGATTCCAAAAAAACTATCACTTTTGGTATCAGATTTTTCTGACCAAAATACCCTTAGTGTAAGATTTTCTAATAGACATAACCACCCACTAACACACCAATACACCAACACATGAAAAAGGGCTCGGAGGGCCCGTCTTTCCCCGCTAGTATGTATAAAGGCAGTTTCCTAACTATCTTTTTGGGCACCAATTTTATTCTTTTTCCCCTATATTTAGTTACTGAGTATTTCATATTAAGAAAATTAAATAAGCTTAACTAGGCTTTGCTAGGTCAGTTCCACAACTAGCTGCCTATTCGGGAGTTCGCTGCAAGTAGGACTGACGCCTCGTCGGTGAGAGCGATACCTCCTCCTGTCACATCGTTGCCTGCAGCGACAGCGCCTTATGTTGACGTGATGTTTTCTGAAATGCAGGCTCCTTGGAGAAAGGGAATTTCGACCAATCAGCCTGCTACACGTAATAACCCCGCTGGGCACGCCCGTCTAACTCTGCGAATGTCAGCGCCTCTGACCAATCACCGCTGTTCCTCAGTGTGTCGCGCGATAAATTCCTCTCTTCACGCACTTACTTTAAATCGCATAATTTGTTCCCCGAATTGATGTCTGTATCTACGAAGAATGTCTTTATTGCTGCTACCAATCAGAATATCTCTCACAAAGAGGCAACTAATGTCAAATCTTTTGCACAAGTTTTGATAGAGTCTGAAAACATGAGCTGTGATATTCCTATTAGTCAACTCCCTCGCCCTTGTATCAAAGGAGATGATTTATGACAAGTTTGGCAGAAAGCAAAACACACCTTCATGGAAGAATTTTACTTTCAAAGGGAGACACTCCTATCAAGGTAGATGCTTTGAAATCCAAACTTCAAGCTCTCTGGAAACACTAGTGCAGAAAAGGGATTTAAAGTCACGCAAATTGGCCTTTTAAAGTCAGACGCCAGCGTGACTTCTATTAAGGCGACTTCGTATGTCAGGAGCTTTAAAGTTAGGCAACTGCTTGACTTCAAAGTTTTTTTTTAAAGCCAGACAATCACTGCCTGACTTTAATTACTGATATTTGTTCTAGGGGAATATTTTTAAAGTCGGGCTAGAGTCTGACTTTAAATCTTTTTTAAGTCGGACTTTCTGTCGCCTGACTTTAAAAGTTGATTTTTCTTTTTTGGGTTTTGGGCCCTTCCCCTGCATATACAAATTTGGCTGCAATAGGCCTCAAATTTATTAAACCAGCAACACGCATTTTATAATTCTATAATTTAAATAACACGTATGAACCAATTAACAAAAAACCAATTACCAAAAACTAATATATGACTTCCTTTGTCAAAAAAAAAACTAATATATGACTAGAAGGTAAAGATATTGGAAAAACTAATATATTGGAAACAGTGTTTCAAGTATACCACAGATTCAATATTTATATAATGAATGTCAAAAGGTAAAGATACAATTTCCAATTACTATATCTACTACCATGATTCATGAAGATTAAGTAATATGATGGTGCTAATCCAAAAGGACATATCAAATGTGCATACTACAATTTCTCAAAAGTAAACTCATATTGGTTTCCTTTGCATCCATGAATGACCAGCACTCTACCTCCATATCAAATGTGCATACTACAAAAGATAAGACATAATTAGAACAATTCTACATTATGAATCATGACAAAAATATTACATGTGCGAAGGACATAGAGCTGAACCGGAATTTTTGTCGTCTGTTTTCCCTCGAATACTCTCCATTTTGCTTCTAGACACATTTGCATTTGCTTCTTGTAACCGTGTTCCCAATGAATTTTCCTTGATTTGATGAAGTGCATACAAGGACCAAAAGAGGAAAAAAAAGACTTAAACAACTCATTTGCAGCAGCCCCAAGTTAATGATGCACTTGGTTGCAATCTTAAGATAGATAAGAAAACTAGTCAGCATGTAGATATTTATTTCTAATAGCATATATTTAATACCAAAAACTAGTTTAAATGCAGATGCAAAAGACACTAACTGTTCTGAAAATAACAAAAACAGCTCCAGGCCCTACATTTAAATGCAGATGCAAAATAACTGTTCTGAAAATGGTATTTTATCAATCAATCAATGTACAAGGCATATTTCAAGTCCAGCATATGCTTTTATTATATTTGTCACAACAATATAATACCTTCAAAGGCTTCTTCCCAAAAAATCACACTATCAAAACAATTTTGTCTTCCTCATCAGAGAAATCTCCATGCTTAATGTTGGGCCTTAGATAGTTAAGCCATCTCAATATAATACCTCAACTTTATTAGGGAGAGCAATCCAATTCCCCCCAGTGGCATGCTTCTCTATGTAGTCCTTCAACTTTTAGTCTTCTTGTAGTGACCATGGCCCACTCTTAACACTTGTCTTGTCACAACAAGGAGCTCTTCCCCTTAGTGGTAGTGCCTTTATAAATAAGATAACCCTAAGAATTTCAGAAAGAAAAAAAATATTCTCGGTAACATTCTAAGACCTGTGACTATGTCTATCACAATCGTGTAGAACAATTTCCTAATTAAACCAAAATTCTACCTTTAACATTAAAAATTTCAGCATCAATAACAATATCAATATCATTTGATGTACAAAATATCAAAACTACAAAAACCTAAGAATCACAAACATGAAGAACCTTACCTCAAAATCTCAAAACAGAAGAAGATGAAGTAGATGCGGAGTGAGACACTCACGGAGAGAGAGGCAACAAGCCCTTTGTTTCCTCCATTAGAAACAAAGAATCTTCATTTAGAAAGAAATTTAGGGTTTTGTTGTGAGTGAGATGAGATTGGGTTTCCCAAGAGTGAGATGCGGTTGACTTTTGTGGTTGAGAGTGAGATGAAATCGAGATCAAGTTGAAATCAAGAGTGAGTTTGGCGGAGAGATCCGTGGAAGGCGTAGAGAGCGATGGAAGGAGGAGAGAGCGATGCAAGTTCTTTCACACTTTGCGTACCAATGGGGAGTGTCTTGACTTATAGGTTTAGAAAACGTTAAACATTTGAAGGCATGCCTCAAATATGCAAGACTTCAATTCTTAAAACCTTTAAAAAAAATTAACCTTTAAGTCGCGCTACATTTCGCCTGACTTCAAAACATTCGCTCCAGAAAATCTTTCCGGTCTTAATTACAAGTTTGCCACCGCGTCTAGATTTTAAGTCAGGCATCTGATTGCCTCTTTGTTCCCCGAATTGATGTCTGTATCTACGAAGAATGTCTTTATTGCTGCTACCAATCAGAATATCTCTCACAAAGAGGCAACTAATGTCAAATCTTTTGCACAAGTTTTGATAGAGTCTGAAAACATGAGCTGTGATATTCCTATTAGTCAACTCCCTCGCCCTTGTATCAAAGGAGATGATTTATGACAAGTTTGGCAGAAAGCAAAACACACCTTCATGGAAGAATTTTACTTTCAAAGGGAGACACTCCTATCAAGGTAGATGCTTTGAAATCCAAACTTCAAGCTCTCTGGAAACCAACAGGTAAGTGGGGAGTGATTTCTTTACGGAAAGGATACTATGAATTTTCTTTCTCTTGTGTTGATGACTTACGAAGAATTCAGTTGCAGCCCTCCTGGCAGTGCAACCCAGGGCTGCTTCGATTGTTTGCTTGGCAGCCTGACTTTAATCCTTCTAATGTCAAACATACAAATGTTCAATGTTGGATTAGGCTTACAAGACTGGCTCAAGAATATTAGAGACCCAAAATTCTTTTTGCAATTTCTAGTTGTGTTGGAACTCTGCTTAAGCTAGATGATACAACAAGCAAAAGTTCATTTGATAGATCTTTTGGTCATTTTGCTCGTGTCTTGGTTGATATAGACCTGAAATCAGACTTAGGGATCACATCTTGGTTAAGAGGTCGGGCTATGCTTTCTCAGTTGGCATTGATTATGAAAACTTGTCTTCCTTTTGTTTGAATTGCAATACTGTTGGTCATACCAATAGTGCTTGTAAAGGAAGAAATCATCAAGTAAAACAGGAGTATGTGCCTAAGTATAAGGCTCTTAATAATAAGCAATCTCAGCAATAAGGGGATTGTTCTACTCAAGTAAACCAAGCATTGTCAGAACCCTTTGTCAGTGAACTCTGTCCCGTTATCAGTTATGATAACTGTGGGTATGCTGAATCTGGCTAAGATGTTTTTCTTGACGAACTTGATGCAGTTCTTGGCAGTTAGTTGTGCAAGTGGTTCAGCTTCGATCTACTTGGTGAAGTAGTAAACTGCGACGATGAGGAATTTGGCCCCTCCTTGGACTACTGGGAATGGTCCGAGTAGATCTATTCCCCATTGAGAGAAGGGTGCCATGGCGCCGATAGGGAGGAAATCTCGACTGGGGGAGCATTATGGACGCCGGTGTATCGCTGACAGGTGCCGCATTTTATGACTAGATCTACGGGGTCCTTTACCATAGTCGGCACTAGAAATAGCCAGCCTTGAGGGCTTTCTTCGAGAGGGCTCAGGCCCCTAATTGTTGTCCACAGATACCTTCATGGATCTATTTGAGCACATACTTCTTCTCCTTCCAGACATTTGAACAATGGAGAAGAGAGGCCTCGTCGAAACAACTTACCATCGATTACTGTGAAAGAGGTTGGTCTTTTTCGAACTACGGCGGCTTCTTTGGTGTCGGATGGTTCGTGGTCGGATTCGATGTAATTTCTTATCGGCCGTATCCATCCGCTCTGTTCAACTATGGTATTGACATCAGTCATGGAGAGGGGGGGTGAGATCAACGATGGGTTTTGCCAAGCTCTTTTGAATGATGCTCCAGAGTTACCCGTCGACTTAGTGCTTGCAAGTTTCGCCAAGACGTCTGCTCGGGCATTTTTTGATCGGGGAACATGCCTCAGCTCTGCTTTCTCGAACTGCTAAAGTAACTCCCGTACTCTGGCCAAGTAACATTGTAAAACTGGGTCTTTCGCTACAAACTCTTCCCTGACTCGGGAAACCACCAGTAATGAATCGGTGTTTAACTCGATGGTCTTCGCGCCGAAGTCTAAGGCCAGTTTCAGCCCGACAATGCACGCTTCATACTCGGCTTGGTTGTTGGAGGTCGTGAATGCGAAACTTAGGGAGACCTCTATCAATAAGCCCTCAGAGTTCTCCAGGATCAGCCCGGCTCCGCTCCCCTTCAAATTCAAAGATCCATCGACGTGGAGAGTCCATAGTAAGGAGTCTGAATTGGAAGGAGTCGGAGTCATTTCGGCAACGAAATCAACCAACACCTGGGCCTTAAGGGCGGATCGGGCTTCGTATTTGATGCCAAACTCGAAAAGTTCAATTGCCCATTTGATAATTCTGTCCGCTTGGTCGGGGCGATGTAGGACATGATGGATAGGTTGGTCTGTTTGAACCACAATTTGGTGCGCAACGAAGTACGACCTTAGCCTCCTAGCTGCTACCACCAGAGCGAGTGTCGTATAACTCTTGACTGACATATTTTGAAATCATCCAAAACAAAATTTGTTGGAGGTCGTGAATGCGAAACTTAGGGAGACCTCTATCAATAAGCCCTCAGAGTTCTCCAGGATCAGCCCGGCTCCGCTCCCCTTCAAATTCAAAGATCCATCGACGTGGAGAGTCCATAGTAAGGAGTCTGAATTGGAAGAAGTCGGAGTCATTTCGGCAACGAAATCAACCAACACCTGGGCCTTAAGGGCGGATCGGGCTTCATATTTGATGCCAAACTCGAAAAGTTCAATTGCCCATTTGATAATTCTGTCCGCTTGGTCGGGGCGATGTAGGACATGATGGATAGGTTGGTCCGTTCGAACCACAATTTGGTGCGCAACGAAGTACGACCTTAGCCTCCTAGCTGCTACCACCAGAGCGAGTGTCACCTTTTCTATCCTTTGGTATATGGATTCGGCCTCCTATAATACCTTGCTTACAAAGTAAACCGGGCGTTGTCCGTCCTCTGTTTCTCAAATCAAGACTACACTGACTGTCTCCTCGGCCACAACGAGGTAGAGATGCAGATCCCTCCTTCAGCCGGTTTTAGCAATATTGGCGGAAAGTGCATTTTCGCAGTCCGGCGTCCACTTGAACCCAATCCCCTTCCATAAGATCTTGAAGAAGGGGGGTGATTGATTGGCTGCCGGCAATCCCTGTCAGCTTCTGCACCTCTTTCTTGGTCGTTGGAGGACGCATGTTGGTCACGGCCCTGCACTTCTCGGGGTTGAATCTGAGGTTGTTCTTCGTTGCCTCGGCAAAGATTTCCTCGAGGTCGGCCACATGGCCCTCGTCTGGTTTTCTTTTGACAATCATGTCATCGAGGTAGACTTAGACGACCCTGCCAATTTGATCTCAGAAGACTTTGTTCATCATATGTTGATATGTCTCCTCAGCGTTCTTTAGTTCGAAAGGCATGACTCTGTAGCAATAGTTTCCCTGGTCAGTCATGAAGGCCGTCTTTTCCTGGTCCGGTGGATTCATCGCAATTTGGTTGTAGCCGGAGTAGGCGAAAACATGAAGCATTGTCCACTAACTTATCAATACTCAGCACCGGGAAAGCGTCCTTGGGACAAGCTTTATTCAGGTCGGTGTAGTCAACACACATTCTCCATTTCCCGTTGCTCTTTTTAACCAAGACGACGTTAGAGAGCCAGGTAGTGAACTTCACTTCTTTGATGAAACCTGTCGAGATTAGATCGTCGACCACTTTGGAGGCGGCTTCTGCCTTCTCTTCGCTTTGCACTCTTCACCGCTGAGCCACGTATTTAGCGTTAGGGTTCACCGCAAGATGGTGACATACTACTTCAAGGGGGATGCCTGGCATCTCGGAAGCGAACCACGCAAAGAGGTCGGTGTTGCATCGTAGGCACGTAGTTAAAGCTTCCCTTATCGCGTCGCTGAGATTGGCGCCTATCTTGACGGTTTTGATGGGGCCTTCGGCCAATGGGACTTCGAGGAAAGTGCCCTGGGGCTCGGGGCGCTTGTTCCTCATTTTGAGCTCTTTAGCCAGTTCGTCATCAGATTCATCTTCAGAGCTGTCAGGATCATAGCAGGTGTCCACCTCGGAGAGGATCACCTCGAGGGCTGTTGGCGGGGTCCCTGGCATTTCTTGAGGTTGAGATCGAGTCCCGAGCAAAGTGAGGAAATGACAGTTCTTCGCAGCCTCCAAGTCGGCTGGTATGGTCACAACTTTGCTGTCGAGGGCGTGGAATCTTAGTTTTAGATGAACAGCCGAGGCGACGACACCGAGTTTCGCCAAGGTCGGTCTCCCGACGATGCAGTGGTAAGGGGAAACCATGGGTATTACCAAGAACGTAAGTGACGAAAGTTTGGAAAAAACCCAGGGGTCGCGGGATCTTTTCACCAAAAACGTAAGGTTTGGCCTAGAGTAGGGGTTTAGACTGTCAGGGAACAAACAAAAAGTAGGGAGGAGGTTCTGAAACATGAGGTCGGCGGAGCTTCCTTGGTCGAAGAGGACTCGCTCTAGCTCAACGCCGGATATGGTTGCCGAGATGATCAAAGGGATATGCTCGTTGGGTTCCCTGAGGAGATAGTCCTCATCGGAGAAGAATAGCGGTTGTCTCGGTGGAAACGTTCTGCGGTTTGGAGCGGAAGTCAGATAGGCAATCTCTCGCCATTTCCGTTTCACCGCTCGCCTCGATATGCCGGATGAGATGGAGTAGCCTCCAGCTACATCCATGACTGATACTGCGTTTGTTGAATGTATGTCGGGGTGGAAGCAAGTAATTTTTCTCCCACTGTAGTCGCCAATGTTCGGTCCTGGAATTCGGATATACATTGTCCGAGGAGCTTGAGGATCTTGCTTCGCGAACCTTGAAGATGAGAGTCGGGTCCTTGAAGATTGAGCTCGGGTCCTTGAAGATTGAGCTCGAGTTATCTGAGTTAGCCTTCGTCCCACGTCGGGTGGGGTGTACCTGCAGACACTCTGATGCCTAAGTCAGTAGATGAGTAAGGCGGAATGTGCAAGGAATGAGGACGCACCTGGGAATGGTTGGTTGCACCTCTATTCATAGACAAAGTAGCCTGGTGTTGATCGTCGGATCTGGCCAAGTGATCCGAGCCGTCAGTTCCAGAGGTCCGTGTAAGGCGCACGGTGTTTTGTTGCGAAGTGCGTTTTGGGCCTTTCAAAAGGAGGATCGGGCCAAGCCCAAATTCTTTAAAGGGGCTTTTGGCCTAGGTCGGAACAACTCTTAATAATGAGAAACCACAGCTGCAAGGGGATTCTTCTAATAATTAGCAACTCTCCCAGCCTCATCAGCAGCAAGGGACCTCTTCTAGCAATGAGCAACCACCTCAGATACATAAACAACAAGGGGATCCCTCTACGATTGAGCCTAGAGAAAATGTCACGCATTCTACCGATGAATCAATCATCCTCGCTTCGGTTACTACGGATGTTGGTAAGCCTTTGACCCAACAGATGGATTCTAAGAAGTCGGCTAGCACATCTGCAGCTAGCCGAACTGGTAGTGATTCTACTCAGCCTCCCACCACCAGGCTTGATTCGATTTCTGATCATAGTTCTCTTGTGATTACCCCCGCTTTAGGGGTGTTGGTGATCCCCTCTTCATAAAATAACTCTTTGGAGGAGGTTTATGCTTCTCCAACCAAATCTCCCACGACTCGGCTAGATGCCTCCTTTTCTAACGCTGTGGATGTACCTGACATGATAATTTTAGGGAAGAAGTGGGGGATGTCTCAGGTGAAGAGGATGTGTCTGCTGTCTCAAAACACGTTGCTACATCGAACCCGGTAGTTGAGTCTGACATGAATATGTTAAGAAAGCTCTTGGGTGGATCTTCAGCTGGTGTTGGTGGTCCAGTGACTTTTGATTCGCATGGAACAACTGCAGTTGTACCAGTTGGTCGTTGGTCCAAGTCTTAAAAGAAGAAATTCAAACAAAAAAGCAGTTGGTCGTTGTTGCACCCCGAAAAATCCAGGTTGGATTTCTCAATGTATAACGTGGAAAAATTTTGAAGCCGCCACCAATATTTTAATTTTAAGACCAAAACATTGAAAAAAGGTCTTTTGAACAAGGCGGATGGTCTTTTGAAAACTAGAGATATAGGTTCGGGGTCGATTACGTGTGAGGAAGGTACTAGCATCACTTTGCGTCTTTCTCTAAAGGAAACTCTAACTAAATGTGTGGATTTAACGTTTGATTTGAAAAATACCTAGATTTGCCTATTTATTTCTTGTTTGAAGATGAATGGGAAAACTTAATGGAAATTTTTATTTTTGGCGCTTGACGAGAGTTGGCCTCTCGCTCCTACGTATCTCCTGGTGTGATGGAGAATTCAAAGCTACGTAGTTCTTGGTTGTCATGAAAAGGTTTTTGTTTTTATCTTTTTAGTGAGTTTTGAAATAGGATTTAGTATTCAAATGAATGATTAAACTAACAAAGGTTATGGGTAATCACCGCTAAGTACTCTTGAAAAATGGGAGTCACCGCCACTAGTCAGACGAATAAAGGTTTTGATTGACCGTTAGTAGCGACTCGTTTTTTATTCGATCTTTTGAAAATGGTTTTCGAAAGAGATTAATTGGCACGAATGATCAAACTAACCAAAGTTATGGGTGACCATCGTTTATTGTTCTTTGGAAAAAGACATTGCTACCAATGGCTAGACGAACAAAGGTTCTGATTAGCCACTAGCAACAATGGGTTTAAAAATGATTCTTTTTTGTTATGAAAAATGCTAATGTTTATGGTTGCGAAAAGGATTTTTATTTGTTGCGCTTGACGAGAACGTGGCTCGCTCCTACGTATCCCAAATGGGAATCAAAGCGACGTAGTTCTAATTTGAAGATGAAAATGTTTTTGAAAGGGTTTTGGAAAGGGGAAGAGCTTTCATAATGACCAAGCAAGCAAATGCTTTGAGTGATCATTACTAATAAGTCTTGATGGCGTTCATGACAATCAAACAAGCCAAGGCTTTGGGTGATAGTCACTAATAACTTGCATTAATTAGAAAAGAGTTTGAAATATTTTTGGGAAAAGGGTGAAGTTATTATCAATGATTGGTTACAAAATTCAAACACATTCAATACTCAAGTAATCATGCATATGTCAAACATCAACTAAGACTAAACATGCCGATACAATCAAAAATTCAATTGTCAAGGATGCAAGGCGAATTTCTCAAAACAAATGCGTGTGTGTGAGGAGGCGTGCATTTACCCTAATGACTCTATGCTACAACAAGCAAGTAGGCTTACGTCTTCATTAGGAGGTCATACACATGGAGGGAATGGCACACAATTAAATCAAGACAATGTAAGTAGCATCAAAAACAAGTAAACAATTGGTCATAGGCATAGAATGATCTTAATTAAACTAATGACATGTGAGCAATGATTTCTTAATAACATGAACAAAGAGGAATTGCATCAAGGCTAAGGTACGCCTATCCTTTTCTAAGGTACGCCTATAGAAAATTGGGGTATGACAGTGGTTCAACTTGGTTTTAGTGTTTATTTACTTGCTCTTGTATTCTAGTTTTATTATTGTCCATTGTTGATGATAAATCATATGATTCCCACTTATGCCTAGTGCATCATGTTTTAAGTGGTGAAGATGATTTTAGATGATTCATTGCTCTTTGAAGACGTACCTTAGCCTTGATGCAATTCCTTAGCCTTGATGCAATTCCTCTTTGTTCATGTTATTAAGAAATCGTTGCTCACATGTCATTAGTTTAATTAAGATCATTCTATGCCTATGATCATTTGTTTACTTGTTTTTGATGCTACTTAAATTGTCTTGATTTAATTGTGTGCCATTCCCTCCATGTGTATGACCTTCTAATGAAGACGTAAGCCTACTTGCTTGTTGTAGCATAGAGTCATTAGGGTAAATGCACTCCTCCTCACACACACACATTTGTTTTAAGAAATTCACCTTGCATCATTGACAATTGAATCTTTGATTGTATCGACATGTTTAGTCTTAGTTGATGTTTGACATATGCATGATTACTTGATTATTGAATGTGTTTGACTTTTGTAACCAATCATTGATAATAACTTCACCCTTTTCCCAAAAATCTTTCAAACTCTTTTCTAATTAATGCAAGTTATTAGTGACTATCACCCAAAGCCTTGGCTTCTTTGATTGTCATGAACGCCATCAAGAGTCATTAGTAATGATCACTCAAAGCCTTTGCTTGCTTGGTCATTATGAAAGCTCTTCCCCTTTCCAAAACCCTTTCAAAAACATTTTCATCTTCAAATTAGAACTACGTCGCTTTGATTCCCATTTGGGATACGTAGGAGCGAGCCACGTTCTCGTCAAGCACAACAAATAAAAATCTTTTTCGCAACCATAAACATTAGCATTTTTCATAACAAAAAAAAAAGAATCATTTTTAAACCCATTGTTGCTAGTGGCTAATCAGAACCTTTGTTCGTCTAGCCATTGGTGGCAATGTCTTTTTCCAAAGAACAATAAGCGATGGTCACCCATAACTTTGGTTAGTTTGATCATTCGTGCCAATTAATCTCTTTCGAAAACCATTTTCAAAAGATCCAATAAAAAACGAGTCGCTACTAACGGTCAATCAGAACCTTTGTTCGTCTGACTAGTGGCGGTGACTCCCATTTTTCAAGAGTACTTAGCGATGATTACCCATAACCTTTGTTAGTTTAATCATTCGCTGAATATTCGTCCTATTTCGAAAACTCACTAAAAAGATAAAAAACAAAAACCTTTTCATGACAACCAAGAACTACGTAGCTTTGAATTCTCCATCGCACCAGGAGATACGTAGGAGCGAGAGGTCAACTCTCGTCAAGCGCCAAAAATAAAAATTTTCATTAAGTTTTCCCATTCATCTTCAAACAATAAATAAATAGGCAAATCTAGGTATTTTTCAAATCAAACATTAAAACCACGCATTTAGTTAGAGGTTCCCTTTCGGTAGAAAGGACGTGTGCGGTGCTAGTACCTTCCTCACACGTAATCGACCCCCGAACCTATATCTCTAGTTTTCAAAAGACCATCCGCCTTGCTCAAAAGACCTTTTTTCAATGTTTTGGTCTTAAAATTAAAATATTGGTGGCGGCTTCAAAAATTTTCCACGTTGTACACTGAGAAACCCAAACCGGATTTTTCGGGGTGCAACAACCACATAGAGCAATCTTCTCACTTGAATCAAAGTGCCCTAGGCACAAGTGAGAATCAACTTGCCTATCATCAACAACTAACAATAAGCAAACTAAAATACAAGACCAAGTGAACACATAAGCTAAATTGAGTCCTTTCTAGCAATCTTCACCACTTAGATCAAGGTGCACTAGGCACTAGTGGGAATCATATTGCTAGATCATCAACCACTAACAACAAGCAAATTAAAATACAAGGATTAACTAAACACACAACTAAGTTGAATCACATAGAGCAATCTTCTCACTTGAATCAAAGTGCCCAAGGCACAAGTGAGAATCAACTTGCCTATCATCAACAATTCACAATAAGCGACCTAAAACAAAATTTAAATAAACACAAAGACTAGGTTGAATCACATAAAGCAATCCTCTCACTTTGAGAAAAGTGCACTAGGCATTAGTGAGAATCAACTTGCCTATCATCAACCACTAACAAATAAGCGAATTAAAACACAAGAACAAGTGAACACATAAACTAAATTGAGTCCTTTCTAGCAATCTTCACCACTTAGATCAAGGTGCACTAGGCACTAGTGGGAATCATATTGCTAGATCAACAACCAACAACAAAGATAACATTTAACACTAAAATGAAATACTAACAACAAGATTAAACATCATCAAGAAAGGAACAACAACAAAATCAACTTGAAAATATTTTTAATCATAAGTATGCGAACCAAAGGAAACATAGGTCCACATTTTATTTAATAAAAAAACACAAAAATTAACACAAAGCAACATAAATCCATTTATTTAAGGGTGAGATGCAGAATCTCACCCACCAACAACAACAAACTACATTATAGAAAAATGATGATGATATGCGAAAATATGATGAAGAAAAGTGGGTTTTAATGCAAAAATGTTGAAGATGATGCAAGGTGTAACACCCCCTTTTCTTAACGGTAATTTAATTTAAAAATCAGAGTTCAAAAATCATTTTTCTTTTAAAAATACATCCTCAAGGGAATGCTACGTTCACCAAAACATCACTTTACCTAGTCAACAATACTTTTCAATAATAAATATAATTGCGTGATACATAGCACGACTTAAATGGGGCGAACCCTCAAAAAATCGGTTCCTTAATCAAGTCATACATCACCTATAAACTTAAATCCAACTAAACAATAACAAGACAACTATAACTGGCTTTTGTTTCCCCCCAAGTGCTACGTATCAGAGCAAGACACCACAACGGATCGAGGAAGGAAGAACCTTCACTCGAGATCACCTCACGACGCTGTCGACATAAGAAGCAAAGATAGAAAGCGTAGGGTGAGTCTCTAACACATATAATAAAATGTATGATAAACATTATGTTAGAGAAAGGCAACTAGAAACACCCCTGCTCACTAGACAAACACACATCATCAAGTTATAACACATCAACTCATAATCGTCACAAGACATCACCAAATGCATGAGTGTATGCATGAATGCAACCCAACACCAAGGGTATAATGCATGTGGTACCATTGAGGCCGAAGCCTCGAGGCCAAAGCCTCGAGGCCGAAGCCTATATCCGTCGCTAGTGATATGAAGACCGAAGTCTACAATATCGAAGCCGAAGCCTATGTCCGTCGCTAGTGATATGAAGACCGAAGTCTACAATATCGAGGCCGAAGCCTATCACCGTCCTTTAATGCATATGAAGCATGTGACTCCATGAACAATGCATCAACCACAAACAATCACATCATGTATGAATTGACACCGTCCTTTTGATACAATGGCCGAAGCCCATATCCGTCGTGTTGATACAATGGCCGAAGCCCATATCCGTCGTTTTGATACAATGGCCGAAGCCCATATCCGTCGTTTTGATACAATGGCCAAAGCCCATATCCGTCGTTACACCGTCATTTAATTCACCAACACTTCATCACTAGCTCTATGGCTAACATCAACACATCGGTCACTAGCTCTATGGCTAACATCAACACATCGGTCACTAGCTCTATGGCTTACATCAACACATCGGTCACTAGCTCTATGGCTAACGTCAATACCTCAATCAATAGCTCTATGGCTAACATCAAACTCACCGGACACATCGACACCAAAATCAATAGCTCTATTGCTAACGTCAAACTCATCGGTCACTAGCTCTATGGCTAACCTCAAACTCATCGGACGCATCAACACCAAAAGTAGTGGACTATACTGTCACTACAAGGACCAAACGTCACCTAAGGACCAAACGTCACCTAAGGACTAAAACGGCTTCACCATTCAGCAACTTAGACGCACTCGGCGTCAAACAGCAACCAAAACTGCGCCTGGTAGCAACCTGCGCCATACTGGCGTCAAAACAACACCTCGACATAATCACACTGCACCTCGGCACACATACACTACCCTTCGTCACACCACCCTGCTTCACATCCACATTTTTGCTTTTCAAATCAGATAATTCTTATTGGCTTAAGCTGTTGCTTGAAGAGGGTAAAGTCTTGACAGAACTGTCATGTTTAGGAGATTCATCACCATGCTAGGATAATTCCTCCTCTTCAGCTTCCATATATTCGACAGATTCATCATCGCTTATGACAATGTTTTCCCTAAGTTAGTACTCCTCCTCTTCTGTTATTTCCTTTTCCTTCAAGATTGGAGAAGAGCATATAAGGGATTCAACATTGTCAAGGACTTCATCTTCATCAATGTGCATACCATGACCCTCATGTTCTTGATTGAAATCAAGGTTTTCTGGTTCTTTTTCAACACTTGGAGGGGCAAGGCGTGTTCGACCATTGGTGAAACCTCAGGAATTTCAACGAAATCTTTCTGGACTACTTCTACTTCTTCAATAGGCTTCATAGTTTCAGCTGGTATTGATTGCGGTGGAGTAGGAGTAAGAATGGTCCTTGTTTCTTGAGTTTGAGGGGGGATTAGTTCCTTTTTCCTGAGACAGAGAAATTTGGTTGAGTTCTTTTGAAAAGGAAAGTACAGAGATTTGAGAATAAGAGTGAGATAGTTACCTTGACTATGGTCTTCTCATTACCAATTAGGGCAATCCCTAAAGTTTGTTGCTCACTCAGGCTTACACTTCTCCCTTGAACCCTTGTTGGCTTCTCAGTTGGGGACGTCCACCCTTGTAGTGACTGTTGTGCAGATGCTTAGATCTTTTTTCGACTCTAATTGCTTCTTGCTCAGTTGAAGCATTAGCAGCAGCGGTTGGAGGTTTCAAAGGACTTGGTGATTCATCAGACTACACAATTTAACAAATATGTTAATACAAAACAAAATAAGAGTGTAAGGGCTGAAATTAAGAAGGTTCAAGATTTCGACCTCTGAATCATCACTCACTTCGAGTGAGGGAACAACTCTCTTTGTTTTCTTTGGGGTGGTATCAACAACGGAACTGCTTGATCTCTTTCGACTCTGCAAAGGGTAACACAATCTGAATAATGAGGCAAATAGAAGAACAAGTAAGTTAATACAAAAGGTGAAACGAAGAAAAACTTACTTCTTGTTTCTTTTCTTCTTGTTTATTTCTCCTTTCTTCTTGCCTTTTTTCTTCATCTTCTTTCTTTTTCTTCTTTTCTCCTTGCTTCTCATCTGCCGGTTTGGGAGGTTTACCTCACAGTGACGAATCGTACCGCCCCTTTTCGACGCACTAGCTTCAGATTCATTTTTGTTACTTTTTGGTTTGACCGCGATAGTATCATCGCGGGAAGAGGGTGTAATGGGAAGATCTGCAAACATTCGACAGTATTTTCGACGGCGCACTCAAGTGTCACTGCAGAGAGAAGGTAAATGTCTTTTCAAACCTGAAAAGTAACGTTACTGACGTTATATTATCTGACATAAGGTTGTCGAAGAAAATTCAAAAAATGTCATTTTCTACCTTCACCTACGCCTCAGTTGAAAACGACATTTTTGGGGGGCAATTTGTTAGTCTGTATTTTCGACAGGCTAAATAAATGCAGTCAACACTGTTTGACCTTTTGCTTTAAAGAAAGCAGTTTGAGCCTAAGAGGTTATGTCAAAGGTATTCAGTCTCGAGAGATGCATTTCGACGAGAAGACGAAAGTGAAGAATGGTGGCAAGCTTAAGTTTGGAAGATGACGTCGAAGAAAGAGGTTTCAATGCTGTCGAAGACCTTGGTGATCAAGCTTTCGAGAGTATAGCGGTTCTTCCTGAGAAGGAAAACGGGTCACAATCCCAACATACACATTCTTACGCTCAAAATTTCAAGTGATAGAGAAAACTGAGCAACAGAAGCAAATATATGGATCTTTGCACCACTCTTTTATATTTTTATGCAATTTAAGTTTATTTCCTTAAAATTTTCTTTGTCTTTCGTTTATCTTTAAGAATTGGCTTTCAAGGCAATTCAACAGTTTCTTGTTCTTTGAAATTACTTGTTACTGGAAGAAGAGTGTTCATACATTTATTCTGCACACAATTAACACAATATGCTCCTGAGATTCACTGGTTGATCTCGTAAGTTAATAATTCAGACCAACGGTTGTTTACCAAAAATCACTGTAAACAGGTGTTGCACGCAGATCTAGAGTTGTGGGTTTCTCTCTCTTCAGTGGCGTTGTGTTTGGTGAAGATGGAGAATAAAGGGATTATGGTGAAGATGAATAGAAGAGAAAGGTTTCTGGGTTAGGGGAATAATGATGAGTCTGGAAATGAGTTAATAAGAAAAAAACCTAATTAAAAATAATGATGTGGCAATACCAGTCAGCCATAAAAAAAATTAAAAGGAAAATAAAATGACAACTCAGAACTCTGTTAGCCACGTAGGCGTTTTTGTAACGTCTAGCTAACATAATGACTTTTTTCAAAAACGTTGCTTTTGTAGTGACTCTTTTAAAAAAAATTATTTTGTAGGGACTAAAATCAAAACACCCCATATCTGCAGGAACTAAAAACATATCTAAGTCTTGTATTTTTATAGATTGGTGAGAAGATAGCGATCCCCACAGTTTTAGAATTTATATTTTAGGTAACATTTAAAATAGTCAAAAATAGGAATAAAGTTTTAAATTAGACAATAAAATTACATATGATCTTTATTTTAATTCTGTAGTTGTACACTTGTACTGGATGGAAAATCGCATTCACGGGAGAGCAGAATCCGATAATTTATTGTCTCTTATTGAATTTTAGGAGAAGGAATAGGCGGAAAGAGGGTTTTTGATGTTACAATACAGTTGCTTATTGAATTTTGAATTTCAAAATTTTGACCATTGAAGTGCGTACAATTATGATATTTATGGATTTAAAACATGAGATTGTTCATAATTAATTTTATTTGACAGATAGCAATGAAATATGTATATTGTCAAAAAAAAAAAACAATGAAATGTGTATAACTGCATGAGTGTCTGAATAGAATGCGTGAATCATGCATGAAATTGATTTTGAAAAATAAAATGCATTCATTGCTACGGTTACACTTTTTGCTGTCATATGGGTAATTGTTTTACTTAACACAAGAAAATTAACGTTAAAAAGAAAACTTTTTGACTCTATAAATACATATTATGCTTATGCTTATGATCACTTGTAAAGAGGAGTAGCTACATAAAAATGACTTGCACAAAAAAGTTTATCATGATTGTCATGATTGTAGTTCTTCTATTGTCATCAGGTATACATGTAAATATAGTTTGAATCAAATAAGAGTTTAAATCTTCTATATTTTCTTTTTCTTAATTATGCATATTATTTTCACTAATATATATTACTCTTCTAATAGGTATGAGGAAAGCTGAAAGTAGATATTTATTCCATTTCAAATGCATTAGGAACTGCCAAAATCTTCCTTATATACAATGTGATGCAGTATGCAAACACATAGGCTTTGAGAGGGGGTCATGCGAATCACCTCCTCATAAAGGCGAGTGTTGTTGTTTCATGGGATAATGATCAGCTTTATCACAACGAAATGAAGACATGATATGTTATTAATACATTAAGATTTATCTATTCTCTATTGTTTTTATTTATTTCCGAATAAAAGGATTGACTATAGTTAAATAATAATATTGTTTCTTTGATTCTAATGATTTTAATAATATTTTTTCTTTGATTCTAATGATTATTCTTTTGATGCAATAACCAAATTCTCATGTTGAATTCTTATCTCTAGAATGATCTTTTCTTTTTTCCTTTTTTTGCTATTCGTCGTACGAATTTTCTTTCTCATGTGAATATTTTCAATCACCAATATACATTGGCACCGTAAATTAAACACTATCGTGGACTACGCCAGATTGGCTTAAAATGAGCGCCACCATGAGCAGCGTTTCCTCAAAGAACGCTGCTTATCACAAAAACACGCTAGCTAATAAATAGCGTTTCCCTACAAACGCTGCGCATGACTCTACATTACGCCAGGAATAATCAGCGTTTTTATATAAACGCTGCGCATGACTCTACATGACGCTAGTAATAATCAGCGTTTTTATACAAACGCTGCGCATGACCTGGCTCGTTCTCACATATACCCAGCGTTTTTATACAAACGCTGCGCATGACGTGGCTCGTTCTCACATATACCAAGCGTTTGTTTAAAAACGCTGCGCATCTCCTAACTCGTTCTCACATATACTCGCTTTTTTACACAAACGCCCCCATAACACACGCTGTTCTCACCATATACTCAAAGCTTTCTTTAAAAACGCTGAGTATTGCTTTTTTTTTTTTTTTTTTGCCCGCTCGCTTTTCTCTCTTTTTTTCATTTCCTTTCGCGCTTCTCTTCTCTCTCTCTCTCTCTCTGCACATTCTCTCTCTCTCACGGTTCTCTTCTCTTCTCCACACCCAAAAACCCACAAACCTCTCTCTCTCTCGCCACGCCTCTCTCTCTCACGGTTCTCTTCTCTCCTCTCTCTCTCATTAGCTCTTCCTCTCTCAACTTTCCTCATTCTCGTTCTCTCTAGCACCACCCACAAACCCCCAAACCCACAAACCCATAAACCCACAATAACCCCCAAACCCACAAACCCCCAAACCCACAATAACCCCAAAACCCACATTGCTTGTCTCAATCCTCTCTAGCACCCATAGTCCTCATTGCTTGTCCTCATCTTCTCTCAAATGTTAGTTCTCTATTTTGTTTTTTAGGTTTTTTGTTAGGTTGGAGATGAATATGTAGTTTGATTGGAATATGTTGAATGTGTGAAAAAAAAATATTTGATAAGAGAGGAATATGTTGAATGTATTTGTATGTGTTTGATATGTGTAAAATTAGTTGAAACTAGCTAGCTAGTTGATTGAATGTCTTAGCTTCAATAAAATTGTAAATTCTCTTATCCGAATTTATTATAGATATTGGGACATTATGGATAGAAAGTGGATGTCCGCCAATCGTCCATCCAAGGAATATAGAGATGGAGTGGATTATTTTGTGAACTGTCTTTGCTCAACGTTTAGGAGATCTAGTAATATGATATGTCCCTCGCTTACGTTGTTGCTATGTAAAATCGCTTAATGCAGCATTTAGTTGGGGGGAGACATTTAAAGGGTAATGGAATTGATCAAACTTACACTTGTTGGACAATGCATGGTGAGGAAAGAGTTGAATCTTCGAATATGGGTAATAGTACTGAGAGATGTGCACCGGTTGACACCGAAATACCTACGTTTGTTGGGGATGAATTTGAAGAGATGGCAAAGGCTTTTGAAGACGATCTTAATGACCGTCCTCAAATGTTTGAGAAGTTGATAACGGATGCAGACGCCGCTGTATGAGGGGTTGTCTTCAATTCACAAAATTATTGGTCGTGATAAAGTTGTATAACTTGAAAACTTGCCACGGATGGACGGATAAGAGCTTTCTTGAATTACTCACACTATTGAAAGAAATGTTGCCAAGGATAATGTGCTCCTTCTCGGACGTATGATGCAAAACAAATGTTAGGGTCCATTGGCTTGAACTATGAGAAGATACACGCTTGTCCCAATGATTGCATTCTATTTCTGAATGAACATGCATTTTTAAAGTCGTGTCCTAAATGTAATGCATCGCGGTATAAAAAGAAAGATTCTGCTCCGTAAAAGGTGTTGTGGTATTTTCCCATAATTCCTCGATTTAGGCGTATGTACCGTAGTTCGTAAGATGCAAAACACTTGACATGGCATGAGGATGAAAGGATTAAAGATGGCATGTTACGACACCCTGATTTCTCCGCAATGGAAAAAATTTGATATTGATTATCCCGATTTCGGGTTGGATCCAAGAAACCTACGACTTGCATTGTCTGCGATGGTTTTAACCCGCACGGTATTCGTGAGTAGCTCCCACAAAGACATGGCCCGTGATATTAGCGATTTATAACTTACTTCCATGGCTTTGCATGAAACGCAAATATATGATGTTGTCTTTGTTAATTTCGGGCCCAAGCAACCGGAAATGATATTGATGTATACTTGGCTCCTTTAATTGAAGACTTGAAGCTAATGTGGGAGAATGGAGTAGAGGTGTATGATGGGTTCGAGAAGAAAGTTTCAACTTGAGGGCTATGATTTTTGGCACAATTAATGACTTTCCAAAGATACGGCAATCTATCCGGTACATGACGAAAAGGTCGGTGTGCATGCCCTATATGTGAAGATAACACCGATTGGATGTGGTTGGAACATGGTAGGAAGAATATCTACCACGGTCATCGTAGATTTTTGCCATCTACTCATCAAGATCGATCGTTGAAAAAGGCATTCAATGGGAATACCGAAACCCGTAAAGCTCCCACGACTTTGACGGGTGAACAACTGCTTGAAAAGGTGAAAGATTTGAACATTAAATTTGGGAAGCCATTTGCGGGAGAGGTTGCCAAACGGGGTGGAAGAAAAAGTCGATTTTCTTTGACTTGCCATACTGAAGTCATTATATGTAAGACACTTCATTGATGTGATGCATGTTGAAAAAATGTCTTTGAAAGTGTCATTGGTACCTTACTCAATATGCCAGAAAGACTAAAGATACCATCAACTCGAGGTTGGACTTGCTTAGTATGGGGTTGAGACCAGAATGGGGTCCGATAAAGAAGGGTACACGTACATATCTACCTCCGTGAGCTCATACTCTATCTAAAAAGGAGAAGACCGTGTTTTGTAAGTTTCTTCATGGAGTAAAAGTTCCAGAGGGTATTCTTCAAATGTTACAAACCGTGTATCCATGAAAGACCTTAAGTTAAAGTCTTTAAAGTCCCATGATTGTCATGTTCTAATGGAGAATTTGCTCCCAATTGGTATACGATCCATTTTGCCTAAGAAAGTGCGCGACGCTAACCAAACTTTGTTACTTCTTTAAGGCGATTTGTAGTAGAGTGATTGACCCTAGAAAGTTGCCATCATTGCAAAGAGAAATTACTCACACTTTGTGTGAGCTTGAGATGTATTTCCCACCTTCATTTTTTGACATAATGATTCATC
The DNA here is from genome assembly GCA_020916435.1 of Oxytropis ochrocephala. Lineage (NCBI taxonomy): Eukaryota > Viridiplantae > Streptophyta > Magnoliopsida > Fabales > Fabaceae > Oxytropis > Oxytropis ochrocephala. Next base: position 79,864,897 of record CM037092.1, read on the forward strand.
TAACAGCTTCATTTGATTAGAGAGACACAATTGTGTGGCCCATGTTACATGAGATGGATGTATCCGTTTGAGCGTTACATGAAGATATTAAAAGGATATGTGAAAAACCGATCACGACCCGAGGGTTGTATTGTTGAGCGCTACATAGTTGAAGAAGTCGTTGAGTTCTCGCACCGCCTATCTATCTAGTCTTGAATATTCTCATGGGACTTCCAAGGTCTCGCCACTTAGGAAGCATTACTAAAGGGATGTCGGGATATAAAATAGTTATGGTGTCAAGGGAAGAACTACATCAAGCACACTTATATGTTTTGCACAATGATAGTGAGGTTGATTCATATGTTGCCAAGCACATGGACATACTTAAGAGTGATTACCCATATAGGAGTGAAGTTTGGTTAACAAAGGAACACAATCGGAGTTTCATAGTGTGGTTAAAAGACCACATTGATTTCGAGTTTGGTATGAATCCTACTTCGATTTCAAAAAGATTGAGATGGTTAGCAAAAGGTCCAAATATGCATGTTTTCTCTTACACCAGCTATCTAATTAATCTGCACACGTTCTATACAAAAACCCATGATGATCGAGTAAAATGCAAAATAGTGGGGTGACTCTTGTTGCTCAACCTATGCATACATCAAGTGCCAAAGACAAAATCCCGTATACGCGAATATGTCATACTTCTCGGGTCATTGAACAAATATGGGAGTTGGATTACACCATGTTTCGAGTCCGTGTTCCAATGTAAGTGGGTTGACAATAATAATGGTTTCTGATTGATGAGTCGGGGTTCATGCGGGTGAATTTCAAGAAGTTGGGATATAAAGATGAGCCTTTTATTTTGGCATCCCAAGCTCAACAAGTGTTTTATGTCACCGATCCGATTGATATCAATTGGTCTATTGTTTCTTCGACACAAAAAAATTAGTGAATTACATTTATGATCAAGAAACCAATGATGATGGTATCGAGGACGACCCTTTCTTGGGGACATCACTAGAAGAGGAAAGTACTTATAGAGAGGATGTTGTGTATGTTAGAAAGGATCATATTGATGGAATTACGATTCGTCAAAAACAAAGTACCAAGGAGCGAATTGCAAAAAAAAATTGTATCGAAAAAAAGGAAAAGGTAACCGACATAGATGTTATTTTATAGACATGGATCTTATTTTCATCTTCTTTGACTGATTATTTATTTTTTTGTTGGATGTTTTTTAAATGGATAAATATAACAAACAATGATTATGTTTTATTGCGGTAAGATGGCGGATCATAGTGATAGTGGGCATGACACCGTGAGAGGCGATGATCATGATGTTACAAACTATATCGTAAGCGTGCTCTCGTGGAATGACAGCTTAAAAAGGATATCATCAACCGGTTAAGTAAAGGAAAAGAAAAATTAAGTGTAAGATACTAATTAATTGCTAATTAACTTCATTCAATACTAAGTTTTAATTGTTTGTGATCTAATTTACTATTTACATAATGCAGTCCAATGGAATGTTAAGGTCCGCCAATTGGAGAAAACAACACTCATTTGATTACTTTCCTTGGTAGTAAGGTAAAACAAATGATACCAATAACAATCACTACTTGGGTTCACACAAAGAATCCCGCTTTTGGAGAAACAAAAACATGAGTTGTGGGTAACAATACAGTATATAATTTTAGATCTTTTGGTAATCTTATTTAGTAATTTTGTAGTCCCATATATATATATATATATATATATATATATATATATATATATATATAAAATTTATTTATATGATTTTCATTTAATGTGCATAAGGTAAATATTTTGATGTGGATGATTCTAAAAAGGACTGGATAATGAAGGAAGCCGGAAAGTTACATAAAAATTTGAACGACATTAACAAAAACTTGGCTTAAAGATGATAATGGGAACATCAATTGGAATCCTCCACCAATATATAGTGGGTTTATTTCAGAGAGGAGGATTGGCGGACATTTGTTAGGAGACGATCAAGATCCAAAATTCTTGGTTAGTGCTACTATCTATTAAGTTATAACATATTTTTATATTTGACAATTATCTATTATACATTAATGTATACTTATCTCTCTTAATAGAAAGCAAGTGAGGTGAATCGAAAGTGTGCTTCCGGTGTGAGTATCCTTATAGAGGCGGTGCTACTCCATATCAACATATTGAAGAGAGATTGGTAAGGCACAATAAGCTTGATTTTTTAGTTTCATGAAACTTTTTATAAATAGTTTCTTAATATTTGGTAAATTTAAATATAGTTGGTGGAGAGTGGGAAAGATCCTACTAAAGAAGGTGTTGAAGCGACATGTTTTGTGGGTAGAGGCTCGACTAAACAAAGAAAAGGAGATTGTTGATCCTAAAACTAAGGAGGTGTCGGAAAGAATTGTAAGTATTTCCTAAATTCAAGCTCACTGATTTTAATTGTAACTTTTATGATTTTTATAATGTATTATACTTTTGTTTTGTGAATCGGAAGCCATATCACGATCGGTGTCATAGGGAGAGCTCACCGATTGCTCAAAAAAGAAATCCTTACACGTGCCTTAGGTAAAGAAGAATACTCGGGTCGCATGAAGGGTCTTTGGATTTGGAGTAGCACCAACCGAGTACTTTGGACCAAAACAGAAAGTCTATGATGAGAATCATGACTGCCCACCACCGAGAAAGATGATGGCATTGTATGAAAGTTTGCAAGCTCAACTTAATGATATGCGATCACTTTATGGCCATGTTATGCCACTCAAAGACCAACCCTCACTACACACATAGCGATTACTAGATAGCCGCACCATGCCACAACTAAGATATTAATTGTTTTTATTATTTTGTGGTTTATAATTGATTTATTGTACATATATATATATATATATATATATAACATCAAATAATGTCTTTATTATTTTGTGGTTTATAATTGATTTAGGACAACAATGAGTGTGAGTGTGAATTGTATATCTCAAACCCACATGAAATGGTTGCAATTGGCTACACATGTAACGAATTGGGTCCTCGATGCACAATTTACCCCTACCTCCAAATCATGTTAGAGTCAGAGTTGCGGTACCATTTAGGGAGGATGCACCATTGCCTGTTCCGATTGACAGTATTGATATACTGACGGTGTCACAAGCAGCTGGTACCTTTGTGGCATGGCCATCCGCCCTTGTCGTTGTAAGTGACAATATATTTGTAACTAACTAATTATAGTTTTGTCATATAATTTGTGCTAACTAAGTAATTATTTTTGTTTAAACATAGATGCGCCAAAATGAAAAATCTAAGAAAGTGTCTACCAAGAAGAAAAGGTCTCCTTTGAAAAGTCTTGGCAAGGAAATATCTATTGGCAAGAAAGTGTCTCGATCCACCCCTTCTACAAAAGTGTCTCACCCACCCCCTTATGTAGAAGTTTCACACCGCCTCTCCTCCAAAGTGGTGACCGACACCCTCCTCTTCTCTCGCCAAGTGACTCATCCCACCCCTTCTCCAATTGTGTCTCACCCTTCTTCTTCTCTTCCATTGAAGCTTATATGAAGATTGGTGAGGCCGACGCTGCACTGAGAAATACATGATGAAAGACAAATTGCTTATCGTAAATTTTGATGAAGAAATTTTTGAGCCGGCTTGCCTCATATAGTCGGACGTGAGGATATCCGTCTTTGTATGTGATGCGGATGAGGCAACCGGTATTGTTATGAATATATATGTCGTGTACTATGTAATTTATTATTTGACATTGTCGATTTAATTTTATTATATCGTTAATTTAATTTATATATATATATATATATATATATATTTATATATCTAAATGTAGGTACTTGTACGAGGACATTGTGGTCCCTTCCAATGCAGACACATAGATATTTGTTCTTGTGTCCTAAAGTACAACCTTTCATCAAGTTCTTCCCACCGCCAAATTATCAATCACTTGTGGAACAAAACCAGTCTTTGCTCAAACTTATGTCAATGACCGCTTCATTGAAGCTCAAAATAGAAGTGATGATGATGTCTTACTTCTAGCACCTAAGTTAATCTAGGGTAAGAATTTTTACTCATTATTTCTTATATAACATGCATTTTTTTAATAGTAGTCAATTACTTATTCCTAAATTTTTTTTGTAGGAGACATTGGGTTTTGTATGCAATTAATCCTAGGAAAAAAACCGTGTATTACCTTGACTCACTTCAAAATCATTACAAAAACCACATGGAGTTTGTGGAGCTTTTTAACAGGTGTGTTTATTTTGTGTCATTCTCGCATTTCTTACTTTTACTTATATATGTATATATTGTTATTAATATAGTTATATGACATTCTATTCAATGGTTTAAGGACATATTGGGGAGTGGATAAATTAACGGTCAAATGGTTACCAATAGTTGTAAGTTTCTAACTTATACATTACATTATTTTGTCAAAAAACTATATTCAACTCAATTTAACAATTAACTAATCTAATTATGTTTTGTAGTGTCCTAAACAATTGAATAACATTGATTGTGGGTATTACGTCATGCAATATATGAAGGATATTATTACCCGAAAGAAAACGACTATCCCCAGCAAGGTATCTACTTATAATATATTTTTATATGATTTCGATTTAATAGTGGTTATTTCCAATATTTAACCATTTCAATTCTAATTTTATTTATTTATATAATTTCAGTATTTTAGCGATTGTCAAAGCAACACATACTCTGTTGAGCAGATTCTTTGAGCTTAGGGAGAATGGTGCACTATCTCTCCCGCTTTTTTAAAGTTTCATTTGGATACATATAAGTTAGCCTAGCTAGTTTTTGGTTCATAATATTGTAACTTGATAGCTTGTTTTGGATACATATGAATTAGATAATGAAACTTCTTAGCTATTTTGTTTTGGTTCCTCTTATGTAATTTGTGTTCCTCTTAGCAAATTGATTACATTATGTATTGGATTGGATTGGTGTGCAGTAATTTGTAAATATAAAAAGGAAAACACACAAAACAGAAAAAATTAAAAAAATTTAGACAATATTCAGTAGCTTTTGATGAAGCTACTGGTATTTAATAACACAAATAGGCAATACTCAGTAGCTTTTAATAAAGCTACTGGGTATTTAGTAACACAAATAGGCAATACTCAGCCGCTTTTAATAAAGCGCTGGGTATTTAGTAACACAAATAGGCAATATTCAGTAGCTTTTAATGAAGCGCTGCGTATAAGGGTAATATTCAGCGCTTTTTAAAAAAGCGCTAAGTATCTGGGAGGACGCTTAGGATATATTCAGCGCTTTTTTAAAAGCGCTAAGTATTTGGGAGGACGCTTTGGATATATTCAGCGCTTTTTAAAAAGCGCTGCGTATCTGGGAGGACGTGTTTTGCAATGGGTGGCGTTTTTTAGGAAACGCTACCCATTGTTGGAGTGAATAGCCACACGCTCACGTTAAATACCAAAAACGCCGCCCATTGATAAAAAAAAACGCTGCCCATCTACTAGATCTGTTGTAGTAATTAGTTTAATTTTTTGATCAAAATTAAACGTTAAATTAAACGGCAAAACAAACCAAATTATACCATTTTTGATCCTGCACCAAATTATTCTGTTTAATTTGATTGATAAATATTAATTTCCTGTTTACATAAATACTTTAACAAGATACGCCTTCACATAAATATAATTAGTGAATTTTTCCTTTTTTTTTTGGTAAGAGAAAGTTTAGGTGAATTTTTCCTTTTTACTTTGCCATCAACATTGTCATCTGTTCATCTGTAAAACCACAAACATTAAAGGGTGAGATTACAATCTCAGTGAGTTCTTTCGGGACTCCTCACTGTATACCACTCGTAGTCTTTTAATTATGTTATCTCTTTTAGCATAATCCATTACAAATCTGAACAATGTCAGTTTCAGTAGAGAACCTAACCTAACTTCCATTGAGTAAAAATCTCGGGCCATGAACTAAGGAAACATGACTCTCATTCCAAGTATGCTACTTAACTTTTGATCGTCACTGCGTCGTGTTTTATGAATAACCATCAATGTATTCTCTCTCGTTGACTCGAATGATAACATTATACTTCAAGATAAATAACATTACAAAAGGCATAAATACATGTAATCATAATACAATGCTTGTAATCAATTTGGTTTAGGAATGGAATGGAATTTGAACTCAAAGCAAGGAGAAAACACAATTTTTGAAATTGTGAACTGTAACACCCTAAACTTTAGATGTCACAAAGTCTTGACTTTTAGCCATTTTAATGCAATCAGAGATAACTTCCTGTTTAAATAGTTGAACACGACTAAGAACTTCGATTAAAAACTCAATTAATAGTCACATGAATCTCATACTTGAACATAAAAGTACATAAATACTTTAGTAGATCCAACGGTAGGCAAATGTTGGCTAGAAAAGTGGCCAACGAGAGCCTATGTATATATATAGGATAGAATGCAATTGTACACAACACACATCAATCAATACAACCCAAATTTATTTCATTCTTTGTCGTCTTTACGGCACTTTTACTTATGTTTATTTTTATGCATTAGCCAGTAAAATAATCTAACCCTCACGTCCCATCCACCCAACCTGACCCTTCCTAGAGGACTGGATTCCCACAGCCGAGGAGCAGAGCTCTCTCCTTGGCACAATTGCTTGAAGAAATGAGAATCAAGGACTTGTCCAAACTTCAGGCCAATCACATGACTAGAACCTAAGAGGTTGACGACAAAATGTCAAAAGATTGCATCTTCGCAGCTACAAAAACTCCATGGTCATCTCGAAGACACGTCCCAAACCCAACAGTGCTGCCACCCGAATCAAACACTGAATCAACATTGCATTTCAAGACGTGTGGAGGAGGCGTTGTCCACCCATGTAGCGCTGAGTTGACCGAAGATGAAGCTGCCAAAGGTAGAGGCCAACAGTGTAACCCACGAGCAGCTTCCCATTCTTTGAGTAGTTGATTGCCTCACATGATAATAGTCGATGTCGTCTCTCTACTATTGTTCCAAAAAAATTGGTTCCGGATCAACCAAATGCTCCATAAAGACATGCAAAAAGCCAATCTGTCATCACCATCCAAACAGCTTAAAACATCAAAAAAGAAGCTTCTGGCCGAAGTTCACGTTGTTTCCCAGCATGGTGAAGTTCACGTTGTTTCCCAGCATGGTTGGTTCATCCAGCTGTTGTCGGCATTCTTGATGAGTTGCTTTAAGGGAGAGATAGTGGCATCTCTCGGCTGCCTAGAGTTCGGCAGATCGAGTTATGATTTCATCGGGTAATGAATAATCATCTTAAGATATACATTAGACGCCACTGCGCCGAGCCTGGAGAGGGTCGGTCTGCCCACAATGCACTGATAAGGGGATGATAAAGGCAAAACCAGGAATCCCAACTGCGTCCTAGATAGCTTTCGTCGGCCGTAAGTCACCATCAGTTCGAGGTATCCCAACAGGAGGGTCTTGATCTCTCCTATGTCAGACAGATTTGTGCCCAAATACGGGCTTAGGTCGACCGCATCCATCCTCAATTGTGGAAGAAGGTCTTCAAACATAATGTTAGTTGAACTTCCCTGATCAACTAGTATCCGCTTCACCTCGGTGTCTAGTATGGTTCTTGATATAATCCAAGGGACGTATTCGTTGGGTTTCTCGCTTAGAAGATCTTCATCGGAGAATGATTATGGGGTTCTTGAACTGGCCGACGTAGGAGTAGAGTCGGCAGCGAAGTTAGCTATCTCTTGCCAGTGCAGATGGAGTGACCGCCGGTAACGACCATCGTGACCGGACGAGGTTGGTTTGGAGCGGTCGTCGTATTCCGGGGTGGTGACTTGTCTAAGGATGTGCGACGCTTCCAACTTTTCATGGGGGAATGTAATTTGAGTAGAGAGAGTGCTCCCACTATGATCGCCAATGTTCATACCTAGGTCGGCTTGGAGATCCGGCCCGGCGTAATCTGTTGCAGTGGCTCGGCTTGGTAGACAGTGGTTCGAGTCAGAGAGGATCCTCCGAGGTTGAGGTCATCGCGGTGGTGGTACCTGCAAACACTCTAATGCCCAAGTCAGCACTAGAAGTGGAGAGGTACGGTGAAAATGAGACGTACATGATCTGGTGGGGGTGCAGCCCTATTTATAGACGCAGGCGCTGTTGTGGACCATATAATGTGGCATGCTAATCAGGTGCGTCGATCTTGCCTCTGACGCCATATCCGCTTTCTAGGTCGGTTTTGATGTTGATGTGGGCCGATATGCAGGATTCGAGATTGGGCCTGACCCAATCCTTGGTAGTGGTGCATTCGGTTTGGCGTGCTATAACCTTGATGTTCTCTTAAGGGAATGGGCTTTGGCCCAACCTGGAACAAATTGTTAAAAATTTATACACTTGGTAAACACAGAATAAGTTTTGGCCCGTGCTTCTTCCAACCCCTTCTACTCACTAGACACCCCCAATTTTGCTTTAATCCCAAATTTCCCTCACGTGGGAATCAGGTGACATTTAAAAATGCACTGGTTCAATAGCATGGTCGATAGAACTAGTTCGATCGGACCTCGATCGGACTCCACCGAGTATTGTAAAATACACGGTTCGATTGTTCCAAATCTGAACCGCTTGTTTTGTATGGTTCAGATGTGTCAAATACGAACCGATTCGACTTTGGGAGGACCGAACTTGTCTGTTACTTGACAGGAACAGTGAGTTTCTGGACAACAACTTATGCAATGCTTTTTTCTTTCAAACAACTCAGTAATTCCATGTCTAAAATAACAAATTGAATCAAACTTAATCACTCAATTAGAGCATAAAACATGATATTGTCTTAATAGAATTGTCTTTCACATAAAGAAACATTAAATTCACAATGAAAATTAAATAAACATCCAAATCAATCTTTGCTCAAGTCAACAGCATGAGGAATATGTGAATCTAGGTTTAAAGTTTTATATTGTTGCAAGTGTCATGTAAATTGCTTGGGCCAATCCTTTGCGGTGTATTTTTTCCACTTTGTCCAGTAGGTACGTATTTGTGGCATTGGGGAACCTCTCTTCATAACTGACGTAACAAAGTGGTTACCTGTGAACAATATCTGATAGACCGGTGCATTCATAATAGTCGTGTCACAGTCGGTAAGTATCTCCTTTGGCATATCTTCCGGTCTTCTAAGCAATCCCTTTAGTTTTTCCAGAACCCATGTAAAATTACCCTTCTTCTCCCAATTGACATAAGCGAATGCAACACTCGGTTGATGTGACACCGACAATCTCAACCAACGGATACCTATACCGGTTGGTCTTGTATGTGGAATCGATCAGCAAAACAATGGGAAATGTATTCAATTGCTGAGTCTGGGTGTGCCCAAAAAATGTCTTTCACATTGTCAGTCCCTTCGTCAACTCTGTGCCAATAAACATACCTATCACGGTCCAAATAATTCATCAACTATTGTAGTTCAGTCAACCCTGACGATTAGTTGATCTTATCCTTGACCGTACGTTGTGAATTTGTTTCAAATTGAAGTGGTTGTCTTTAGGGTAAGTAGACCTCAGCTCGGCCAAGATTTTATTCAGAGTAATCAAGTTCTTCGTTAATCTGTTAATCATTGGATGACATTGAGGGTAAGTCTGTAATGCGTGGTTATGCATGCCACACATAACAGTCAATATCCATCCTCCAAGTCTTTTTATAAACTTTCCTCTTAGACGAAATTTGCAACAACATTTTCTACTCCCCGTAGGAACCATATCAACATGCTTGTACTTCCCTGCCTTTTCACAAACCAGTTCACAGAATATTTTCCCCGACCTCGCCCCGTTGTCTGATCGATTGATGACAATAACCATCCCAAGAGTACGCGCATGCAACAGAACGAACATAAACCAGCAAATCATCATGTGTAGCAAAGACTTGATCGATTTTGAATGAACTCGAACTTAAAAAATTCTACACATTCTGTGTAACAGGTAGGAAGCCACTTTCACCCATCTTCAAACCTTAACAATTGGGTAAAAATCAAACAAAGTGGTTAAAAAACAGAAATTTTGCACATTCTGTGTAATAGGTAGGTTCGGACCACGCACTACAAAAACAAGATCGCCCACGCTGGTCCGAACCACTTCAATACAAAGACCCCTTATTTTAGGAGGTTTGGCGCACAGTTGGTCGAACCATATGACTCGGCGAACGCTTGGCCGCGCCAGTTCGACCTCTGAAGACCCGAACCGTGCACGATTTCAGAAAAACAGACAACAAATGAACCAATCCGCGAAAAAAAAAAACTAAAAATTGATAGAATAAGCTACATACCGTAATGTTGATAATAATTGGAGGAAAATTTCAGCTTGAGATGTTAGATTAGATTGATGTATGGGTGTGGAGTGTGAGTGAGTGATAGGAGTTAGGGTAATGGGGGTTTAGAGGTTTAGGGGGTGGGATGAGAGTGATGAATGAGTTTGGAATTTTGGTTTTTTAATGAGGGTATTTTATCATTTCATAGGAGAAAGGAGTGTCTACCGAGTAGTTAGGGGGTTGGAAAAAACATGGGCCTAAATTTTAATCCGATTGCTAAATTCGTAAAATTTAAAATCAAAGGACATAAACAAAACAAAAATTTCATAACACTCACTTCGTCATAAAAATCAAATTTGAGATTCTTTTCAAAGAAAATTGAGTTCATATATATGCGTACATGTAGGTTTTTTTTATATCGTTTTAAAAATAGAAAATAATTAGATAACAATATATATATATATATATATATATATATATATATATATATATATATATATATTGTTTTACCTTCAATTGTGTTTTATTTTCTTTTAAATGGCTTTTGGCTCATATTTGTTAGTTCAGAAAAATCTAGGGTATCTTGTTAAATTCAAATCTAGAAATTAAGGGTTTTTCTCTCTCTGATTACTTGTAATCTAGTGTTCCCATCTTTTCTCTTTTTATTTCTATAGACACAAGATTCGCGCCCGTTTGGATAAACCGCTTAATTAAGTGCTTATGGCAGAAGTACTTATTGGTGCATGGAAATCACATACACTTGTGTGCAAGTATACACTGTCCAAAAACAAGTAGTAAAAAGATCGAACCCACAGAGATTGAAAAACTCACTTTTAAAATAAATATAAAGTAATAAAGTGTAAAGTCACTAAGTAACAAAATAATTTTGGATTTTGTTTGATGATCACAACTAAGTTAGAAAGAAAACAAGTAAAAAATGTTGATAGTGTAAAAGAGAAAAGCTAGTTGGAATGTCTTCATCAAGTAATTTACTTATAAGTGTATGATGCAAGATGTGATGCACCAGCATCAAATCTCACAGCATTAGCTATGTGCCTTTCGGTCACTTTCTTCAGAGTATCATTACCAAATTCTTATGATCCTTGTTCTATGCAAGAAAAAGAAAGGGGTGTTAGTGCCAATCTTGCCTCCTAACAATTATCCAATTTGCTTAAGTGAATTCACTCTTGTATTTTAAGTACCCACAATTATCCTATGGACTATACTATCCTATGTCTAGGACTTAGCATGGTTTTCACAAAGTTTTCTTTATGTAAAACACTCACCCATATTAGTTCTTGAGTTCTTAATTGTAAGCCATTTCTGGTCATTTACAAATCTACTTATTCTAAGTGATCAAGTTCAAAATAAGTTTTGAAAAGATTATCAAGCAAGAACTAAAGTACAAACATACATACATGCAACATACTTACTTAAAAGCTCATTAAATGATTAGAACATTCCAACTAAGAAAGGTTTAGCTAACAAGAGACATTGCAAGATATATATAAAACCGAATAGACCATGTTTATATATATAGAAATCACAAAAGAGAAACAACAAGAGTAAAGTTACAAATGTTGAAAACCTTTGTATGCAATCTTTTAGCAATGCACTAGCATTACTCCTTAGCACTATACAAACACTATGAAAATGAGTTAAGGAGGAATTATGAATTCCTTCCTCTTCCTCTAAAAATATAAAAACTAACTATGTATATTGAAATTTTGATCTAACTTATGGATTGTGATATCTTTCCAAATGAAGATGTGAGGTCCTTTTATAGCTTTCAAGTGAGGTGCTTCCTTCCTTCATGTTGAAGTCATCTTGAGTGGATCATAGCTGTAGTTGCTTTCCAGAGTTTTATCCATGTTGAAATCTTTGACTTAATCACATAGGGCGGTTCCATGGTGATAGAACAAGTGTCCCTATGTTGGTGACTCTTCAAAGCTATGCCTATAGCTATGTGTGAATGGTAGGCGCCTACTATACAAGGTGGGATGGCATCAGAGAACCAGGCAGGAGGTCATCACTTTGCATGTGGGTGCATATGAAACAGGCTGCTTATTCACCAAGTAGCGCAGAATTGATGCAGGATCAGTGCAGGAGCATTGATGGAGTTAGCATTGAGACTGCACTGAACAAAAACATCAAACATACCACAATATATCCAAAATGGCCTAATAATAACTATAACCATTCAAATCACTCAAGATATCATATATCACATAAAATACTATATAACTCTTTATTATTACTTGAAAGAGAGCAAATACTAAGTTTAAACATATGAAATACTCTATATAAAATAGAGTTATCACTTATCATATAAGTGCTTATGCATAAGTTGTTTATATTATAACAATAAAATAAAGTTAAACTATTTTTCTATAAGCCATAAGCTGATTTCATAAGCTCTCCTTCGGAGCTTACTGAAAATAGCTTATGAAAATGTCATAAGTTGTTTCCATAAGCTCTCTCAAACAGTCTCACAAGTACTTATGCCAATAGATAAGCCCCAATAAGCCGATCCAAACGAGCCCTTGGTATACTAGCTTACCACACGTGTCTGCTTGTGGCTTGTGTACTTGCCCAGCCCATCTTTAGTTACAATTGCTTGTATTGGTTTAGGCCATGCCCACTTCGATAATTAAAGCAATATACTTTGACTCCCATAAAAATAAAGAAAAACTTAGCTATTTAAAGTGTAGTGATGTGTCTTGGAAAGATAATGAAAAATTTAATACATCTTCATCTAGCAATCCTAATATTTTGTTAATAATAGTACCATAGTCTCTTAAATTGTGATAATAATAGAAAACTGGAGTTTGAATAGCTTTAATTTATTTCTATAAACTTAGGTAATTTTGAATTGTTTTAGTCAACAAAAAAATTGAAATCATCTTATAAAATTAGCAAAATAAAGAAGAAAGAAAAAAGAACATTAACGTTCTTTAGAGCTCTATAAATAACATGCAAATATCATGGTAAAAACCCAAAAGAAAGAAGAAAAAAGAAATTTGACCTAAAACTTTTATCAGAATGTTCAATCACCTCTCAACCTTTTTCCATTTCTTTGTCATTTTAGTTTTAGTTGCATGTGGTAAGTATATATAATGATTAAACTTTGTAATACTATTTTGTCTTCTTTTTAGGTGTAGCTAGAGCTAGAAAAGTGGGTCGAACTCGATGTGGGTCGGCTCAATACATGTCGAGTAGCCCGTTTTGCTAACTCTAGGTGTATCATTATCAGATTTCATATAGCATTGTTTTGGAGTTATCGATCAAAAAGTAATTTTTCTAGAAATATATTTTCATGAAGTATACTAAGGGAATAAATTGTACTGTTTGAAAAAAAAATTCATATATATGGTGTATGTTATTGTTGTAGAAGGTGTATTTTAACAATATTTCTCTTTTTTTTTTAGTGGGGTCTTTGACCCTCTCCCAAGGTCCCAGGGAAGCACGCAGAATAATCCGGAGTTAGTAGGAAAGAAAGTAAAGTCTCTGGCCCAATTTGTTCCATCCGGGATCGAACTCAGATTTAATAATTAATCCGCCTCTTTAGATGGAGTCAGATTAACCACTGCACCTGCTCTGGAGCTAATAATATTTCTCTTTATATTTGTATTGTAAATATATTAATATGAAGCCTTGTCTTTTTACTACAGTTGCGAACATTGGTTTAAACAAAGTGGATGGACTAGATTCATGCTCACAACCTTTGGGGTGGTGTGGTCCATTTAGGGATTGTGATCTAAGGTGCAAAGCATTACACAGTAATGGGTCAGGGTCCTGCAACTTGGGCCTTTGCGCATGCATATATGGTTGTCCTTTTCCCTCAAGCCCGCCTAAGTCCAAATACTGCACTATTCGGATTGGGCTCTTTTGTTTATTAATAGTCTCAGATATTGTAATTGTGAGTATAGCTGCTATTTGGCTCCAGAGGCGCCCTCAATATTCTCTTTAACATTCCTCTCGCAAAATTATCTCTGTGATTGGACAAAGTTTTAGTAGGTTCCATTTTAAAAGTTGTGAGACACATATATATGTTTCATTCAATCATACATTAAATACTAGAAGGAGATGTTAAAAGGCGTTCACTTTCGTATGTATTATAACTTGGTATGTGGATCCAATTCAAATCTTATGGTCAGTCAACATGAAAAATAAGAAAGCAGTAACAGAGTCTTTTCAATTAAAAAATTTACCAATTGCATGCAGAATATATTATTTTTTATATTTAGAATAAATTCCTTTAAATCGTGAGAAAATTCGATAAAAAAGTAATAATACAATTATAGTAATTTTTGTTGTAAAGTAATGGAAAAAAATTAACTCAATAATCATATACAGAATTGTTTAAAATGTAATTTGACTGATCTAACCGTTAATTATTTCATATTAACTCAATAAGTATGTATACAATTGTTTACTTATAATTACGTAACTTAATCGTACATGTTTACTTATATTTTAGATATTATATTCTGTATGAAAATAAAGTTATCTGATGAAATATCAAATTAGTTTTGAATTTAAAAAAAAACATATATTGATCTACTTATTAGCAAAACTTGAATTCTACTCCAAGTTATAGAGGTATCCTTATGCTAAATTTCACTTTGTGCCACCCTACTAGAAAACTCAGAATTAGAGAGGGGTGAAATCCCTAGGGTTAGGATTAATAATTTTCTTAATGGGAACAACATGCACCGAAATTGTAAGTGTGTCACCCTGAAACTCGGGATTTTACTTCTGACCATCGCCTCCAATTTCAATAGGGTTTCCTATAGCTACTTCGGCGACCTCACTACCAACAAGCTCACCCCGAGCTGGGATTTCAAGCAACTCGCACTAAATGCTCCCGCTTGGCAATAACGCCCACACCTAAAGCAGTTTTTTTGTTTTTTGATAAGTCAATTTTTTTATTGAGGAGGCACAAGGGATACCCAACCCTTTTACAATTCAAGAGCACATTGATAAACAATTATAGGGGCTGCTACACCAGAGTTTGAAATTGATTTGCAAGGGAGCACCCACCCTATGTGAAAACCAACACCAAGATAAGGCTTTAACTTGATACAACATTTGTGATACATTTGTGTCTAAATGATCCAAACAGCTGCTACCAAAACAATGAACCAGCTGAATTTCTTGCTTTTCTTTCCTTTACTCACTACATGAGATTGAAGTTGCTTCTCTAAATATAGTTCAAAACATATCCTTGCTATCATGAAAGGAGGTGTGTTTGTCAATGATCTTGAGCATTGAGCCCAAATAGGAGCCAAATCTTCTTAAGAAGACATCATTACAGAGTTCAATAGGAAGCTTCGATCAGAATCCTAATCCATACTGCAATCTTACAGGTCGTAGAGGCATTGAAAGAGAATAAAGAGTGCCATCTTTAAACAATAAAATAGTGATCAAGAATCTTCCAATGACTTTCAAAGAGGCCATGCATATAGTCATCAATATCACTTAGTCTTACCAAATAAAAATCATCAGCTAAATCTGTGACTTTTATTTAGCCCATTATTGCAACTCTTCATCAGTGACTGGAATTTCAATCCCGAGCGTAATGGAGGCTTTCTTCTGAGCCAGCTCATCCTCCCCTTGTTCCTTTTACCAACGATTGTCAGAGAATTAATCCTCACATTTCCCCCAATCCTCCTCAAACACACCTTCTTCGTGCTTCTTGAAAGCAAATCTTCTTCCTGTTTGGATGGAATTTTTATTGGACACTATATTTTTACAGCTTTCACACGGATCACTATATTTTTACTTTGTATGAAATAAATAAATTTTTATTGGACATTTTTTTTTTAACTTGATGTAGTGTGATGCACACAAAACATAAAACATTGAAAAGGTACACAATTTGAAAAGACGATAGGACTTAAGATGCGTACAATTTTTAAAGATAATAACTTTTTAATAAACCAAAAGTGGAATTTGATTTTAAACATTCTGTCAAACATACAATTTTTAAAGATAATAATTTTTTTTTTGCTGACCCAGGAAACGGGTTACCCGTATGATTCTGCTAGGGTTTAGGGTTCTGGTTCCCATCTAGGGTTTTAGTTTCCTTTAAGGAAGCAACAGTAGTTGTTGCAAGGTCCCTCTCCACCATTAAAGCTTCTACACTAGTACCCATTATTACGCCATAAACCTCAACAACCACGCTCCACTTCATTCATATCACATTAGTTTTAGTCAGGTTACTGTAAAGTACAACTCTCAACTACAAGCCCAGATCACATTACAAATCTATCCTTTGCAAAATACTACTGCCTTACAAACTCTTTACCATTCAATGTCCAAAATATTTATTACAAGGGAACAAACTAAATACCGTACAAAGTACACCAAAACAGAAAATCCTAGATAAAACCTAAACAAAGTCCCCGATAAACAAACCCTCTAGAAACAACTCCGTGAAAATTGAAATACAATCATCAAGAAGTAAACCCTTATCAAAAGCTACCACTCCCGCCAAATCTCACTTCAAATATCGCTCTGCTTTAAGGGCTCTTTCAATGGCATCTAGCTCTAGTCATCATCAAAACCAAAGATCAAGAGAACTTGGAAGAACTTATCAAGTCCCGATACTGCGTTCGCATAATGCAGAGCTTGGGAAAATGACTCTTGTTGGTCAGCTCCTCACGAACAAAGCTCAGAACAAAGAAGCTACAAAAAATATCATTGCAAAAGCATGGTCAGCCACTCAAAATCTACAAATCTCAGATCTAGGTAAGAATAAATTCTTATTTACCTTTGAGAAGGAAAAAGATTGCAATGAGATATATAATAGGGCACCATGGTACTTTATGAATCATTTGATGTGTCTACAATACTGGAATCCAGCTATAACAACAGAAGAAATCATTTTTGATTGGAATCCATTCTGGATCCAAATTCATAACCTCCCAATGGAGTTCCTGAATGTCCCTAATGGCAAAACTATCCTACAAAAAGTAGGGAAGATACTGTCAGTAGAGGAATCGATAGTTGAGGGTAGGGTCCTCCGGACTTTCCTAAGGGCTAGAATACTTCTTGATGTTACAAAACCGGTTCCTGCTGGCTGTTGGATACCAAGACAGAAACTACCAAAAGTATATGTTCATTTCAAATATGAAAGGATCCAAGATTTATGCTTCAACTGTGGGTATATGGGTCATGAACACAAATATTGCAAAATTCCTAGATTGATGTCAGCTATATGCAATTCTATTCCAAAATATAGCCAAAGCATTCAAGTTCAACCAGCTAAATCAACAAATGCAATCTTGAGGGAGCATCAGCAGAGGTATGGTGACTCAACAAAAAACACAACTCAAAGGTTTCACAATATGCAAGGTTTGGATGATCAAAATAGTAGAAATCAAGGAAACTTCAAAGCTCAAGAGGAAGATGAAGAAGTGGTGAGGGAAAGGGTTAGAAGAGCTTGGGCAGAGATGGTTGCAAACTGTTCTGAAGGAACAGGGAGTGCTAACATCCCTATAGAACACCACAACAATGAGAGGAATGCAGGGAAAGCAGTAATTGTTGAGATTCATACCTGTACTCCTGAGCAAGTTGATCTTATGCCATATGAAGCCTATCTCAATGACTGGGAGCTAGCTGAATTTAGGAACTTGCAGAAGCAGTATGTGTTAACTGGTGCCTCACACCAAAATTTGGTGGAAATCCATAAAAATCAAATGAAATTGAAAGCCAATCTACAACAGAGAAGGAGACATTTGCATGAATTGGCTATGATGGAGCAGATGAAAAGAGATAAGGAAATAGAAGATATTATGCAGAGGGTGAGAGTTCAGCTAGAGAAACAGTCCAAAGCAACTGAATGATCCTCACCTAGAGGAAGAGGTGGCTGATAATATAAGGCAAGTCACTCAAAGGAACAATCCAGAGCTTTATTCTCAAATGGTTGCTGGTAACAGTGCAAGTAGAGACCAATTGTTCAGCAATGCCTTATGTGGGCTTCCACGTGTCCCACCAAAGCTAATTCCAACAGCACCATCGATTATCTTGTAGAGTTTCCCCGAGATGTAAGAGATCAAGTGCACAACAACAATAGGAAAGAAGAGGAAGATAAAAGTTAGTTCATCAAACAACAACTCTGAGGCTGAGGAGGCGGGCCACCCCATGCCCCCAACTCTCAAATGACTTGTGTAAGTTGGAATTGCCGAGGATTGGCGGCATCCTCGACAAATAGAGAGCTGAAAAGATTAATCAAAGACTACAAGTCATTTTTTTTTTCCTTATGGAAACCAGAGCCCATAAGGAACATGTAGAAAAAATAAAAAGAAGATATAGATACCAACACTTGTTTTATGTTGAAGCTCAAGGAATTTCAGGTGGATTATGTTTGTTGTGGAATGATCATTTTGAAATTCAAGTCTTGGAGTCTTATGCTAACTACATTCACACTGCCATAAGAGAGAGAAGATCTGGACATTGCTTTCAGATATCCTTCATATATGGCAATCCAACCTTTGCTAATAGAAGAAATTTGTGGCCAAAAATAGCTAGACTTAAACCTCTCAACAATGGACCTCAGTGTTGTATGGGGGATTTCAATGAGATGACAAATAACAATGAAAAAGATGGTCTCAATGGTGTTGAACCAATTAGAATGAGGTTGTTTAATGAGTTCATAGAAGAAACAGAGCTTATGGACTTTAAACTACAAGGATGCAAGTATACTTGGATTAGTAATCCAAGAGATGGTTTTGTAACTAGACAAAAGATTGACATAGTACTTGCAAATTACTCTTGGAGGGAAACCTATCCTCATGCTCTAGCAACAGCTCTACCAATAGTAAGCTCAGACCACTCTCCAATTGTTTTTAAACCTAATCCTCCTTTGCGTAGTGGTAGATCTTTCAAGTATGAAGCTTTTTGGGAGGAGAATGAAGGTTGCAGAGAGGAAGTGGAAGTTGGGTGGTCTACGGAGGCAGAGCTGACCCTTGGGAAAATTGGAAGAAAAAGGTTAATTCTTGTACTACTCACTTACGTAAATGGCATCAAAATACCTTCAGAATGCTTCAAAAGAGATAAAAAGCTCAATGCTCAAATTGAGTATGAGCTCAATAAACCAAATTCGATAATCGATTGGCTTTGGGTGAATCAAGCTAGAAAAGAAATTGATAAGTCAGGGAAACAAGAAGAAATCTATCAGGGTCAAAGATCAAGAGTTAAATGGCTGAATTGGGGGATACAAATACAAAGTTCTTCCATGCCTCTACAAATTCAAAGAAGGGATAGGAATAAACTAATCGTAATTAAAGATTTATCAGTCAATGGGTAGAAGGTCAACAAAGAAGTAATGGAAGGTGTGAGGAGTTCTACAATGATTTATACTCCTACGAGCAACCCTCTCAGTACAGAAAGCATAAACATTATTCCAAAGTCTCATAAGTGAAATGAATCAATCTCTTCTAAATCCCATCACTCTAAAGGAGGTAGAGGTAGCAAGATTTGATTTAGGAGCTTATAAAGCTCCCGCCCCGATGGTTTAAATGGGTTGTTCTTCCAAAAAAAGCAAACTATCAAGAATGAAGTATTCCAAGTTGTTTCGATTTTTTCTCAAAAGGTAACCTAGGTATTGAAGCAAATTTTACAAATGTAGCTTTGGTCCCAAAAGTCCCTATTCCGTAAGAAATCTCTCACTGCACTCAATTAGTCATTGTTCCTTCATATACAAGGTTATTGCAAAGATAATGGTGACAAGACTAAACCTATTATTGGGAAAATAATCTCCCCAACAAAGTGCATTTGTAGTGGCGTGTAATGATCCAAGACAACCCGATTGTTGCTCATGAAGCTTTCCACTTCCTAAAGAAAAACAGGATAAGAAGGTAAAGGAATTGCCATCAAATTAGACATGAACAAAGCCTATGATAGGGTCAATTGGGAGTTTCTTAAAGCTGTGTTACTAGCCTATGGGTTTCATGAAGAATGGGTCCTCTCTGTGATGAAGTTGGTAACTACAGTTTCTTACTCTTATCAAATAAATGGTTTCTCATCAAAGAAAGTATATCCAAAGAGAGGAGTAAGACAAGGAGATCCTTTATCCCCTTACCTTTTCATCATGGTCTTTGATGTTCTCTCAAGATTAATCACTCAAGCTGCAGCTACAGGAACTATCCAGGGAATTAAATTAGCTCCCACAACTCCTCCTTTGACGCACTTATTCTTTGCTGATGATGCTATTCTTTTCTTCAAGGATAACACTGAGAATATGTACCAGATTATCAGGATTCTTAACCAATTCACTAGTGCATCTGGCCAAAAGATAAACTTATCTAAATCTGGAGTAATTTGTGGCTGCAGGGTATCTCAACAAGTCAAAGAGAGAGTATCCTCTATCTCTAATATTCCAGTTTGGTCTACCCCTGGTCATTATCTAGGTGTTCCAGCTGAGTGGGGAGGCTCTAGGATTCAAAGTCTAAATTGGCTTAAAGAGAAGGTCACTAACAAGCTAGAGGGTTGGAAGGGAAACCTACTGAATCAAGCAGGGAAAGAAGTACTTCTAAAAGTAGTAATACAGGCAATTCCTAGTTATTTAATGTCAATTCTGACTCTCCCAAAGACTTTTTGTGATTCTCTAACTTCATCAGTGGCAAAGTTTTGGTGGAAATCAAATGGGAAGTTCAATGGTATTCACTGGAAAAAATTTGAAGCCCTTTGTTTCCCCAAGAACAAAGGAGGGCTAGGTCAGAAAGATTTTCAAAAATGAATATTGCTCGCTAACTAAACAAGTCCGAGGTTGAGCACCGATCCTAATACTTATCACACGCTTGAAAGCAATCTACTTTCCTAATTGCTCCTTGTGGGAAGCCTCCACACAAAGAGGTGCCTCGTGGGTCTGGAATAGCTTCCTCCAAGGTAAAGAATTATTGAAAGCTTTTGGTAGATGGCTTGTGGGAACAGGGACTTCAATCAACATCTCTAATGATAATTGGCTGAGTTCTGGAAATAGAGTAATCTTGAAGCCTAATGCTACTGCTACCACTGTGTCTGAACTGATTGATGCGGAGAAGAAATGGGATTTTAATCTACTTAGAGATAACCTAAACTCTTAGAGTTCTATTGAAGCAGTGAAGACTCCTATCTCATGGACTGCACAAAATGACACGTTAATTTGGCCACACAGCAAGGATGGTTGCTACTCTGTTAAGTCGGGATATAAAACTTTGATTGAGGCAATTCCAAGAGACACTCAAAGTCCTTCAAGCTCTGAAACTCATTCATCAGACCTTTGGACAGAGATCTGGTCGGCTAAAGTTCCCAATAAGCTCAAACATTTCATTTGGAAGGTATGTCATAACATTATCCCCACTAGAGAGAATTTGTGCAAGAAAAGAATCCCACTGTCTCACCTTTGTCCTATTTGTCTAAAAGTCACTGAAACTACAGAGCATATGCTACTACTTTGTGATTGGACGCAACCACTGTGGTTTGGTCTACAATTTCTGCACCCCCCTTCTCCTCTAGGTCTAACAACTATACAAAATTGGATTATGGATGCTTTGGAGACCCCCATGGCTAGTGAAAATAATCTCTCTTCCTGGATCTTCTTTACTCTCTGGACCATTTGGAATGCTAGAAATGATATGGTTTTCAATCACAGAGTCCCTGATCCTCTGAGTTGTCTATATAAAGTTCAAGCTCAATGTCTTGAATACTTAGCATCTACTCTACTCAATAAAGAAAGCACCAGACAAAACCAAGACAATTCACAAACAAGAGTGCAGGTTCCTACAACTCAATGGAGGCCACCTCGTGAAGCTTTTATCAAAATTAATTGTGATTCTGCATATGATCAAGCAACAGGAAAAGGCTTCTCTCAGAATTATTTGCGTAAATACACAGTGAGACTTACTCTCGTGAGCTTCAACTAGGTTCTTTGCTTCAATCCTCTAGCGGCGTAAGCTCTCGCCTTCGTGGTCCTTTGCGTTAATCTCCACTTTGATCAAGTCACGCTTGAATCGACAACAAAACCTCATAGAGGTGTGTAATGAGAGATCGATGAATAAGGAAATACAAGGAATAGTGGAAGATATTAATTCACTTAGAAGAAATTTGTGAACTCGCATCTAACCTCGGATCAAAAGGAGGGAAATAATCGTGCTCACACACGCTGCATTGCTAGCGAAGGAAGATGCTCTTCAAGGATCGTGGACAATTCGCCTCCTCCCATTCTTCGTCGTGGCAATCGGTCAAGGATGCACAAGCTTTGTGGAAGTAACTCTTCAATCGTGCCTTCATCATCTCCCTTTAAGCCCTTCGAGTGTGATCTCTTCTCCTAGCTTCGTGGTTCTTGAGCACTACCGCCATGGTTTCTTCAATTGTATCACTTCTCTTCCCCATCTTGCGAAACATTGCTCCTGCATCACCTCTCAATTGACCATTTCGTTGATCAATTGCAACCTGATGCTCGAGATTTGTAGATTGAAGGTCGCTGAAGGTCCGAGTCATTGTGACGGCAGGTGGTGACCGCTTCAGGTTTTTTTTTTTTTACTAAATTAGGGATCGTGTTTTTGTTACAAATGATTGGGTTTTTTTCTTCTTTTGTCTAAAACTGTGGTTATATCGTTTTTCCTTTTGTGGTTGGGCGGTTTGTTTGGGGACTTGGGTATCCGGCCCAACTAGTTTTTGTAGTTGTTTTTTTTAGTTTGCTTGGTGTTGTTAGTTATGGATGTATGGTTTGGGCCAGACCCATTTTTGCTCTAGCAATGAAATCATAATCCATTTGACCAAAAAAAAAAAAAATAATTTTTTAATAAACCAAAAGTGGAATTTGATTTTGAACATTTCATAAAAAAAGGAATTTGATTTTAAACCGATCTGCTTTTTGTAAAATGCGGCAAAATCTTAAATACCAAAAAATTCAATTGTATTCTTTTAAAAGTTATTTGATACGTCATATATATAAATATATATATATATATATATATATATATATATATATATATATATATATATATATATATATATATATAAAATATTTTATTCTAACTACATATAATATCTAAGAATATACATTTTGATATAATACCAAGTAGGTAGCTCAGTTGGAGAACTAAGGGATATCGAAGAAGTGCACCAAATGTGTACAAGAAGGAGGTCCCAGATTTAAGAAACATCTTGATGTAGTCTCCCTTTGTGGGACCTACATTATTTTCCCTCCAAAATTCCCCCCTCCCCTCCCTTTTGGCACCAAACCCTCTACCCCCAACCCCCCTTTTACTCTCTCTCCCCCTCTTTTTTTCCCCTTTTTTCTCCTTCATATTTTTATTCCCTTTTCTTCTCTCTCTCTCTCTCTCTCTCTCTCTCTCTCTCTCTCTCTCTCTTCTTTCATGTTTTATATTTTAGTGGTACTTTACGATTAAATAGAAAATTTAATTATTTAGATAGGCAAAATTTGCACCTCCATAATCAAATTTTTGGAATCGAACATTAATTTCGTAACAAGTTATATAAAGTGTAACAATATGCAGTGTACTTTCCTTTGCAAATATATGCTCCTATTTTTTTGTACAAATTCGACTTAACAACATCTCAATAACTTCTATCCCCGCTCTAAAATTTTTCATAAAATAACAAAACTATTACAATCTTTATAGTCTATAACTATTTTTACATGTATGCCATTTGAAAATTTAATTTTAGTTTCATAATAATCATGCCACATAACTTAAGCTTTGTCTTTAATATAACCTAAACCATTGCCCCTCTCTCCATAGAACTCAAGCATTGGCCCTGCCCATCGGACGGTCACCGCACTAGTTATGTAACATTCTCGATGACCGCCATCCCCAACCGCAAAGCATTTCCGCCAAGGAAGCCACCCTCCTTCTTCGATGAAGACTATCTCCTCGGAGAACCTAACGAACACATCCCCCTGATCATCTCAGCAACTATATCCGGCATGGAAATAGAACGATTCCTCGTCGACCAGGCGAGCTCGGCCGACCTTATGTTCCAAGACCTTCTCCCCGCTTTCGGACTGTTCCCTGACGGTCTAATCCGCTATTCGGGCCCGAGAGTCACTGTATTTGGGGAAAAGATCACCCGACCTATGGGTTACTTCAAAACCTTCGTCACTTATGGGGAAAAGAAGCTTGCCCAAGCTATCAAAACCACATTCGTGGTAATACCTATGATTTTTCCCTATCACTACATCGTAGGGACACCGACTTTAGCGAAACTCGCTGCTGTGGCCTCAACAGTTCATTTGAAAGTAAGGTTTCACGCCCTTGACGGCGAAGTTTGACCATACAAAGCAACCTCAAGGCCGCAAAGACTGCCATTTCTCACTCTCCTGCACTGCCTCAACCTCAAGAAATGCAAGAGCCTCCGCCGACAGCCCTTGAGGTGAACCTCTCCGAGGTAGATGCCCGTTATGACCCCGACAGTCCCGAAGAGGAATCTGATGATGAGCTAGCCAAAGAGCTCAAGAAGAGGAACAAGCGTCCCGAACCCCAGGGTGTTTTCCTCGAAATTCCATTAGGCGATGACCCCAGAACTCTAGGCCAGTGCACTTATTACAACTGACAAGTAAGTGCTGCAGCATCAGCTGCTGCAACATTACAAAATAACAAAAACACTACGAACAGGCATTTACTTGACACTATGTTGCATTGCCTTTATTCTTTGGTTTGTTTTTGATAGCATTTGTTTTTTTAATCATTAAACATTTGGGCAATTGCAACATTTTACATACATTTACAGACTTGGTGCTTTATAACATAGCACACTTACATTTAACTCAGTAAACTTTCCTAAACTATGTGCACTTGACCTAATTCAATTCCTTCATGTTTTGCCTTAATATAGCTTAAAGAACCCCCAAACTTAGTTTCTTATGCTACCCTAAGTTTTTCCTTCATTTAATATAGCCTTAATATAGCACCCAACTGGTTTATTGAATTGAAACAAACAACATTAACTAAAAATAGAGTGAATTAAGATGAAGGGTTTCCTGCTTTAGCCCTAGGGCTAGATCGAACTTTGGCACCTCTGTGCTCCTTGGTGTGTAGACCTTTGCTCTTTTTGCACTTGGTTGATCTACTACAACAATGACATCTCGCTGTCAGAGCATTGGGGTCATTGCAAAGACCAATCTACATCCGCAATAGTAGACTCATCAAAGATATGTGGAGGCCTTCAGGCCCACAATAGCCCACTGGTCACGAGCAAGCTCGCTCGCCAGCCAATTCTTCTTTTGCACCGTGATGTCGCAACATCGTAAGTTGCAACATCACCTTCCTTTGCGCTTGCAAAAGATCCACAAGGTGTTGCAAGACATCCTCAACTTCTTTGTCCAAACCTTCATCTTCCACATCTTTCTCTTCTTTTGCACTCCTTTTGTCCTTCTTTTCTTTCTTGGTGTGACAATTGGTTGTTCAGGCACATGAGTTTCTGCAGATGCTGCAGCAATGGATGTTGCAGCACTAACCTGTTCAGAACATGGTTCATGCTGAGGTGGGATGACTAGGGTAGATTGTGGTTGATTTTGGGTTTGTAGTGGAGAGATTGGGTCAATGATGGGGGATAGGGTGGTGTATTTACTGTTTGTGGTTGTGGGGTGGATGGGATGTTGGTGGATGCAGGTTTCTGTAGTGATTTTGGTTGAGGTTGTTGGTTTGGGTTGGCTTCCATCTCAATATCAGTGGGTGGATCACAATCCTCCCCTTCATCATCCTTCTCTCCTTCATCAGTAGAATCAGGATCCTCTTCCTCACTTTCCCTATAGCTCAGCCAATGCCTCATTGTTCAATTGCTTTTCAGTCTCACTAAGACACTCATCATCATCTGTCAACAACAAATCTTCTTCGTCCCCAAGCACAACCTTCTTCTTTTTCTTCTTTTCAACTACCTCCTCTTCTAACCTCTCTTCAAAAGCCCTATCTTCAGCCATAAATTCTTCTTCTAGGCCCCAATCTTCTTCCAAAACCCAACTAGGAAATATGGGGGCCTCTTCTTGGTGCATCCCTTCGATAACTCAAAGATAAATTTTCCTCCTGTACTCCCACTTGTTTTTCTCAAACTCCTGCAGACAAAGATGTCAGTGCAAAGATGAATTGTCAGTAGAACCGATTCATTCCCAAAAGTTGCAAAGAACATACTCCTTTACCTTGTACATCAAAGGTGGCATCATGTGGGTATCCTTTGTCTTCTCCACTTCTGATCTCCCACCCCGCTTTCACACAAAGGTCATTGATCGTGCAAGGGTAAAAGAGATAATGGATAACTCTATTTTATATGTAGTTATTCATCTATTTTAACTTAGGTTATTGTTCATTTTCAAGTACATTTATATATAAATATAGCTTATTTATTAAGAAACAACATTTTAAGGATTCAAAAGGATTAGGATAGTGAACTATGCAAAATACACATATCTTGTTCGGGCTGATGTTTTGGTTCAAGCAAATGCCTACTTCAGGAGTGGAAACACTACTAACACTAGGAGTGGAAACATCGCTACACCAAGAGTGGAAACACTACCTACACCGCTAAAAATCAGCAGCTTGTACCAAAACATCCAAGGACCATTTTGATGCTTCCACACTTGATTTGTGACGCCATGCCTAGTCACCGGAGCAGAGCCACTTGCGTAATCTCGCGATCAACATAAAAATCAAGTCAGTAAGGCTCACTTATCTAAAGACATGTGGCACTTCTCCATTGACCTCCCCATGTCTTCTCCATGCAAGCAACCAAACCCGAGCTACTTGCTTAATTGGTTGTCCAAAATTAACCATGGTTAATCCCCGCTTGATCTTTCGCTCCAAAGGAAACCCTCAAGGGAGGAAAGCTGTGCCTATAAATAGAGGTCATATCTTCACTTGCAAATCATCCTTCATCCTTCATCCGTATTTCTTCATTTGTTTCTTAAAGGATCACTTAGTTTAGTTTATTTTTAGTTTAGTTTTAGTTTTTCACATGCGCTTCAGAGAAGGAAGGTAAGGAGGTGCTTGACAACCACTCCCTTCACTTCTACTTGAAGGAAACTTGTGTAAGGAACTCATCTTGTACTTCAACTTGGGAAACTCATGCAAAGGATCTTCTATTCGTGTAATCTCTATCCTTTTAAGTTCTTTTGCTATATTACTCATTTGATTATGCTCTTTGTAGATTTTCTCTATTATAACATGAGTAATATGAGCTAAATTCCCTTAGTTGAGATGATGTAGCCTTGTAGTAAACTTCTAAGTAAGTAATTATGGTTTATGTAGTGTATGCATTTTAACTCTTGTGTAATACTTCTTTCAAAACTTATTCTGGAATTGATCACTTTAGAATAGGTAAACTTGTGGCAGCAGACATCGGCTACATTTATGAACTCAAGAGTTAATAAGAATGAGTGTTTGTAACAACATCTTTATTAAACTAGCTTTAGTAAAGAATTGCTTGTTAAAGCCATGTTAAGTCCTAGACATAGGATAACATAGTTCTTAGGGTGATACGGTGGATACTTAAGAGACAAGAGTGAACCTATTTAGCATGCCTAGACATAGGAAGCTTGTAATGAAACTCTGAAGAAAGTGACTGAAAAGCACACACTATTGCAACTGCATCCAGAGTTCCCACACTGCATACTCCACTATAACACTTAGAAGTAAACTACTTTATCTCACTGATTGCTTACACATTTTAATTGTTTATATTGTTATTACTCACTCTTAACACTCCAACCAAATTGTTCATAGTGTAGACACACTAAGTGTACACTTTGAACTATACAAAACTTTACATTATATTACTTGTGTGACTATGTATACTTGCATACTTTCCACCACACCAATAGCCAGCAGTCTTGGCTTTGCAAATGTGAATCTCTCTTGCAATTAGCCTTCCAACATCTACACTGTTCCCACTCAGAATTGCTTCCAACAGCAACAATCTTTCTTTATCCACATTAGTTGTGTGGGAAGTTGCGTAATGAGCTGTGCTTGATAAAATTGAACCATGTCATTGCATCGGGCTTTACGCTTCCTCTTTGATTATGTACTCATTGGCTCCTCCTTTCTCTCAAGAAGCACCTCCGATCGCCACTTTTTCTTGATTTACTCCATTTCTTCCTTGCCAAAGTTACTGAAATCCTTTACGAAGGCCTGCCCATTGTAATCCAACCGAAGGCATTCATTGATAGCCCTTGAGTTGAATTTCACAGAGATACCACATACAGTTGAAACAAATTGTGGATTGCCTTCCTTTGGAGGGGGAATACCTTCATAGAATTCAAGAACCACAGCCTCATAGAATGAAGAGGGTTGTTGGATCAATTAATTCCACGCTAATGCGTTCACAATGGATGTGAACGCATTTGGGGCATTTTGCACATCAAGCGCCTCTCTTCCCATAAATGCATTTTCTCAAACTTTTGGCTCTCAACTAAGCAGAACATCTTGCTTGGAAGCCCTCCTTCTAGCTCCGACTTCATTCACCACGCCCATAGAAGAGGTTCTCTTACCACCGCTTTGTTTGCAGATTGTTTCACTCTTTCCATTCGAGATGGTTAGGTTACACGAACGGGTCAAGTTATGGAAATGAGGTCGTGGGGGTTGGTTTTAAAGGGTATGGACTCGCTTAGGAAGTTTTGGGAGTTGGCGCACTTACGCCATATAGCCGCTAGAGGCAATTATGACGTGTTGCAATGAGTAGGGTCACGGGACAGTGGAATGACGCTGGGGTAGCCAGAGCGACAACACATCACAACCTCAAAGACTTAAAAGAATTGAAACTTGAAATTACCCATAAATGCCTTAACGTGAAACAATGATGCAAAGAATATCGCTAAAAGCAATGTTGCAAAGACCAAATGTTGCCCCACCAACAATTCCTTCAAAAAACACCAATTTTTAAAATCCTCGCAACAAACAAAATCGCTCCGACTGGGCTACGGCTCCCACGTGGCAAATGAGCCGCCCACTTTCTATCGAGGAAGCACGACCCAAGTACTTCCTAACGCCCAAAGACAAGATCTCGCTCGCTTCGCTAGACCGACATCCCGCATCAATCCACGGATCCAACTGACACTATACGTCCGACTACTCTATAAATAGAGCATCACCCTCTACCACTCGTATGTTCCTCTCATTCTCACTACGCTCTTCTCCTGTGAGCTCTCTCTCTCTCCACCTCTTTAACTCGCCACATACTGACTTGAGCGTTGGAGTGTCTTGTAGTTACCCCCACATACCGACTCGAGGTATGTCCTCTTTATTGAAAACCATGTTGTTGCAACCGCCATAGAATGACAAGCTTGCACCTGACCGAGTCCCAACCCCGAAGTTCTCCAACACCATCCTCCCGAGCTCGTCCCCGAATAGCCTCTTCTGGTTTCAACAGCTCACTTCCGAGCTCTAGTAGAATAGCCAATTCTGGCTTCAATAGCTCGCTTCTGAGCTCTAGTAAAATAGCCTCTTCTGGCTTCAACAGCTCGATTCCGAGCTCTAGCAGAATAGCCTCTTCTGGCTTCAACAGCTCGCTTCCGAGCTCCTGCAGAGTGGCCCTCTGCGACCTCAACGATTATCTGGCTTGTTGAGTCTAACACTCCACCAGAGAATTCGCCGAGATTGCCCTTCCTCCCGATGCCGAACTGACGAGTTCCATCGGGGGTCGAACGGTTTCCCAATTACGCTTTATGCGAGGCCAGCCTTCCCTCTTGATGCCTAAACTGACGAGTTCCATCAAGAGGCCGAAGGAAGGAGACCCATTGCGCGGTCTCCTCCCCGAAGGTAGGTCGTCTTACGCGACAACAGTAAGAAGGCCGGACGTCTCACGCGACACCGAATAGAAGGCCGAGCGTCTCTTATGACCTCGGTAAGAAGGCCGATAAGCCCACAGCGACCTCGGTAGGAGTAAAGTGAACACCGACCACCCCGGTACCAAGGCCGATCGCCCACAGCCGGCATCAGTAAGAAGAAGGAGAAGGGGACCCACATCGGTCTTCCTATCTTACCAAGGCAATGAACCTTCCTACTCGGCGCTCATCCGTCGACCATCTCGGCTCTCTTCTCTGGCTCCCTCGCATCTCACCTTTGCCAAGTTCGCACACTTGCGCATGCCTCCTCTATAGGTCCCCTACGGCCTCACTATTCGCTCTAATGCCTCGAACGGTGACGCGCCTCACCTCGGCATTAAATCGCAGGTATAAAACTAAACATACATGTTTATTTAGAACATTCAAATGCAACTAAAATGCAGGTAATTAAAGGCCAGAAAAATGGGTTGGCGCCCGATGTGCTTACAAATTTGGGACAGCCCCGGACATTCCCGAAGCCACCCAACAAATGGAAGTAAATTGTTCAAAAAAGATTACAAAGGGGACCTCGCTTCTCCCCATCTCTGATCATTGTCCACGGCCGCTTGTCGCTTCGATTCTAGGTCTCGCCAACACCGCCGACCGCTCGGGTCCTCACATCGCCGCCAAGATTGCCACCGTCGATCTTCCACTTTAGGAGGAGGAAATATGACTCCTTCTTGTGACAGATCTTTCCATCCACCACCCTGCATCGCATCCTCTCGCTTCTTTCTTCACTCGAGCAAGGTCTTCTCGCGTTATCTCCAACTCTCGGGTTACCTTGGCGAGCTCTAAGCTTTCTTCTTGTTCTCGGCGGCCTTATTCTCTCGCTTTCTTCAAATTTCTCTTCAAGAAGTCGGCGTTATTCTCGCACTCCTCCCGCAAATTCCTACGATTCTCCTTCAAAGAATTTTGTATCCCAATAGCCACGGAAATGTTTTAATTCTTCTCGGGTGCGGGAGATCTTGGCTTCAACGAAACGGGTATATGCTAGAGTCTCAAGATACATACCTTCCAAATTGGCGGGTGTGTTTGCAAACAGAACATCCTGCATCGCATCGCCTAATCGCCGACTTCCCCACGAACCAACACAAGTCTTTTCAGCATGCTTTGTCCTCACTTG
The DNA here is from genome assembly GCA_020916435.1 of Oxytropis ochrocephala. Taxonomy (NCBI): domain Eukaryota; kingdom Viridiplantae; phylum Streptophyta; class Magnoliopsida; order Fabales; family Fabaceae; genus Oxytropis; species Oxytropis ochrocephala. Next base: position 79,896,134 of record CM037092.1, read on the forward strand.
CATACATTCCGGGAAACTTCCCAGAAGGTCACCCATCCCACCACTACTCCAAGCCAAGCACGCTTAACTATGGAGTTCTTATGAGATGGGCTCCTAAAAGAAGATGCATCTTGTTGGTATAGGTAGTCCAAATCAATTATTTTAAGCCTTCCTTCAATCAGACAAATCCCCATACCGCACAAAATTCGTGATCCTCTCATTCCGGCATGCGTATTCGGCTCATTCACGCGCTTCTTCGCTTGAAGCCGCCAGAGCCGCTTTTTGCCATGCCACCTTTTTGGGCACCGACGATCACTCCCGCCTCGTCACCGGGATGTCACAAAGAAAGAATAAAGAACCTTCATCTTCTTAATGGTGTCGGCCCCAATTTGGCGACCTTTGCCACGTATAAAGTCGCCTTCTGGCCACTTCCTCGACCAACTTTCCCCGGTGTTTTTGCTTTTTGTCTTGGTGCAAATTTGTGTAACATCCTGCATCGCTTCTACAATCGCTGATCGCTTCACGAACCAACACGAGTCTTTTCAAAGATGCTTTGTCCTCACTTGCATGCTTTCCGGAAAACTTCCCAGAAGGTCACCCATCCCACTACTACTCCAAGCCAAGCACGCTTAACTATGGAGTTCTTATGTGATGGGCTCCCGAAAAGAAGATGCATCTTGTTGGTATAGGTAGTCCAAATCAATTCTTTTAAGCCTTCCTTCAACTATACAAATCCCCATACCGCACACTCGTGATCCCTCTCATTCCTGGCGTATTCTGGCTTCATTCACGTGCCCCTTCGCTTTGAAGCTGCCAGGAGCCGCTCTTTGCCATGCCACCTAGGGACCAAAACAACACCTTTTGGACCAAACTGTCACCTAGGGACCAAAACAACACCTTTTGGACCAAACTGTCACCTAGGGACTAAAACAACACCTTTTGGACCAAATCACACCTAGTGGACCAAAATCACACCTAGACACACTTTGCACCACCAGCGCCAAAACCCCACACTGGCGCCCCGCAGGCACACCAAAGACATAGACCCACTTTCCTACATTCTCGCGCCCCTGCTCACCCCAAAGACATCGACGCCGCTTTTCCCACATTCGGCGCCCCGTACACACACTAGCACACAAAGCGCGCAACACAGCGCAATGTGGCAATGATTTGGCGCCTGTGGCCGCGCCACAGTGCACACACACACCCTTGCCACACCTGGCGCCCACCCTAGGTGCCATGGGCAGCCAAAATGGCGCCCACACCTAGACACCCATGCACACACCCACCTAGGCACCACAACAGCGCCACAGGCAGCCCTTTCGGCGCCACCGCACTTGGCACAACACACCCAGCGCATTGGCAGCCACTTTCGCGCTCGCACTAGGCACAGCGCCATTCTGGGCGCCTGGGCAAGATTTGGCGCTGCACTGCACACGCACACACAACATCGCAATAAAGGCATGTGGCGCCATTTTCCCAAAGAATTTGGCGCCCGGCAAGTGACAACCTGCACACGCACACCCAAACAAAGAGCTCCAGCGCCATTTTTCCAAAGAATGTGGCGCCTAGCAAGGACAATCCCGCACCAACACCCAACCCAAAGACATGAATAAAGGCACATGGCGCCATATTTCCAAAGAACTTGGCGCCCGGCAAAGCAGTAAACACAACACACCCTCCTCGCACATAGAGCACAGCGCCAATTCCCTAGCCATATGGCGCCCTAGAGTGCCTAAAATGCCCTAACTCAAATTCACCCAATTTTTCTCAATTCTAATCATCAATTACTACTCCAACACACTTTACAATCATGCCAACAACGTTAATTTCATATTTTCACACTCAATCATCAATCAAACCGAAATCAATAACGTGAAACCCTAACCTTAAGCCCTAAATCGATTTTCTCATGCAATTATCCAATTCAATCAATTCAAACATTCATACAATAATCAATTAACATCAAATCAAGACCCTATGACCTACATACAACCTATTATACCCTCTATTATAGAGTGAGACTCCCTTACCTTAAATTAACCGTAGAAAATGCTTCTCACCAAGTCACGTGACAAAACCTCAAAGAACAATGGAGCTCTCCTCTTCTCCTTGCTTGGTGCGATCCAATTTCTCCTTCTTCTCACTCTATTGTGCCGTTCTCCTCTTCTCCTTTCTCTTCTCACTTTCGTTTCTTTCTTTCTTTTGGCAAATGGTGCGAATTGCACCAACCCTAGGAATATAATTTAAATAAAATACTATATTATAATTTAATATAATTAAAGAAATAGTGCAACACTTTAAACAATTTAATCAATTACTTAATTAAATTATTTAGGTGTTACATTGTTCTTGATTGTTGGTGTTAAGGTGAGTTACATGAATTTAATGCAATATGATGTGTAATAGGTGTTAATTAATATGGAGATGATTGGTTGTTAAATTGATATATTTGAATAGGAGAAATATTGGTGCTTGTTAGGTGTTTGATAGATTGTTTGAATTAGAGTTGAGTAGGAGTGTGTATGTTGATGATGAGCTTTACTTGTCTATGGTTTTTGTGTGTTTTTTCGACACTCGCTTCGCTTTTTCTCAACTGCATCGCTTTGGTTGATCCAAAAATTGTGTGGCTAATTGTTTTTGAAAATAGACTTAAGACCGGTCGTTTTGGTGAATTGGGGTCTATGACCTTTTTTGGTGTTGGTGAGCCCGCAAGGCTATTGGTGAGCATGCTAATGCATTGTTTTGGTGATATGGTGTTTCGTGCATAGTCATGGTGTCGCATTATCATATGCATATTTTGGGTGAATAGGCCTCGCCTCTTAAATTATTGGTGAATGCCTCAAGGCTATTTTGAGATGGATCCACATGCATATGCCCGTGGAGTATTGGGTTGCATTTCATGCATTACATACATATTCTCGTGATCGATTGGGTGTTCATAAACTAATGGTGTATTTGATCGAATCAGATTCTCGTGTAATCGTATTCCCGTGTAATCAGATTCCCGTGTAATCAGATATCCGTGTAATCAGATTATGGTGTACTTGACTCAACCGTAGTTCTCGTGTATTTGAATTGATCAGATTCTCGTGTGCCTATTCTACTGTGGTTTCTTGTTTTATCTATTATTTTCTATGTATTGAGATTCACCTCATCAAGGCCGTGTTGCTTCGTATGTGTCAAGAACTCGCAGTGACGGATCAAGGTGACTAGAGATCCTTCTTCTATTATGGTCGAGTCGGCTCTGCTACGTAGCACCAGGGGGATGTTTAGTTGTTATTTCCTTTATATTTTGAACTAAGATGTTAAGTTATTATTTTCCATCATTGTAGTATTTTGTCCTCGCACATCGCTTGGTGCTATGTATCATACATATTGGAGCTTTATTTTAATTAATATTTTGGAGTTTGATTTTGGTGTTTTAAATGTGGCACCCTCAAGTGGTCGCACAAAAAGTTTTTACGCACTCTGATTTTCAAAATTTATTAAATAGTAGTTATGGTAGAAGGGGGTGTTACATTAGTGGTATCAGAGTAGTTCGGTCGGTCCGGCCAAGTTGTCGAGTTTGTTAACCCTCGAGTCTTGGTACTCGTTCTAAATCATAATCATGTTGTTGTTTACTACTGTTACCTTTGTTGGTTTGTTCTTTCATTGACATGCCTTGTGATTTATTCGATGGATGGCGATTGAGAGTTGTATTGATTTATTGAGGTATGTGTGATTGAAATATGTAATTGTTGGTGATGTCGTATCAATTGTTGAAGATTGGTGTTGTTGTGTTCATTGATTGTTGTGGTGAGTGTTTAAGTGGTGCATTGTCAATAATAGTTGAATTTTCGAGGACGAAAATATTCTAAGTGGGGGAGAGTTGTAACGCCCCAAAATTAATTAAGTGATTATTTAACTAATTTAATTAAGTGATATTTTAGTTGGCCATATTAAATAATAATAAGGTAATTAATTAAACTAAGGAGTGGGGTGTAGAAAATAAATGAGGAGTATTTTAGTTAAATTGGGAGGATGTGTGTAAGTACCTAAGGGGTGTAAATAAGGGGCCCAAGCCCACTAAATAGGCCCAAATTCATGACTTAACTAGGGGTAGGGTTTCCTTTTCATTAGAACAAAGAAAGAAAAAAAGAGAGGGAAAGGAGAGGGAGGCAGCGCAGCAGGGCAGCAATAGGGGGGAGAGAAATTCCTTTTTCTTGCTTTGGGTAAGTGTTTTTGGTACCAATCCCCTCCATTTTTCTTCCTCTATCATTTAGTGTAAGTTTCATACACTAATCTTTTTCCTTTTTCTCTTTTCCATGGATGGGTTTGAAGCTCAAGTGTAGGAGAAAAGCTATTTATTGGTGGTTATTGGGTTGTTGGAGGAGGGGTTTCTTGGGTTGGCAATTTTGAGGTATGGGGGCTCTCTTTCATAGTTAATAATTTATAAACCATGAAATCATAGGGACTAGGTGTTAGGAGTAGTTGTTTAAATTGATTCATGAAGTATTTGAGTGATTGGGTGATTGTTTGATTTGATATGTGATTCAATTGAAAATGTTGTTCTTGATTGTTGGTGTTAAGGTGAGTTACATGAATTTAATGCAATATGATGTGTAATAGGTGTTAATTAATATGGAGATGATTGGTTGTTAAATTGATATAATTGAATAGGAGAAATATTGGTGCTTGTTAGGTGTTTGATAGATTGTTTGAATTAGAGTTGAGTAGGAGTGTGTATGTTGATGATGAGCTTTACTTGTCTATGGTTTTTGTGTGTTTTTTGGACACTGTTTCGGTTTTTCTCAACTGGTACTGTTTGGTTGATCCAAAAATTGTGTGACTAATTGTTTTTGAAAATAGACTTAAGGCCGATCGTTTTGGCACTGGTTTCGTTCAATTCGGAGTTGTGTAGCTCAAGTTATGAGTCTCTAAAGTTAGGTCAAATTTCTGGAGTCGAACTGGGAGTAGGTTCAGTTTTTGCAGGTTTTGTGTGCTCAATTGAACTCCGTTTTGAGTGATTCTTATTTCATTGAAAAATAGACTTAATTCTCTACGAAATAGGCACTGATTTCACTGAATTTCATTAAGAAATGAGAAAGAAAATTTGCTGCAAGTTGGGTAAAGCGCTCTGTCCGATTTTAGTACCTCAGTGTAGTGTTTTGAAAAACTGTACCAACTGGACACTTATTTTGAAAAACTAAAATCATAGGTAGAAACTACACTCAGAGGGCTTTCCAATGAGTGGTCTTTTGTAATTTTTCGATGTCGTTTGCTATTTTAAATAATTCGCCAAGTAGGAGTACTATCAGAGGAATCCAAAGACTTTGTGCGGGTGTTGCCAATTTTACCCAAAGTGTCAAAAATATCGCTTTTGGTCCTCTCTCGAACTTTCTAGTCCCCGAGGTGTTAAATTAATCCTTATGGTGTCGATTAGTCCCTAGGTGTCAAATTGGTCCTTGAGGTGTTAAATTGGTCCTTAGGTGTCAAAATGGTCCCCGGGTGTTGAAATGGTCCTTGTGTGAGGGTTTAGTCCCCGTGTTGACTTTAGTCCTTGGAGTGGCTTTAGTCCTTTGGTGTAGAATTATTCTTGGTGATCTTTTAGTCCCTATAGAATTACTATTTATGGTGTGGTGTTTTATTGGTGAATAAATATTGGTGAGTTGGGGGTCTACGACCTTTCTTTGGTGTTGGTGACTATTTATGGTGTGGTGTATTATTGGCGAATAAATATTGGTGAATTGGGGTCTATGACCTTTCTTTGGTGTTGGTGAGCCCGCAAGGCTATTGGTGAGCATGCTAATGCATTGTTTTGGTGATATGGTGTTTCGTGCATAGTCATGGTGTCGCATTATCATATGCATATTTTGGGTGAATAGGCCTCGCCTCTTAAATTATCGTGAATGCCTCAAGGCTATTTTGGTGATGGATCCACATGCATATGCCCGTGGAGTATTGGGTTGCATTTCATGCATTACATACATATTCTGGTGACTGATTGGGTGTTCATAAACTAATGGTGTGTTTGATCGAATCAGATTCGTGTAATCAGTATTCTCGTGTAATCAGTATTCCCGTGTAATCAGATATCCGTGTAATCAGATTATGGTGTACTTGACTCAACCGTAGTTCTCGTGTATTTGAATTGATCAGATTCTCTCGTGTGCCTATTCTACTCGTGGTTTCTTGTTTTATCTATTATTTTCTATGTATTGAGACTCACCCTATCAAGGCCGTGTTGCTTCGTATGCTCAAGAACTCCGCAGTGACGTGATCAAGGTGACTAGAGATCCTTCTTCTATTATGGTTGAGTCGGCTCTGATACGTAGCACTGGGGGATGTTTAGTTGTTATTTCCTTTATATTTTGAACTAAGATGTTAAGTTATTATTTTACACTGCTGTAGTATTGTGTCCTCGGACATCGTTGGTGCTATGTATCATACATATTGGAGCTTTATTTTAATTAATATTTTGGAGTTTGATTTTGGTGTTTTAAATGTGGCACCCTCAAGTGGTCGCACAAAAAGTTGTTACGCACTCTGATTTTCAAAATTTATTAATTAGTAGTTATGGTAGAAGGGGGTGTTACACCCTTCACTAGAGCGTGCTAGCTCGATCGGCCTGACACATGTCCCCATTCACAGTGATCTCGCAGATTTAAATGCACTCGCTGCATTTCGCGGCCCCATCACAATCTATCGCTCAAAAGATGACGCGATCGGCCCAAGCTAATGAGGGAACACAACAGTCTGAGTCGTCGTCGAGCGACTCAGGTTCCAGCAGTGCTGAATCTACAAGCCTTAGTTCATCTACTTCCAGCCCGAGCAAGTCTTGGTCTCCTCCACCACCACCGCCTTCGCCGGTCTGCAGCGCGGAAGTTGAAGGAGAGGACGTCTTGGTAGACATTGAAGGTGACGACGTTCAGATGAAGGACGTTGCCCAGCCCGACATAGAGGACGCCCGGGCAGAAGTGGTGGATGAAGAGATGATCGACCATATTGACGTTTATGTTTCCAATCACGAGACGAATGATGAAGGTGAGCCGGCAGGAGATGAAGGGGAAGTCGGGTCGCCCGCGGTCGCCCGAGAACCATTTGACATGTCTTGGGTATCTGCGACTTTGAGATCGAATAAAAGCGTGATTACGACCGACCATTGGTCGCTTGCAGAACTCCAATGCCATTTCAGGAACTTGTCGGGCTGGCGAATTAGGGGTATGAAGGACAGTGAAGACATAACGACCTACTCGCCCAACCTCAAGTTCATCATGCACCGTATAGTCTTTGAGAAGATAGGGATCGTTCCTCCCTTTACGGAGTTGCAGCGTGATGTGCTGCGATACATCGGGGTCGCCCCATCACAGCTGCATCCAAATGCATGGGCGTTCATCAAGACCTTTAAGGTGTTAATGGGCCGACTGAACAAGCCGATGTCGATCCAGTTATTCTTCACGATCTTTGAGATGAGTTGGCTTGGAGAGAGTAAGACTAACATGGCTAGGAAGGAGCAGGTGTCCTTCAAAAGCCAAAAGACTCAGCATAGGTACTTCAAGGCCTATTCAGATTCCTTTGCCGCTGGCTGGAAGAACCAGTATTTCTGGATCGTTCCTACCAAGGTGGCCGACAAGGAAATTGCGGAGGTCCTGCCAGATGGGTCGATCGGCGATCCATATTTTCTTGTGATGTGGAATGAGGCCCATTTCTACCGGAGGGTGACCGACTACATTTATGTCCCCAAGGATTTGGGTTCGGCCGACCTGGAATCACTTCAAATGATCAAAACGTTATCCAGCCTGCTACGCCCTGATCCAACGGACGATATACCCTGCCGACCTTTCACGCTGTTTGTTGGTCGAGCCTTGGAGGTCGAGCTTGGTTTGTTTCTCAACAGTGCTTTTACTTTCTATTATCGATCGATCAATAACCTCAACTTGTTTTGTCTGTACAGATAAGATGGCAGGAGCAGGAGCAGCCTATAATTCTTTGGAGAAGATCGCTCTGAAATCTTCATCCAAGACGGCCCAAAAGGTTGTCAATGTGGAGGAGCCCACCAACTTCTCAAATAAGACCGCCGCAACCAAAGTGCTAGCACAAAGTCATCGCGGCCGCGCTTCCCACTCGTAACGGAGTACTCCTGCGCGCAACAAAAGAACAAGGTCGTGGAACCTCAAGGAAGCCCGAACGATGAGATCCCAGTGATAGAGATAGACAGCCTGGAGGAGACCGACTTCGAGCGGTTTAAGCGAGAGCCTATGGTGGTGTGTGCCTTGTTATGCATGGCTGCTGAGAAGGTAACGAAGCAGCTGAAGGAGGAGGGCGACCAATGCATCGCAGGTATGTTTCTTATCTTAAATTCTTTACTTCTTCGTAGGTCGATCGTTGAGGTGACCTTTTCCCTGCATCTCTTTGTAATGTAGCTTTGTCTTTGAAGTGGGATGCCGCCTCAAGAGGTCGGAGGAACTCTGGCCCTCAAATCACCAACCTTGAGGCCACCAAGAAGAAACTTGAGAAGGCCATCAGTTCCAAGAACGCTGTAGTGGAGGCTAAGAACCAGGCCAAGGACGACAAAGCCAAGGTGGTCAAAAGGAACAAGGAGCTGATGGCCCAAGTGAAGGTCTTAAAGGATGAAATCGCCGTGCTGGAGAAAGATAAAGCAGGCCTGGAAGACAGGGTTCAGGAGGTGGCCGGCCTACCAGTTTCAGAATGCCATTGAGCAGATGCAGGTGCTGAATGCCGACCTGGATCTCAACGTCGATGGCTAGTGTTAAGGCCCGAGCATTGCTTTGAGGGTAATGAAATCGTGCTTCCTCAGAGGACAGATGCTGATGGCACAGTTCTTCAGCAACGCTCGGTCGTGCACGGCCATACCCGATCTTTCAGCCTTTTTAAGTGATGCTCGCCTACGAGCGGTGTATCTTTTATAATCTATTGACAATTGCTTATTGGCCCGCTTGCGAGCGGTTGAATATTTGGGCGCCCGGTTCCGACCGAGCGTCCTCGTTTTGTAATATTCTCTGGTACTTGCTTCATTTATTTACTCGAATTGCTTAATGTTTTAATCGATCGTCTTAACTCACGTTTGGAATTATGTTAGATCGATTAACTAGGCCGTCGTCGGCCAAGTGCCCCCCTGGGACTTTTTAACTTTGATTCAAGTGCTCACTGAATTCGTTTCAGGAATAGCCCGATTGTTACATCGATGGGCCAATATCGTAGCGGCCTCGTGGGGCGATAGTTGTAACTCGTCGTTGGGTTACGCTCATTGTAGACCATTCGCTGGTCTACGCTCGCTGTAGGCCGCCGTGGCCACATTCGCTGTAAGGCGCTCGACGCCCCACGCCGCCGTAGACCATTCGCTGGTCTATGTTTGTCGGGGGCCTTTCACCGCCCATCCTCGCAGTAGGTCGCTTGATAGCCTACACTCGCTGTAGGCCATTCGCTGGCTTACATTCGCTGTGGCATTCGATGGCCCATCGACGCCGCTTGCTACTCGTATGGTAAGCAACCGATCATACATTCGAGCATGATAAGTAAATGACAAGTGCAAGATTTTTAACGGTCGGGCCTCAGTAAAAAACCCCAGTGGGGAAAAAGAGCGCCCGCCTGAAATTTATTCATAGGTCGATAGTTCATTACAAATTTGAGGTACTAAATGTAGTACTTCCTAAGCTTGTCCACATTCCATGTTCTAGGAATGGTCGCCCCATCCTTGGTCTCTAGTTCATAGGCCCCTTTGCCGATCTTGTTGACAATGCGGTATGGTCCTTCCAAGTTTGGGGCGAGCTTGCCCTGTCGAGCATTCTTGTTTCCAACATCTGCTCGCGTGAGGACGAGCTACCCGATTGAGAATTCCCTTTTCTGGACGCGGGTGTTGTATCTTAGGTCGTCTATGTGGTCCTCGTCAGTTTTACTTTTGATGATCATGTCATCCAAGTATACTTCTACTATCCAGCCGATCTGCTTCCTGAAGATCTTATTCATCATTCTTTGGTAGGCCGCTCGGGTTCTTCAGCCGGGCGGCATGACATTGTATTGAAATTGCCACTACCGGCCATGAATGCCGCTTTTTGGCTATCCGTGGGTACAAAGTGTTATCTAGTTATAGCCTGAATACGCATCCAGAAAGGACAGAAGCTTGTATCCTGAGGCGCCATCGACCAGCTTATCAATGTTTGGCACAGGAAAGGCATCTTTTGGGCACGCCTTATTCAGATCGTTGTAATCTACGCACATGCGCCACTTGCCGTTCTTTTTCTTGACCAACACAACATTGGAGAGTCAGGTCGTGTATTTGATTTCCCTAATGAAGTTGGCTTTGATCAGGTCGTCGACTGCTAGGGCCGCTGCCTGAACCTTCTTTTCATTCTGCGCTCGTCTTTCTAGGCGACCGGCCTAGCTGTCTTATCGACCGAAAGTTGGTGACAAGCTATTTCTATGGGAATGTCTGGCATGTCTGATGCCTGCCAAGCGAATAGGTCTGCATAATCCCTAAGGAAACCAATGAGGTCTTGCTTGACATGCTCAGGCAGGTCGATCCCCAGCTTGACTGTCTTTGCTGGGTCGTCCCCTAGCTGGACATCGATCAACTCTCCATGAGGCTCTGGTCTTTTGAGCCTGTTCTTCAGCTCACGGGCTAAGTCATCATCATCTTCTTCAGAATCTCTATCTGGATCATAGCAGGCATCTAGGTCGGCTACATTGACCTGATGGCCTTCGCCAGTATCCCGAGGATTGCCGTTGGGGGTTACTTCTTCGCACATTTCCTGATACATGTAATGGCAACACTTAGATGCCTCCATATCGGCCAACAGGGTTACCACCTGGTCGTTTTTGCTATAGAATTTCATTTTTAAATGGACCGTGGAAGCCACTGCCTACAACTTCCCAAGCGTGGGCCGGCCTTTAATGCATTGGTAACACGACCTAATTGGAAGGACCAGGAATGTCGTTCTGATAGTCCTATAGAGGGCATTGCCATTTTTGTCATCCCCGAATGTGACGAAGAGTTCCAATGTTCCCAAGGGGTAGGTGGTCGACCCATTGAACCCCGTCAATGGGGTAGGGTCGGCCTGAGGAATGATTTCGCTCCTATCTACGTTCAGTTTGTCGACTAGGTCTTCAAACATTATATCGACCGAGCTTCCTTGGTCGACCAATATTCTTCTTACATTAGTGTTAGCCATCACTGCTGAGACTACCAAAGGAACATATCTGTTAGTTCTCCCATCAAGCAGGTCTTCATCCCCGGAGGAAATGGGCGGCCTATTCGAGGCCGGTCTTGGAGCCGATGTCGTCCCGACCATCTGTACTTCATTCCATTTTCTCTTCATGGCTTTGTTGGACTCATGCAGTTCAAATAGGTTGCCACCATGAATGACCATGTCCACATTTCGACCTCTCTAGATCGTCTGCATCGCGACTCTTCTTCTGACGCTGCCCTTGTCTTTTTGGACGCTCGACCAAATCAGAATAACGGTCTTTCCTTTGTTCCGAGCGCCTCGCCCTCCGGGCTTTTTCTTCCGCCGCCCCACCTTCGCTTCTCGACATATTGCCTCAACTTACCTCTTTGGATAAGATCTTCGATATCGTCCTTCAGGGCCATACAGTCGTTAGTGTCATGTCCCTTACTTTTGTGGTATCTGCAATATTTTTTGGTCGGTCGGGCCCCCTTTTTGAGGATGAGAGGGTCATGCCGCTTTACGCCAACGAACTCATTGTTTTGGCATTCCGAGAAGATCTGGGCTATGGGTGTGTTCAACCGCGTACGCTGCTCGTATTTTCTAGGTCAATACTCCACCCTATTATCGCGATGATTGTCGTGTCCTTTGGCCGACCTACTTTGCACTCCTTAGAGCCGCGCGCGGGCTCCCTTTTTGGCGAGCAGTGCTTCTTCGTAGGCCATATGGTCGTTGGCCCTTCGAAGGAACATGGTGAGGTCCATGTAACGGCTCAGACCAAACTCTTGCGCAAAGAGGTGGTCTGGTCTAATCCCACGTTTCATGTACTTCAGTTTGTCCCTGTCCGTTAGGTCGCGGACGGTGTCGGCCTCCACATTAAACTGTTCTATGTATTATCTTAACGATTCGTTCTCACCTTAAACAACGCTGTCCAAGTGCTCTTCGTACCAATCTTGGCACCTGTTGGCCGTATAGTTGGCCAAGAACGTTCTGACCAGGCTATCCCACGAGGAAATAGTGTTAGGGCGTAGCACTTTCCACCATTCCAATGCTCGCTCCTCGAGCGACTGTGGAAAGAGTCTTTATTTAATGATTGGGCTTAGCTCCCTGTAGCTGTAATAATTGTTGAAGTACGTTAAGTGCTTCTCTGGATCCCCGCGGCCATTGAACTTATTCAAATTGGGGGATTTCCTCAAGTCTCTGGGGATACGATATCGACGTATCTCCCTAGTAAAAGGGCCTTGGCCGCTCGAGATGTGGTTGGGCGCGAACGGCTGCATAGCAAGGTAGGCTAGGTTGGTCGGCATTCCAAAGAGTCCACTATTGACCGGAGGTTCCCATAATACGGAGGTGGGAGCTGTGAAGAGGACGACCCTCCGTAATGCTCGGCCTGGCGCCTCCTAGGTCGGTAGGCAACCTGAGATACATCTCGGATTCCCCCGTTTCAGTCGTAGTCGTCAAATTCGTCGTACGAGTCCCAGGACCAGCTTCTTGACCTTCGAGAACCGGAAGATTCACAGGAATAATACCTCGTGGGTGATCAGCCCGACTCTGGATGATAACTGGAGTCCGTGTAGTCATAGTCATAAGAAGGGGAACGACAAGTGCGCACGCCTCGCAGAGGTGACCAGGCGCCTGCTCTCGCTACGAGGAGTTCGACGATACGCTTACGGTGGTGTGGAACATCCCTTCGAGAGGGCATCCTATGTCTCCGAGCCGGTCTGCTTTGGGCTCGGGGTCTCTCGCGCGCCACGCCGCCGCGCGACCGAGATCGACTTCTTTCATCATAGCGGGAGATGAGTTCATCCCGATCAGCAATAAGTTGATTCTTGTTCTGTAACATCTGAATGACTTCCTGAGTCACATGTTCTGGCAGTGGTTCTACGATTCCTGCCTCGGCCAACTCGGCAAGAATCTGTAGGTGCCGAACAGGCTGATGGATGGGTTCCACCACTAGTCCTTGGCCGCCCTGCACCGTGGGGGTTTGACGAGGGTTGCATTGTAACTCCTGAACATTTATAGGAACGCCCTCCGGGGTGTGCTGAGGATGGGCGTTCTGCCCTGAGGGGTTAAGTCTAGACGTAGTGTGTCTCTCGCGTGGAGCCATGACGAAGGTAGGATAGCGCTCGATCCTCCCACTGTGGTCGCCAATTGATCGTACCTTGACCTATAGAAGTGAAGTTGTTGTTGCTGCTGATAGCCTAGTCACTGAGAAGCTGTCTGGACCGGGGTCTTGGCCGCACGCGGGTGGTACCTGCAATGACACTCGACGCTCAAGTCAGTGGTGTGCTCGGGCAGGATCACAGGGTAGAGTAACGTACCTGAAGCCACAAGCGAATGTGGTATATATAATGCAAGTAGGCGCGGCGCCCTGGCCGTTGGCGTGTTTTGCGGAGCACGCACTACAACAGATTTAAGGATTTGCAGCGTTTTTTTTGGTCATTGGTAGCGTTTTAAAAGCTAGAAAAGTCGGGCGCTACGGATGTGTACTTCATTAGTAGCGCTTTAAAAACGCTTAGGGATTGTTAGAAATGCGTAGCATTTGAAATAAAACGCCGCGATCTTCCTTAGCGTGTTTTGGACATATGTAGCGCTTTCGCAAAAAAACGCTAGGATCCTCTAGCGCCTTTTTGAATGAGTAGCGTTTTTCAAAACGCTAGAGATCCTCTAGCGCTGCTTTTGGCCATAACTAACGCTTTTCCTAAAACGCTAGGAACCTCTAGCGCATTTTTCCCATAGTTAGCGCTTTTCTTTAAAACGCTAGGAATCCTCTAGCGCATTTTGTCCATACCTAGCGCTTTCAGAAACGCTAGGGATCCTCTAGCGCATTTTGTCCATACCTAGCGTTTTCTGTAAAACGCTAGGGATCCTCTAGTGCATTTTGTCCATACCTAGCGTTTTTTCTATAAAACGCTAGGTATTGAATGATTTTTTTAATTTCATTTTTAGCATTTTCTCTATAAAACGCTACGTATTGACTGATTTTTATAAATTCATTCCATGTCAACAAAATTCATCCAATATCATTCCAACAAAATTCAGCCAATATCATTACAATTCAATATAGATGCACACATATGTACATATCACCAAAAGACCATATTAAACTAACATGTACTTACAACATAATATATATCCAAATCATATATACAACATATATAATAACTAACTAACATTATGAAACTCAACGTTGCTACAAAAAGCTAGAAACATAACTACACTACTCCCTTTACATCAAGTAAGTTGTTCATCAGAGTAATGTTTAATGTGATGATAGTGAGGAAAATACTGAAAAGTAAAATGAAATAAAATTAGAATTAAAATGGTTATTAAATGTGAGTAAGTATTATAATATTAATTTAAAAAAGAAATCTAAGTAGTTATCTTGATTGGAATTACTACTTTGTCGTGAGTGATAATCTCTCTCATATATCTCATAGTATAGTACCCACAATCATTGTTATTTGGTTGTTTAGGACACTACAAAGCAAAAGATTAGTTAATTAATTGTTACATTTTTATGACCCAAAAATTCAATTAAATTTATAAGAATATTGATAAAAAACTTACAGTTATCGGTGCCCATTTTGTTTTACTCACAGAGTATCCCCAATATTGTCTCAAAACACCAAACGCTCATACATATATATAACTAAGTTAAACAAAATACATATATTAAATTATAAAAATGAGAGGGTTACACATACACACTGTCAACTATCTCTACGAAAGTCTACGAGACTTTGTAATGACCTTGAAGTGAATCCAGATAGTACACAAGATTTCTCTTAGGGTTTATTGCAAACAATACCCAATGTTGCCTGCAAGTAAATGAATCACGAATGACTACACATTTACACTATAATACAATCCTCAAAATAAATAACCAAGTGATTGAAGACTAAATTTCTCACCCTATATTGAGTGGTGCAAAAATAAATATTCATGATCAAAATGTCAAGCACTCAAGCGTGAAAGGACATAACTTTCAATTTGACTCTTCCTTGCCATAATATCCTCCTCGGTTTAGCTTGATCTGGCCCCACACAACCATACAATCTAGGCACAAGAACAAAAACTTTTGTGTCCGCTAAGTAAGGGACAAACATCTCATTGTACAAGTACCTATAAATAATATATATACAACTTTCGTGATCCTCATATATACTCTAATATATACTCTAATATATACAACTATTGTGTACAAATAATTTAATACATACCTCATATATACTCTAATAACACTCACAAAGGGCACATTCCATGTCATATACACATTTTCAGATCCTCAACATTGAGAATCACAACTGCTCCACTCCCACAATTTCATCGATCGGTAGTTAATAAGGTCACGACCGGCTTCATTTTTCTAGTCACGTGACCTTTACATAAGTGATGAAATCCTCGAATTCATCATTGGGAGATTTAACAAGATGTTGGACTGGTGTATTTCCTTTCCTTTAATAGAAGGAGATGGTCTGACACTTTGGTATTGTTTGCATGGAAGGGAAGGTCGAGATCCGCCTTGCTAACACTCTTTTCCTTAGATATTCCTTTTTGGGGTACCTGTGATATATTAAAAATGATTAGTTAGTTAGCACACATTATATATAACAATGAGTCATTAACTTATTAACAAAAATATTGTCACTTACAACGACAAGTTGTGCAGCCATGCCACAAAAGTACTAAGTGTTTGACCCACAAAAAAATATATCCGCACTAACAATTGAACAGTAATGGTGCACTTCAATTGAATAGTCTACTCTAACTCTCAAATGGTTTTCGTGCATGGGTAAATTGTGCATTGTGGCACTCAATTGGTTACATAAGATGCCCACCGCAACCTTTCGATATGGGTTTGCAATATATAGCTCACATTCAAATATATCCTAAATCAATTATAAAGAAAAATAAATATACATGATAATTTGATCAAATACATATGTACAAAAAAACAGTCGAGTAATAATAAATACATGTGTTGAAGGGATGGTGCAAAGCTATCTCGTGGCGCTATCTTGGGCGGTGAGAGGTGCAGCAGTGATATAGGTGCAGCAGGGGTGGTGCAAGAGGGGATGGTGCAAAGCAGGGATGGTGCGCAATGGATTCTGCAGCAAGGGATTGTGCCAAGAGCTGCTTATACATCAGTCTCTCTTCCATTAATACCTTAACATTCTTGGAGATCTGGTCATACTTTGCCGCCATCACTTTACATTGCCCGCACGTCCTGCTATGGCTCTTTGGCCCAAACACAGTGGTAGGAGGAATGCCATATCCATAACCTCTTGTACGACCCATATACTCTTCCCTTCCCAAGGCACGAGCAAGGATATCTTGTTCACCGTGAGCAACTGCTAACTCTCCTTTGTGATACGATTATGATATGCTTTCCGATGCACAAACATAAGTATATAATGATCAGAAATGATGATCATATGGATGTATATAATGAGACACAAATTCCAACTAGCTATGAATCATAAAAATTACAATACTTGAATTTTGGAAATACTTACAATTTTTTCATTGACCTCCTTAGTTTTGGGATCCACAACGTCACCATCTTTGTTTAGTCGCCCCTCTATCCACAAAGTACAACGATCAACGGATTCTTGTGTTGGATCTTTCCTCTTTCACTATCTATTTAAGTTTAATAATTGTTAATCAACTCAGAAATTAAAAGATTCATTAAATCATAATAAATTAAACTAATTGTGTGTTACCAATCTTTCTTCGAGAACTTGATATCCACTAGAACCCCCTCTATAAGGGTACTCTGATTAGAAGCTTTTTCTTTATTCGCTTTGCTCTTTTCTATTTAAAAAGATAAGTATACATTAATGAATGATATCTAGTTGTCAAATATATATATA
Organism: Oxytropis ochrocephala; assembly: GCA_020916435.1. Classification (NCBI taxonomy): domain Eukaryota; kingdom Viridiplantae; phylum Streptophyta; class Magnoliopsida; order Fabales; family Fabaceae; genus Oxytropis; species Oxytropis ochrocephala. The sequence continues at coordinate 79,913,154 of CM037092.1, forward strand.
TATATATATATATATATATATATATATATATATATATTAAATAATTAATATACTAACTAAGAAAGCCGGATCTCAGAAAAGCGTATATGTACAAATAAACTCCAATCCTCCTTAGTTATATTTCCTAATACAATGGTGGAGGCTCCTGTCTCTGATGGTCCCATCAGTAAGTTTCATTCTTTTTCCTACATCACTTCTATAACTCCGATGCAACCTTCCAAATTTCCTTGAGTATCCAATCTTTTCTGTATCATCCACATCAAAGTGTTTCGCTTATACGTAAAAATGGATTAAATAAATATAACTAAAAATCACTAAATAAGATTATTAAAGAGGTCTAAAATTATATACCGTATTAAGGACTGTAAATCATCTTTCAGCTTTAGGCAAAACTTTATTATCTTTCTCATTCCAACTTTTAATCGAAATTGGAAACATTTGCTTCACCTTAGTACCAATAAAAGTTATCAAATTTTTGGCGTTCTCTCCAATAGGCAAACTTTTAACACTCCATCCGACTGCATTAAATCATTAAAAATTAGATAACTTTGAAAGGTAGAGAACAACATTAATAATTAGTAATCGATCAATATTTCTCGTGTCCTTTACTTATCCGATGGATGATATTCTTTTTCGCTGTCATTCCACGTGGAGTGAACTTCTTTGTGTTTCTGTGACCACCCTCATGACTACTGTCATGACCACTCTCATGATCACTAAGTGATGTCATCTGACTTGCAAACGGGCGTGAAAAAGTTACAATGATCCCGCAAATTGAGGATCATAAAGAGGATGACTTGCAAAGCTCGTCATTGCTCTTACGCTTTGTAATGATTAGTGTTTGGTTCAATGTCTTTAAGTGACTTCCCTTAAATCCTTATGCAGATCACCTACCATCTTCATCTCTATAGAAAGAACCATTGCATAGAACATTGGTGTTACAAAATATAAGCAGTATTAAAAATAATAGTACGTAAAATAGAACTCCAGCATATTATTCTTGAGAAATAAATTCAATTATGCCAAATTTTATTGTGTGATCACTCCAAACTGCAAAAGATGGACAATATCAAAACCATAGTCGAAGTTATGGACAGGTGAAAGTCTCCTCCGAGGTTTTCACATTCTAACCTCCATTTTTGAGTTATTCATAATATTTATCTTCACGCTCACTTATTTCGTAATCACCGATATCGCATCTTCGTCCGAGCTGTGATCCACTACAGTTTCTTTTAGGCCTATTGTTATACTAACTGAAAGACAAATTAAGTGTAACTACTGTCTGTCATTCTATTGCTTCACAGATAAATTCCTTTCACCCATAACATAACATGAAATCTATCTCAGCTAACAGTGAATGCATGAGAAATAGCAAAAGCAAAAATGAAAATGCATTATACTGGCGAGTACAGAGTAACCAAGAACATCGCATGCGGTTAGAGAAACATATAAATGTGAGATGTTATAAGTAGACGACTGAGACAGAAATCTTAAAACCTAAAACCCATAAAAATGAAAGGGGCAAAAACCAAACCTATTATCAAGAACCAAAGAGAGAGCAGAGAGAGATGAACCAGAGAGCTATGGAGAAGGAGACGCGAGTTGTGAGGGCTTCGCGTTTCTCACTGTTTCTGCTATGGAGAGAGAAGGAGAACGCTGAAGGTTCTGCTATGGAGAGAGAAGGAGAACGCAGAAGGAGAAGGAGAACGTTAGGGTTTGTTGAGCGCTAGATGAGTGTTTCTTTCCTGTTTTGTGAGAGCCGAATGTTTTGCGCATTTTGTGAGAGACGAGGGAAGTTGAAAAATTATAATTAAAATGCCTAGCGCTTTCTCGCAAAAACGCTAGGGAAGCTGAAAAATTATAATTAAAATTCCTAGTGTTTTCTCTAAAACGCTAGGAATCCTCTAGCGCATGTTGTCCATACCTAGCGTTTTCTATAAAACGCTAGGGATCCTCTAGCGCATTTTGTCCATACCTATCGTTTTCTGTAAAACGCTAGGGATCCTCTAGCGCATTTTGTCCATACCAGCATTTTTTGTAAAACGCTAGGGATCCTCTAGTGCATTTTGTCCATACCTAACATTTTTTCTATAAAACGCTAGGTATTGAATGATTTTTTTAATTTCATTTCCAAATATTTTCTATAAAACGACGTATTGATCGATTTTTTTAATTTCATTTGTAGCGCTTTTTCTTTAAAACGCTACCTATTGATCTGATTTTTTTAAATATTTTTTTATTTTTGTTTATTCTCCTTTTAATTAAAACCTATAAATTCATTCCCTTCCAACAAAATTCATCAAATATCATTCCAATCCAATATCATTCCAACAAAATTCAGCCAATATCATTACAATCCAATATAGATACACACATATGTACATATCACCAAAAGACCATATTAAACTAACAAGTACTTACAACATAATATATATCCAAATCATACAACATAATAACTAACTAACATTATGAAACTCAAAAGTAGCTACAAATAAAAGCTAGAAACATAACGGCACACCACCCTCATGACTACTGCCTTGACTAACTCTCATGATCACTAAGTGATGCCATCCGAATCGCAATATACATAATCCATGTTATTGTTAAATTTACAAAAACAATATAATTATCTATTAATAAAAATAACGAGATATCATTAAGTCTATATTACCTTTTCCTTTTCCTAGATAAAATTTTGTTTGCAATTCGCTCTTGGTATTTTTTTTCCGACGAATAGTAATTCCATCATTATGATCTTTTCTAAAATATACAACATCCTCTATAGAAGTATTTTCCCTATTATTGGTTCCGATGTTCAAGAAAGTGGTCGCCCTCAACACCAACATCATCTGGTGCTTCATCATCATCATTGTTATACACAAATTTTTTGTCACCAATAGAACAATAGACCAATTGATATTAATCGGATCGACACATAAAACACTTGTTGAGCTTATGGGTAAAATAAAAGCTTCATCTTTATATCCTAACTTGTTGAAATTCACCCGCATGAACCCCGATTCATCAATCAGAAACCAAGATATTGTCAACCCATTCACATTTGAACACAGTGCCCTCAAACATATTGTAATCCAACTCCCATATGTGTTCAATGACGCCAAAGTATGACATATTCGCATATATGGGATTTCCTTGCACTCGATGCATGCATAGAATGAGCTACAAGAGTCACCCCACTATTTTGCATTTTACTCGATCATCTTGTTCTTTTGTATAGAAAGTGCACTGCTCATTAGATAGCTTTTGTAAGAGAAGACATGTATATTTGGACCTTTTGCTAACCATCTCAATCTTTTGAAATCGGTAAGATTCAAACACACTCAAAGATCAATGTGATCTTTTAGCCACACTATGAAACTCCTATTGTGTTCTTTTGCTAACCAAACTTGCTTCTTTCCCGGAATTGACTCTTAAGAATCTCCTTGTGCTTGGCAACATATGAATCAACCTCACTATCATTGTGAAGAACGATAAGTGTGTGCTTGCTCTAGTTCTTTCCTTGATACCATCACTAATTTAGTTCCCGCCATCCCTTTACTAATCCTTCCTACATGACAAGACCTTGCAATCCCACGTAATATTCAAGACTAGATAGATAGCCCGCAAAACTCAATAGCCTCTTCAACTATGTAGTGCTCAACAATACAACCTCAAGTCATGATCGATTTTTCACATATCCTTTTAATATCTTCATGTAACGCTCAAACGGATACATCCATCTCATGTAACATGGGCCACACAATCAGTCTCTCTAACCGCATGAACTATTAGATGAATCATTATGTCAAAAAGGAAGGTGGGAAATACATCTCAATCTCACACAAAGTAATGTGAAATTTCTCTTTGCAATGTTCGCAACTTTCTGTGGTCAATCACTCTACTACAAATCGCCTTAAAAGAAGAAACAAAGTTTGCTTAAGGTCCGACGCACTTTCTTAGGCAAAATGGATCGATACCAATGGGTAGCAAATTCTCCATGAGAACATGACAATCGTGGGACTTTAGAGACTTTAACTTGAGGTCTTTCATCGATACAAGAGTCGCCACATTTGAAGAGTATCCTCTCGAACTTTAACTCCATGAAGAAACTCACAAAAGACACTTTCTCCTTTCTAGATAGAGTATGAGTCGCGAGGTAGATATGTACGTGTACCCTTCTTTACCTGACCCAATTCAGTCTCAAACCAATACTAACCAAATTCAACCTTGAGTTAATGGTATCTTTAGTCTTACCCGCATATTGAGTAAGGTACCAAAGACACTTTCAATACATTCTTTTCAACATGCATCACATCAATGAAATGCCTTACATATAATGACTTCCAAAGATGGCAACTCAAAGAAAATCGACTTTTTCTTCCACCCTCGCTTGGCAAGCTCTCCCGCAAAAGGCTTCCCATATTTAATGTTCAAATCTTCCACCTTTTCAAATACTGCTCACCCGCAAAGGCGGGGAGCTCTACGTGTTTCCAGATTCCCATCAAATGCCTTTCTCCACAATCGATAAGGATGAGTTGATGGCAAAAATCTACGATGACCAAGATAGATATTCTTCTTACCATGTTCCAACCACATCCAACTGTGGTTATCTTCACATATAGGGCATGCACACCGCCCTTTGTTACTGCATCTGCATAGATTGTCGTGATGCAGAAAGTCGCACTGTGCCAAAGATCATAGCCCTCGTGGTGAAACTTTCTTCTCTGAACCCATCATACACCTCTACCCTAGTCTCCCACATTTGCTTCAAGTCTTCAATTAAAGGAGCCAAGTATAGTCTTCCAAATAATGAACTTAATTTATGTGTAACAAGAAGAGGCTAGTGGTAAAAAAAAAGAAGAGTCTAGTGTGCACAAGTGACAAAACTAATATATTTCTAAACTAGAACCCACAATTAATATCTAACAACTTTCCTAATTGTAATTTACAAGAAAAAATTGCAACAAGAGAAACATGAAGTATGTTTAACAGATTAATTCATCACCCACAGCAGTATATATGAATATCAACAACTCTCATGGTAACAACTAACAAGAAATATGTTTTCATCAGAAATTAGAGAAAGGAACGAAATAAAGGAACCTGAAACAGAGAAAGGAACAGAAAACTCAACGATGTTGTCTGAGTGAGAGACTGAGAAAGATGATGTTCACTGAGAGAGATGATTTTCGTTGAGAGAGATGATGTTTTCTGAGAGAAATCGCTGAACACTAAACAAGACTTCCAAAATCGCTTGCTTATTGAAATCGTGATAACTCGCTAAAACTCACCATGCGTTTCTGGGTTTTGCGTTTCTGGGTGAGTGATTTTGCGTTTCTGGGTGAGTGTGTTCGCTGTGAGAGGGAAGTAGCTCAACGGGAAACGAAAAAAATTATTTAACCATACCTAGCATTTTCTAAAAAACGCTAGGGATCTATCTAGCATGTTTTCTAAATACCTAGCATTTTGAATAAAAGCGCTAGGGATCTGTCTATCGTGTTTACTAAATACCTAGTGCTTTCTAAAAACGCTAGGGATCTATCTAGTGTGTTTTCTAATTGGCTAGCGTTTTGAATAAAAGCGCTAGGGATCTGTCTAGCGTGTTTTCTAAATACCTAGTGTTTTCTAAAAACGCTAGGGATCTATCTAGCGTGTTTTTTAATTGGCTAGCGTTTTGAATAAAAGCGCTAGGGATCTGTCTAGCATGTTTTCTAAATACTTAGCGCTTTCTAAAAAATGCTAGGGATCAATCTAGCGTGTTTTCTAATTGGCTAGCATTTTGAATAAAAGCGCTAGGGATATGTCTAGCGTGTTTTCTAATTGGCTAGCGCTTTGAATAAAAGCGCTAGGATCCGCCTAGCGTGTTTTCTAATTGGCTAGCATTTTGAATAAAAGCGCTAGGATCCGTCTAGCTTGTTATTTAATGGGTAGCGCTTACCTTAAAACGCTACTAATGGTGTAGTGTGTTATTAAAATGGGTAGCGTTTTTTTATAAACGCTACTAAAGGTGGCGTTCTCTTTTTACAATTATCGCGTAGTGACGCTAGCAGTAGGCCGATTTGGGCCTATCTTGATGAAATGGGTCGTTTGCCCATGTAGCATTCTGTTGGATCATGCTTGCGCTGGACTGCTCTTTTGGCCCTGTTGGGCCACACCGGAACACTCTACCATGGTATGTTTCTTCTATGGAACAAGGAATAGTGAAGCTGTCAGGATCCTGTAGCTTGCTTGCAATCTTGCTCTGCATAATCATACTACAATCTTCAGTCATTAGCACTGTTTCAAACTCTCTCAACCTTCTTCTCTTGGTCAGCACATCTTTCATGAACTTAGCATAATTAGGCATTTGTTGCAGTGCTTCAACCAATGGAACATTGAAGTGGAGTTGTCTCAACACCTCAAGAAACTTGCCAAATTGCTTGTCTTGTTGTGCCTTCTTCAATCTTTGAGGGAATGGTGGAGGTGGCACATCTTGAGCAAGCATGGGTGGTGGAACTGGTGTTGCATCAGATGTTGCAGCATCAACTGTGACAACATCTGTTTTACTCTTATTTTCATTTTTTTCTATTTTTTCATTTTTTTAGAATCTTTTTCTTTTCTTTTGTCACCACCACCTGTATCAAGTGATGGCCCACTCATATCTTTCCCACTCCTCAAAGATATAGCTTTGCATGTCTATTTCCCTTTAGAAGATGAAGCTTCAATAGTGGATGGAAAAGCTCCACTTGGTCTTTGGGTTAGAGCAGTAGTTATCTATCCAATTTGGTTCTCCAAGTTCTTGATTGCAGCTTCTTGAGTTTGATATTGCGTTTTTGTTTCATTCATGAAAGCCTTAAGCATGGCCTCCAAAGAGTTATCAATCGCTGTCGCTTGTTTTGCTGAGCAGAAATCCATCCGCACAAAGAGGGCCGGAGTAGTCATATGCATTGTTGCTCCATTGGAAATTTGGATGGTTCTCCCACCCAGGATTGTAAGTATTTGAGAATGGATTATTACCGTTGTTGTACCCAAAATAGTTGACTGAGATAGCATTCGCAGGACACTCCTCATAAAGATGACCTCCCCCACAATAAACACAACTAATGGAGGACCCAACTAGAGCTTGCTCTATTGCTGCTGCTTTTTCTTCAGATGCTGCAGCAGGTTTTGCTGCAGCAGTTGGTGCATTCATATTTTTGATCATATTGGAGAATGAAGCCACTTGAGCAGACAAAGTAGTAACTTCACTTACTTCATGAATACCAGCCACCTTATTTTGAACACTTGACCTAGCAGTAGGCGATTGGTAGCTATTTGCAGCAATATTTTCAATCAAATTGTAAGCATCATTGTAAGATCCATTGAGCAGAACTTCTCCAGATAAGGCATCAAGCATGAGCTTAGTTTGAGGCTCTAAACCATTGTAAAAGGTCTCCATTTAAATAATCACTGGAATTCCAAGGTGTGGACACTTCCTCAATAATTCTTTATATCTTTCCCATGCTTCAAACAAGGTTTAAAAGAGGTAATTCCAGTTCTCATCCTGGCATTCTTTATTGGTGGAAAATATTTTGTCATAAACTTTTCAGCCATCTCATTCCAAGTAGTGATAGAGTTAGGCTCTAGGGAATTAAGCCAGGCCTTAGCTCTTTCCTTCAAGGAATAAGGGAACAACCTAAGTTTGAATGCATCATCAGAAACACCAGGGAGAACAAAATTACTGCAAACTTCAAAAAAATTATTTTAAATGCAAATGTGGGTCTTCAAGGGTACCACCAAATTGCCCAAATTTTTGAACCATTTGGAACATCATAGGCTTATATTCAAAATGAGTTGTAGCAATCTCTGGCCTCACTATGCCTGTTTGCATAGTTAGAGGGTCAAAGACTGCATAATCTCTCATAGGTCTGTCTCTGTCATTAGCCATGCCTATGACATTCATATTCAGAAATTGTTCTCTATACCACCTTCACCTTGAATGGTTTGCGGGGGTGTAGGAGGTTGTGTAGGGTTACCATGTTCAGATCCAGAGGGAGTAGGCATAGCAGCAGCTTTTCCCAATTCAAGAAGTCCTGGAGTAGTGTGAACTCTTCTCAATCTTCTAAAATGTCTTTCTATCTCTGGGTGCAACTGGAATTCAGGAGTGTTACGTCTATACCTTTGCATTTGCTGTAACAACAGATGTTGCAGCAACTAATGTTGTAGCAACATAAACAACACAACAGAATTAGAAAACAACGAAACTAAGTTGCTAATTAATTAAACAGTCTATTAAACTCTTAATATCCCCGACAATGGTGCCAAAAACTTGTAGTGTGAAAACAAGCAGTGCAAGTGTACACTATCCAACAAGTAGTAAAGTGATAAAAAGTTCGTTCCCACGAGGATTTAAGGTCTAAATGATAGTTTAATTTGATTAACAAATTAGTGATCAAAGTAAAATAAAAACACGAGTTGTTGAGTAACATAAACAGTAATAACAATAGGTGAAATGAGGAATCAGAGGTGAGAACAAGTTGGGATACCTTATTAAACACTATTACAGTTACTTTACTTCTTTTATTCACTGTTTTACCGTGTGTATTATTACCATAGGTATTAGTTACCCTTACCAGAATATGCTAATTAGTTATCACAATTAGATAGTTAGTTAGAATTTCAAATTAGTAGATTAGTGGCTTTTTTCCCAAATGTATTCAATATATATGTACTGGGATTTTGATCCAAGTAATTGTAATCTTTCACAATTCAATAACAAATTTACACTTTTATGGTATCGTGAGCAGAAATCGCTCCGCATGCCCAATCATCCTCAACACATCATCGTTTTGCATAAGCATCTCTTGCTCGTATCAATGGCGAACAGATCACAACCGAGGAAATACATCAAGAAGAACAACACACGATCAAGGGAAAGCAAAAGATCCAGCTTTAACCCTCACAAGCCCCTACTATCTTCATCCTCGCCGAGAACCCAGCGCCATTCTTGTTGCACCTCCGATGAATGGCAACAATTATGATACTTGGAGTAAAAAGATGAAGCGGCTCTTCTCACCAAGAACAAGGTGAAATTCATCAATGGAAAGATAACGGCGCCGGACGAAAGCGACGACTTATACGAAGCGTGGGAAAGATGCAACGGCACCGTCGTGTCATGGATTTCTGGTTCACTCACACCGGAAATCGCTCAGAGTATAGAAAACGTTGAAAACGCTGCTTGATTTGTGGAATGAATCAAGAGCAGTGTGTTTTCCAAAGGCGATGCATTTCGCATGTCAGATCTGATGCAAGAGATACATTCAATCAAACAAGGAGAACGAAGCATCAATTCCTACTACACCGATCTTAAGGTTATCTGGGAAGATTTGGAAACCCTAAGACCAATCAATGCATGCTCGTGTGGAGCAATAGACACCAACATCAAGAAGCAACGGGAACAAGAGTACGTGATATGCTTCTTGAAGGGTCTTAATGACCAGTACAACACAGTCAAGACTCAAATCATGATGATGGACCCTTTGCCTGGAATCAACAAGGTATTCTCTCTTACGTTGCAACAAGAGAGACAGTTAAATGGAAATCTTGTGGCTGAAAGTCCTAAAACCGCGCTCATGGCCAACACCAACTCTGTCCAGAATCCTCAAGGTAGGGGTGGTGGCAATTTCCGTGGCAGAGGGCGTGGTAGAACTGGAGGAAGAAGCAACAATAATTCCAACAAGGTGTGTAGCCACTGTGGTAAACAGGGACACACCATTGAAGTATGCTACTTCAAACATGGGTTCCCTCCAGGGTTCAAGTTTCGGGACAAAGAAACCACTGCCAACAATCTTAGCACCGAAGGAACCAATGCGCAAGAAGAGAGTACAAGTGCTCAAGGGAATGAATCTTCGGTCAGCATCACCCCTGAAATGTACCAAAAGCTTATGGCACTATTATGCAAGAATGGTGAAGGGGCTGGCCAGACTCATCATATCATTGCCACAAACATGACACAAGACTCCTCAGGTAATATCACTTATACTATATGGATAGTGGATACGGGTGCTACTGACCATATATGTAATAGCCTATCATTGTTCTATTCATATCATGAAATAAAACCTGTGAGTATTAAAATGCCTAATGGAACTAGAACTTTTGCTAGATATGCTGGAACCATCATGTTCAACTCTGATTTGATCTTACACAACGTGCTTTATGTACCTGAATTCGGTTTTAATTTGATTTCTGGTTACAAATTGTCACATTTCTTAAAGTGTAAGATAATTATTGATGATGATGATTGCACAATACAGGAAAAACCTACATTGAGGACGATTGGGCACGCCAGAGCGCCCACTCTCTATGTCCTTGATCAAGATTCCAAATGTCTTTCTCACTTTTCTTGTAAATGATAGATATAGTTCATTTTTCTGTCAAAATGATAGTGCTGGCATACAATGTAATCATGTGATTTCTGAAAATTTTCCACTATGGCATCATAGGTTAGGGCATGCCTCCGACAATGTAATGAAACAGATTTGTAAACAATCACCATATGTACAAAGTACTTTCAATAAAATCTGTGACTCTTGCCATCTTGCTAAGCAACACAAATTGCCATTTCCTATTAGTAATACTAAAAGTAAGAGTGCTTTTGATCTAATACACATGGACATATGGGGCCCTTTTTCTACCCCATCCGCCCATGGCCACTTGTATTTTCTTCACAGTAGATGATTTCACAAGGCATACGTGGGTGTTTCTTATGAAAAACAAATCAGAGACACGAAGTCTAGTGAAGAATTTTGTTGCCATGGTTCAAACCCCAATTTGAAGTCCTCACAAGAGCATTAGAATGATAATGGTCGAAATTCATCATGACTGACACTTCAATGAGAAGCGGCATAATTCATCAAAGAACATGTGTGGAGACTCCCAAAGAAATGTCTTTGGGCGTAAAGGAAGCACGCATATATATTGAATGTAACCAGTGGCACTCATGTTTCACCCCAGGTTACAAAGGTTTTCTGGTCATATGGAGTTATGCAGGCTGTCCACATTATTAACAGATTGCCAACTGATGTATTGAGAGGCAAGTCTCCTTTTGAGGCTCTATATCATCACAATCCAGATTTGCAACACTTGAGGGTGTTTGGATGTCTCAGCTTTGCTTCCACCCTCCTTCAAGGAAGAAACAAGCTTGATCCAAGAGCCAAGAAGTGTGTTTTTCTTGGATACAAAGTTGGGATCAAAGGGTATGTACTGATGGATTTGAAAAGCAGAGAGCTGTTCATCTCCAGAAATGTTGTTTTCTACGAAGATACCTTTCCTTATATCTCCTTTGATAAAAATAAACCTCACACTACACCTAATCCCACCATGTATGATCTTACCACCTTCGATCCTGATAGTCCAAATGACCCTCCACAGCCTCAAATTGATACAAACACTGCACCAGAACATCCTTCTAGCCCTCAATCTGATACTTCTACTGCCAGTGACCTAGAGTGCAGAACTAACACACCTGATACCAACCAACCAGAACAGAGTGATACCTCCATCATACATAGACCTACCCGTACTATTAGGCCTCCAATTCGCTTAAACGACTATATCTGCAACAATGCCACAGCCAAGTCCAATTGCCTCTACCCTATTCATTCTTTCATTGGATACGATAAACTCTTGTCTACTTACAAAAGATTTGCCTTATCTGTATCCTCTATAGTGGAACCTGCCACCTACAAGCAAGCTATCAAGCATGAGTGTTGGAATCAAGCTATGAAAGCTGAGCTGCAAGCTCTTGAACAGAATGGAACATGGGAAGTATGTCCTTTACCACCTGGAAAAAGCACAATAGGTTGTAAGTGGGTATACAAAGTCAAGTACAAGGCTGATGGGTCAATAGAAAGGTATAAAGCACGATTAGTCGCAAAAGGGTACACACAGACCGAGGGGATCGATTATCTTGATACTTTTTCACCTGTGGCCAAGATGACCACAGTGAGGTTGCTTTTGGCTATTGGCCGCGCAGCCACCCCGGTACTTACAACAATTGGATGTTAACAACGCCGCTTTTCATGGTGAGCTAAATGAAGAGGTTTATATGGAGATCCCACAGGGTATAACCACCCGATTCTCGACACTAAGGTCCGCAGTCATTGAAATCCTTATATGGTCTTAAACAGCCAGACAGACGTGTGCTGGTTTGCCAAGCTTTCCACCTTCCTTACCTCCTCGGGGTACAAGCAATCTCAATCGGACCACTCCTCTTCACCAAAATTATCTCCGGAGAATAACAAAGGTTGCTGCTCATATAAGATGACTTGATATTGGCGCAGACTCGACATTCAAGAGATCAATTTCACAAAGAACAACTTGATACTCGTCTTCAAAATTAAGGATTTGGGTTCATTAAGGTACTTCTTAGGACTTGAAGTTGCAAGAAATTCCACAGCATATCTCTATGTCAACGCAAATATGCCCTTGATCTCCTAGATGAAACCGGCAGATGCTTGGATGCAAACTCGCATCGACTCCCATGATAAAACAACCCCACATTGATGTCGCTTTAAATTCTCAATTAATTGATGAAGGGAATTACGTAAGACTTATTGAAAGCTATTATATTTAACGACAACGAACGACCTCGACCTTAGCTTTCTTTGTCTGCATGTGCCAGCCTAAGTCGCTTCATGGCTAGCCCAAGGACGATCATATGCGGGTCGCAAATCGTATTTTTGAGGTACATTAAACAATCACCGTCAAGGCTTATTCTTTCTAGTTCCCGCAAGTTACAATTAAAAGCGCTTAGCGATTCTCGATTGGGCAACATGCCCCGCAACAAGGCTGCACCATCAAGCGTTTTCTTGGATAATTCCTTATTTCCGGAAATCAAAGAAGCAGCAGCATCGCTTCCGTGTCTTCCACAGAGGCGTAATATCGCACCGCCTCTACGGTTTGTGAATTGCAGCGGCTCACCTATTTGCTACGTGATCTCCATCGCCAATTATCACGCCGCTTCTTTCTTTACCGTGATGTACCAATCATGAGGTATATTGTCGCAAATTCCACCTTTCACGAACGCACAAAACACATTGACATTGATCATCATGTGGTTCGTGAGAAGCTTCAAGCAAAACTATTTCACCTACTTCCCCGCATGCCTTCTTCTTCACAATTAGCGATATTCGACTAAAGCACCGGATCCACAACCATTTGCAGCCATGCTCTCCAAGCTTGGAGTCCTCAACATACACCTCCAAATTGAGGGGGTATTAAACACTATTACAATTACTTTTTACTTCTTTTATTCATCGCTTTACCGTGTATTATTACCATAGGTATTAGTTACCCTTACTGTAATATGCTAATTAGTTATCACAGCTTAGATAGTTAGTTAGAATTTCAGTTAGTAGATTAGGGCTTTTTTCCCAAATGTATTCAATATATATGTACTGGGATTTTGATCCAAGTAATTGTAATCTTTCACAATTCAATAACAAATTTACACTTTTATACCTAAACCAAGTAAGTCAGTTTCAACACAATAATGTGATGTTTGATGTTGCAGCATTAGGTGCTGCAGCAATAAGGTACACTTTTTAGTTTCTTTACACTAGAGTTTCACTACAAGAGCTTATGTCTAAGCCCTCAATAGGTTCACCTTAGGCTGCTCAAGCACGTGCAGAATCACCTTATGGGATTTGCCCTCCTATGTCTAGGGTTTAAGCAAGGATTAATTAAATGTCTTTAATTAACCACTACCCATATCATCTTTTGAGATCTATTCATAAACCTTTTTAGAATTCATAAATGTACTCAATATTAGTTGGCCATTCCAAAATCAAGTTGGAAATATTAACTCACAAAAGATGAAATGCATAAACATCAAACATACTTCATTAAATGCGAAGAAACTTCATTACAAAGTAGGTAGCATCCCAACTTAAGAGGTTTAGCTCATATTGAGCATACAAAACAAAGAAAACAACTTAAACAATAATGTGCAAGTCATAACTCAAGATACAAGGAAGAAATTATACTAACAGTGAGAAACCGAGAAGAATCTTCAAGTCTTTCAACAATGAAGATGCAAGCCAGCTCCCAAATGTAGAAATCTTCAAGGTAGGTTGAGATTCTGGGAATGTTGCAGCAATAGAATCAGTAATAATTCCTTTTAAGTGAGATATGGAAGCTTTGGTGCAAGAATGGTGAGAGCTATTTCTATACTCTCCCTTTTTCTGACCTAGCTTACTAAATGAGGAATGAGGTTAGCTATATATACTCCTAGGGTTAGTGATCCAAGAATACCCTAAATTGGAGGTGCCATTTGTCTTGTAGCATGCCTAAAGGTACAAGGTGCCTAGCAAAAAGCAATATGTCCTTGTCTCAGGAGGTATGGCCATAATATTCCACAATGCGCCCCATTTGCCAGCAAATGATGCGTTCTATGCTCATTAATCTTCTCTTTCATCGTTCGCAATTAGGCAATGTTGTACACTTGATGCTGCAATGCTAAATTACAACATTAAAACCACAAGGAAGGCACCAATGTGCCATATATTCAATAATCAGACCCTCAATCAATCATTCTCTCAAAACACATATTTACAAACATAAAAGACCAACTTACATGAGAAATAACAATGGCTTAAGCTTAGTATGCGTATAATAACTCTTATAAATAAGAGTTATCAGCAGGATTGCGGGCGACATTAGCTATCAGCCCGAGGCAACGCCCCTCTCACCCGAATCCGACCCGAGCTGGCCCCTCGGCGGATGAAGGTGTGAGGTGAGGTCGACCAAGAACTACGCACGCCTCCTCCTTTACTCTGAGCTTCAATGCTCAGTCTAGGACCGAGGAAGAAATCCACAGTGACTTCGACCCTTCTTGACTTTGAGCTTCAATGCTCAGTTAAGAACCAGAGGAAGGACCCACATCGGTTCTAGAGTCAACTTCTCACAGGCACAGCTGAAACTTCGGGATCAACGAAGATGGAAAAAGCAAAGGCAAACAACATCCTCCGAGGCCGAGACGGTAAGGACTATTTTCCCACTTATGTTGGAATCTGATGTCTCCCATAATTGGTGGTAATCTTTCATTCCAGCATAGAGTGGTTTCACTTTTCAGCACGAAATTACATTATTAACCATCACGCATCCCATTCACCCACTACATTATATATATATATATATATTACAAAAGATTATTGTAAAAAAAATTATAAGTTAATAATCACTTTAATTTTATACTTTTATTTCATCTTTATTTAATTAGAAAGTTAAAATAATATGCCATATAAACAAGGGTATTTTTTTTTTGAGAATAAACAAGGATATTGTAACAAAAACAAATATAAACAAGAGTATTTTGGTAATTAGAATGTTTATTCCTAGGAATGTATAGTAACAACCAAACAAGATTATAAATTGTTTCCAAGAATTGGATTCCTAACCTTGTAACTAACCAAACATGTTTAAGAAAATATTCAAAGAATCACATTCCCAAATAACGGATTCCTAAGACGCGATTCCTGAACGTAATTTCTAACCTTAAACAAACGCCCACGTAGACTTTCATTTCTTGCATACCTTTCCACTTCTCTTGCTGACTTAAGCGTCAAAGTGTTTGTAAGTACCACCACTACAGCGACCTCAACCTCCTCAGCGGACTTCCTCAGATCCGAGCCACCGCAGACACGTCCGAGACAACAACTACTTACCCCCGGATTGAATCCCCTTCCCGATCTAGGTACTAACACTAGATATATCATTTTTCAATGATTCTAAAAAGTTGTTTGTTATGATAAAGGTCTGACAAATTGTTGCTTAAAAACGAGTCTCGAAAATTACGATCTATATATAGTAGATCATGTAAAAGATGAATGCTTATGATTTAGTGACATCACCGAATGAATTACAATGGTGTATAATTTTCTATCTAAGCTGTCCCATGTTCCTTGGTTCTCCTTTTTGGTTCACTTTTTTGTTCCTTTCTCATTCTATTCTATTTTTATTAATTAAATAAAATAAATAATTTATTATCTTAAAAAGAATAGATTTTTTGCCT
The DNA here is from genome assembly GCA_020916435.1 of Oxytropis ochrocephala. Lineage (NCBI taxonomy): Eukaryota > Viridiplantae > Streptophyta > Magnoliopsida > Fabales > Fabaceae > Oxytropis > Oxytropis ochrocephala. The sequence continues at coordinate 79,929,187 of CM037092.1, forward strand.
AGTTTGTTTGTTTGTGTGGGTAAGTAAAAAAGTTTGCACAGTTCCAATCCAATCCTTTTCGTCCCTTTCACATTCACTCGCATTTACAAACAACTCTCTCTCTCTCATCACTTCTCACTGTCTCTCTCACCATTCACTTTGAGTTTGACCTTTTGCCAGCCAGCCACCGGCATCTCTCTCTCTCTCTACTCCATTGCCTACCCCACCTTCCACTCCTTCATTCCCTTTTCTTCATCTTCTAAACTAAACCAACCTCTCTTTCCTCTCTTCTCATCACAAAAACAGACAACACAAAAATAAATAAACTAGACAACCTTTTTTTCTTTCTTTTCCTGAAACCCTAAACTCCTCCCTTCGAGGTTGTCTTTGGCCTTTTGTAATTTCCTTCCATTCTTTCTTTCCCTAGCCACATGAGATCTATTTTCTCTCTTTTTATAGAACAACCTTTTCTCCGATTGAAAGAAAGACAAGCTAAGCTTTGATATGAAAAGATTTCTTTCCATATCAGATCAGTGATATTCTTTTTCTTTCCATCACAAAGATACGCTTCTCTTTACAAAAGCTTCTTTCTTCTTCTCAGTTCTCATGTCTTCTTTCTTCTAATTAAACCTTTCTTATGTTCCCTACTTTTGCTTAATTTACAAGCTATGGATTCTGGAAATAGTGGAAGTATCTCTTCTAGTGGTGATGAAGAATACGATTCACGCTCACTTCTCCCTTCAAATTTCTTCAACCAAACAACCCCTCAATTTTCTTCTCTTTCAAACCCTCAATCACAAACACAATCTTCCTTTATTTCTTCACTTCATCACCAAACTCACCATCATCATCAAAACCCTTCTCTCTTTGATCTTTCACCAACCTATCTCCACTCTCTCTCTCAATCACAACAACAAATCTCAAACCTCAATTCCTTTCCAAATCTACACACTTCATCTTCTCATCTTCAAAGATCTGAACCCAATTGCACTAACACTAACACTAACACTGCAGGAGTTTCATCATCATCATCTCTTCCTCAACCTCAAGGACTTGTTGTTTCATCAGATAACAATGCAAAAACAACAACGAATGTTGCAGCACGAAACTCAAAGAAACGAACACGAGCTTCAAGAAGAGCACCTACAACTGTTTTAACAACCGACACATCAAATTTCAGAGCTATGGTTCAAGAATTTACTGGTATCCCTGCACCACCTTTTTCTGGTTCTACTTACTCTCGTAGACTTGATCTTCTCACTGCTTCTTCTTCTTTAAGATCATCTAATAATTCTTCCTCTCATTTTGATTCTTCAACAACTTCTTTTTACCCTTTACGCCCTTCCCCTCAAAAACTCCATCATCATAATCCAAATCCTCCTTCAACGTTATTACACAATAATATGGTTGCTGCTATAGGCGCTTCTTCTACTACTAATGTTTCTTCATCTGTTGTTACTGCAAACAATTTACCTCATGATCTAGGTCTACTTTATAATCATCACCAACAAAATTTCATGCTTGGCATGCAAAACCAAAATCAGAATCAGCCTATTCTTACATTCCACACTCCTTCACAATCTCTTCATAATTTTGGAGGGTTTGGTGCAAAGTCATCATCACAAGCTGGTTTATCTGTACAATCTCTTGAAGATCTTGGAATGAACCATGTTCAAGTGAATTCACAAGCACATCATGCTCATTCAGATGTTCATAACCATAACCATGTGAGTTCTGAGGGAATGACTCTGAGATTTGAAGGTGATAATGATGGAAATTGCAAGCTCAAATTTTCAGCTTCTGGATCAACTACTTTGAATCATGACAAGACATTGGAGAATAATAACTCAACAAGTAGAGGTGAAGGTGCTGTTGATTCGTGGATTTGTTCTTCTGATTAGGATTCGCGTGAGATACGGTAAAAAATTGTTATAATCATTACATGGTGGAATGGAATATATGATGCTGCAATGAATTAAGATCTTGATCATAATGATGTTTATGATAGTGGGTGTTGTGTTGGTGGTGGTTAGAATTTGCTTGCAGCTAACAATTTCTTCCTCTTTTCTTTTACTTTTCTTCCTTTTATTTTATTTTGTTTTGTTTTATATATTTTATTTATATTTTAATATTGTTAACAACAAGTCGGTATATGATATTAATTTAATCATGTAGTATGATATAGATGTGTAAATTATTATATATATCCTCCTTTTTCATTTATACTCAATGACCAAATGATCTTTTATGTCATTGCAGAAATGCGAGCTAGCTCTCCCATATGATTGTACGTATGATTAGCATTTTATATCGATGTACTAATGATAATTATAATGGTGATGATAAACCTATTATTAGCTTTTATATTGTATCATTGTATGCCACTATTATTGTTCTTAGTGTAACATGTAATATTAGCCATACACACTCTAATACTTAGTTTACAAGAAATTCTACTCTCTTTTTTTTCGAATTTAAATAAGTCTATTTTAAAAAAAAAATGTTAATGCTAAGTGAAAAATATTATTAAGTAAAGTCACATTAATAATCATCTTACAACCGGTTTTAAGAGAATTTGAATCGAATTTCACAAAATCACGAGTTTTGTATAACTTAATTGAGATTCCTATAAGATTTTTTTGGTACAAAAAATTTAGCAAAGTTGGATTTTGGGGTCTCACCACGCTCGTGATTGGCCTCAAAGCTTCTCAGCCGCTTATGTAACCCACGCATCACTCACTAAAGAAGTCTTTTTTTAAGAATGATAATGAACCCACATTCTTACAGGATGTGATCCAACTCCTTTAACAACCGAGTCAACTTTATTATTATGTATTTTTTTTAAGTTTTAAAATACTAGGTTGTGTTTTTTTAAGCAAGCAAATATTTTTATACTATACTAGATTGTCTGTTGGAAACAGAATTGTTGTTTCTTAATTAACATTTCTCTAATGTTATTGATATTGAGACAAAACCCGTTGTATGTCCAATAACAAAGAAAACCTGTTCCTCGTACGAACCCTTGTCGAGTTGTTGCTTTGCTATATATAATAAAACATTAAACAGCATTCTATTTGTTATCCATTGAAGCATCATCGATTAAAATATAGAAAGAGATCACAAGAGATTTTTTCTTGATAAGTAGAGATCATCACCAGAGATTGTGATCCTTTGTCAAAAAGAAACATCTCTTGAATGTGATTTTCTGTAGGAAGAGACGGTGTTATTTATTTAATGAGTGGTTTGCAGCAACAAAGAATCTGAACCCCTCTACTAGATATACGGTAAAATATAAGCAGAAAGACAATCCATCAATGGAGGAAAAATATAAGCAGTGTTATTTAGCTAATAAAATTTCAGCCATGAATAGCAAATACCACTTATAACACCAATTAGCAAAGTTTTTTAGGTTATTAGTCAATTAACCAATTAATCAAGTTTTTAGTCAATGACCTAAAGAACTGTGAAAAAACATGTTGATTTAAGACCTAAAAACTTCGTTAATTGGTATTGTGAAACGATTTTTGGCTATTTTTGATTGAAAGTTTTGGGTAAATAATATTACTTAAAAATATACTCTATTGTACGTTTGTGTTACTACCCGCAAGTTGATTTTCTTTTGTCTTCCTTCCAACAACAAATGATATATTTTCCTGTGGAGCAATTGGTGGCAAGATTAGTGCCTTCTTTTAAGTGCCACAGTCATAAAACTTCTCATCATTCCAGACACATGCACATACACCAGTAGAGAAGGAATCAAATTGATAACGTTACAAGATTTACCATCTACTTATAATATTTTATCATATAATTATACATTAAAATTTCACAATAATTGTTCCAACCCGAACACCACCTCTGACTGACCTCAACGGACCACTTCATCTATGCGCCCCTGTAAGATCTAATATATCATCTAACCATACAATTCATTATACCGACTTGACGCCGAGTGTGTGCAAGTACCACACCATCGCCGGCCAACAACTCGCAAAATTTCTGGGAACGCCAATCTAACTCCTGGAATCATCTCAACTCTTGTTCAATTTCTCTCAGAGTGTGAGAACGAACCCTAGGAATTCTCCTACCAGCATAATCGAATGAGCATTTGTCCGAGTTAAGCCCCAAGTTGTGCTCCTTCAGCAGTCGGAAGACTTTGGACAGGTTTTCTAGATATACATTGTTTGTTTATGCCATTACCACCATGTTGTCCACAGAGAGTTCGATTGCCAATACCTGGAATGTCCTGAGGGGACCATGCAAACACATCCACGTTACCAGTAAAGAATATGATGATCACTTTCTCCGTGTTTGGGCTATGCCAGCACCGATCTTGCTTTTCTGGTGGTCGACCGACTTGATTTTCACCTCTTTCAGGTCGTCGGCTGGTCTCGTGCGCTTTTCTTCTCTTGCTGGATCGTACAACCTTGTTTCTAAGTCCAAGAAACCGCAGTCTTAAGATTGTGATAGCTTGTTGTGCACTCGATTTACTCGCGCTTTCAAATGTAGCATTTTCGGGCGCTCATCTGATCTCCCTTAATTACACCGACCTTTCCATTCTCTAGCTGCATTTACTCTAACGATCGCTGTATGATTAAGGTCGATTCTGCTCTAGATGACGCCAGGCGCGGATGCCGCTTCAACTATCATGTATCGGCGATTATTGTTTTTGTGTGATCGCCCTCTCCTCCACCCAAGGATCCCCAATCGCTCCTCGCATCGCCTTCCTTCACCAACTTTGGTACAATCTCGTAGCCGGGATGGTTGCTCGCCCGGTAGGGCTCTTATTCTGATGACACAACACCTTCAAGAGGTAGGGCGGCAACCCTCGGTGGTGCACCACTTCGCATGCTGGCCGGGATGTTGTTTCGAGGATTGGTGTGAGCCTCCTTACATCGCTGAGACGCCTGAGCTCTCTTTTCTTCCTAGTTTCTTGATCTCGCGATTACTTTCTAACTTCTCGTTTTTCTTTTCCTGCTCCAAGTTCTTGGGTTGGTGAACTTGAAGTGTTTCTGAAAGACTGGCGCTTCTTGGGTCGTAGTGGTGGATTTTTGCCATATATGGTGTTGAATCTGAGTTTTTCATGAGGCGTAGAGATTGTTTTGCCTAAGCCCCACAATGGGCGATGTTGTGTAAAATGGTGTGCAAGTATACACAGTCAACTAGTAGTAAAATGATATGTAAAGTTCGCCCGCATTAGGACTGAAGTTCAATAAGTGTTTAATTTGGCTGAGGGAAAATAAAGTAAATACACAAGTTTTTGAGACATCATTAACAAATAAAAGTAAAGGGGCGTGGAAATCAGAGTAGAAATGAGTTGGAATGCTTTTGCTATGTAAATCCATCAATATATATTAATGTGGTATCCGATGTTGTAGCATTAGGCATCAAGCAAAGATCAATTTGCACTTTTCGTATACTTTTCACTAAGGTTTTGTTACAAGAGCTTATGTCTAAGCCCTTAATAAGTTCACCTCAGTCACTAAGCACCTATAGTGTCCACCTTATGGAATCGCTTCCCCCGTGTCTAGGTTTCAAGCAAGTGGATATTTAAGTGTCCACAAATAACCACTATCCATATTACCTTTTGAGATCTATTCATAAACCTTTTCAGAATTTATAAATGGTACTTAAGATTAGTTGGCCATTCTTAATTTAAGATGGAAATATTACCACACTAAAGATAAAATGCTAAAACATCAAATACACTTCATTAAATATACTAGGAATTCATTACATAGGTTATAACATCCCAACTAAGAGTGATTAGCTCATAATGAGCGAACAACACAAGAAATATAACTTAAACATAAATGATAAAGTCATAACCGAAGATATAACAGAGGAATTATACTAATAAGAGGAAAACTGAAGGTATGCTCTAAGAATAATAGCTCAGAGGTATGAAACAACTCCCACACTTAGCAATTCTTCAAGTATGTCAGCTCCTGCAATTGCTGCAGCAATTATCTTAGCACGGTGTTTCCATGTTGGTGATTTAAGATAGCTTTGGTGCAAAAATGGAGGAAAGCTATTTCTAAACTTTATCCTTATGACCTCGCATACAAATGAAGAGGAAATGGTGCCTTTATATAGTACTAGGGTACATGATCCAAGAAAATTCCTAAAAGAGAGGCACATGTTGTCCTTTGTGTGCCCAAAAGTACAATGTGCCCAACAAAAAGGTGGGAATATTCCAAATGCTGAGCGCAGGTCCACACATCAATGTGCCCGTTCTTATCTGCCAGCTACTAGGTGCTAAAATCAACGCCTCAAGCTTTCCCTCTCATCTATCACAGTAATGTAATGTTGTGGCACCTAATGCTGCAACAATGAAACACACACACATAAAAGCACAAAAACGGCACCAGCGTGCCAAATGTCTCCAAACCAAAATTAAACCTTAACTTGCAGCAATTAACACTTTTGACACTATTTACATCTAATATTACGTGAAACTCATAATGATTTAAGTCTAAAGAGCCTTAATAACTCTTATAAATAAGAGTTATCACACCCCAAAACTTGAACCATTACTTGTCCTCAATTAATCCCACTTGAAAAGGACAAGAGGAACAATAGCAAGCAATGCCTAGCAGCACAAGTTCATTAAATAATGACATACTGCTCAAGGTGTGTGTGTGTGTGTGTGTGTGTGTGAGATCACTAGACTTAGTTCAGTCCTTACCAAGTTTCGAAGTTCCTCCTAGCCTTGGAAAGCATAGCTTTCTTTTGGTTATGTCAAGAATTTTTCAAAAGAAATGGTAGACTAACATTTCCACACAAAGAACAGGGGTTATAAGCATGGCAAAGGACTTTGATGTAAGAATTTCAAAGTTTAGGCCATTGCACTTATTACAATCATACTTCCTCAATGCTGCAACATGTGTTGTTGCAGCATTAGTGTCTTAGAAACATAATAGCTACAACTATACACTAAAACTATATGCATTGACCTTTATGTACTCTTTATACTTGGCCTCAATATATCTTAAGCATCCCCTAACTTAGTTTCAAAAGCTACTCTATGTTTTAGTAAAATCTTGACATAACTTTGGTCTACCAATGTCTAACTGCAACATCAGATTGTTTCTAGCATACCAATTTCCTACCTAAACCTAGAGTATGAATGGTATGAGTGTAGGAACAGTAGCAATCTAATCATCAATCCAAACCTGGCTATCGTCACTCACACTCACCATAGTCATCACTAAGTTAGCCCAACTAACAGAGTTTTAATATACTTCATAATAAACAAGTACAACTAAAGCATGTCTTTTATTACAAACATAAAGGTCCCCACACACTTTTTAATATCAAGCAAAGTCCTCATTGCCTAGCCACTACTAGGGAGACAAGACCATCAAAATACACTAACAACAAAACAACGAAATAAAACAAAATCAAAGAAAACAAATACAACAGTTGAATGCTAAACCAGATGCTACAACATCCAATAGGTTTATTCAATGCTACACTACCACAAACATTATAATAAAGCAAAGGAGCTAGTTAGGAGGGTTTCCTGGTTTGGCCCTCTGGCTTGCTCTGGTAGGTCCGATCACCGTGGGTTTATTTTTCTTTGGCTCATCAGCTGTTCCATCCACCTCATATGCTACAACATCACCACGCAAAGATCGATAGCATCTCGCAAAGCAAGCCCAACAATTGAGGTGGGGATCTTCTTTCTTGTCAGTGTGGCAATCACCACATTCAATTCGCTTTTGCAAAGATCAATCATTTATTTTTCTACAATTGCTACAACATCAAGTGTCGCAGCCTTCTTCATTGTCAAGAACCACCGCAAAGAATCGTGGTGTCGCGTTCCTCAATCCCCTCGAAAGTACGCAGCTTTTCTTCTCCTAACATTAGTCAATTTCTTTTGGGGCCCTACGCCGATGCTTTGTTAGTTTCTTCCTGAAGGGGTAGCAACAAATGCTACAAAGAATAACAGTTCTCGCTGTCGCAACATTAGATGCTACAACAGAACTGCCACACCCTTCCTTCTCTAGTTCGTGGTGCATGAGTGACTCGTGATTCAGTCAGGTCAAGTGGTTTGTGGGGGTTGTTCTAGTGTTAGGTTTGTTGGTTGATTTAGTGATGGGGTGATTTTGGTGGGTGGTTTTGGTCAGGTGGTCTGTGATGGTGGTATGGTGGTGTCTTTTGTTCATAAGGTGGTTAAAGTGTTTGTTTGTCGGGTCGAGGTTAGATCCGCTTCAATGTCACTTCAGGTCATCACCCTCGAACAAAGCAACTTCCTCCTCCATTACCATTTTTCTTCACTTTCTTTATAGCGCCTTGGCCTTCTTTACCTTCTCAACAACCTCCTCTCGCAATTGGTTCAACTTCGTGTTCCTCTTCAAGCTCCTCTTCTACTACAAGATCCTCCTCCAAGACCCAATCGACGAAAAACAGGGGTTCACCTTGAATTCTTTGCTTGAAATTCTCAAAGATCAAGTAGGGAAAACAAATATCCAAATTTCTTCTTTGTCTTGCACACTTGGATTTCTCTCGAGATCAACCTCCCTATGTCCACTTCCTTTCCTCCTAAAATTGCATCCATCAAAATCATTCGCCTTATTCCACGCTTGTAGTGTGGGATGTTGGCAGGATTGAGTGTTTGATAAAATTGAACCATACCATTTCATCGTGATTCAAGCTTCCTCTTTTACCTTGAATTCATTGCCACCATCCTTCTCCCAAAAAGTTCCTTCCATAGTAATCGCTTTTTAACACCTTCCATGTTGTTCTTTCCAAAATTGTTCACTTTCTTCACAAATGTCAGCACATTGTAGTCAAGAGCGTAACATTCAATGATAAATCAGGAATCAAACATACAGGCACCCCTCGCATAACAGTAGTAGAACCGGGCTTACGCTCTTTTGGTGGAGGAATGCCTTCATAAAACTCACAAACTACACCACTAAAAGGATGATGGTCCGCCGCACAAATTGCTCCCAATCTAATGCTTTCATAGTAGATGTGAATGCATCGTGTGTTTTCATATCGCCCATCATCGTATTCCTCGAGGAATGACGCCGCATTGCTTGATTCACCTAAAGTAGCAACCGATTGACACCTTCCCGGTTTTGAGAGCAATTTGTTTCGTTTCTAGCCATTGCGATTGCAACACACACGAAAATGTTATGGGATTTGGGTTTTATCAGTGAGAGCGGCCAGGGGATTTTTAGGTTGAGATGTTGCGCGTTTCGGTTTTGAAGTGTGGTGCATGGATGAATAAGAAAGTGTGGTTTTATAAAATGATGACGGAGCGCTATGGCAGGAGTTCGTGATTTAATGACATGATTGTTGCTGCCAGCATGACGTGGCAAGTACGGGTTGATTGGTGGGACAAGTGGTGGGCGAATTGGATGGGGATGGGTCTGGTTTTTCCACCTCAGCAACAATTTTAAAATTTATGTGACTAGCCAATTAACTGTTGAATAGATGCTGTGAGCATTGTTGCAGCACCTTTTGCTACCGGATCACAATTCAAAAATAAATGAGAATCCTACAACAACAAAAACTAAACACAACTTATTAGTTTAAAACTCTGGGCTGCCTCCCAATAGCGCTTGGTTTAAGAGTCCTCATCTAGAATATCCTCTAATGTTAGATGTCATGTAATTCAAGGTGACTTTACTCCTTACCACAGTTTTCCAAGGTATTGCTTAACCCTTTGGCCATTGACCTTGAAAGTTGACTTAAAACTTCATCAAATAAGCTCTCACCTTCGAATCATTTTATCATGCCATGCCTTGGTCTTTGCTTTGTACAACTTTTCACTCTCATAAGCAAGTCGCTCTGCTTCCTCCAATTCATTTAGTTGCCATAGCCTAGTTGTCACTTCCTTTTCATAGTCAAAGTTAAGCTTTTTGATTGCCCAAAATGACTTATGTTGTAACTCCAAGGGTAGGTGACAAGCTTTTCCATAAACTATTATGTATGGAGACATACCCAAAGGTGTTTTGAATGCAATCAGAGGCCCATTAATCATCATCTAGGTGATTAGACCAATCCTTCCTAGTAGTCCTACCATATTCTCTAGAACCCTCTCTATACTTGGCAATCTTGTAGTGGCAATCTTGTGCTTCACTCCATACTTGGCCAGGAGGTTGTCAATTAGCTTGTTGCATATATGAGACCCTTCATCACTTAGTAGCCCTAGGAGTTCCAAACTTTGTGAAGATGTTACTTTGCGTAAACTTGTCGACAAGACTAAACATCATTATCAAAAAGCAACGGCTTCAACCCAATTTGATACATAATCCATAGCAACCAATATGTACAAATTGCCAAAGGAAGGGGGAATCTCATGCATGTTTGAGATATTCCATCCCCCAAACATCAAAGAGTTCAACCTCTAAAATGTTGGTTAATGGCATCTCATGCATGTTTGAGATATTCCATCTCCTTTGACCATTGTCACACCTCCTAGCCATCTCATGGGAATCCTTGAAAAAGGTGAGCCAATAATACCCAGATTGCAACACCTTAGCTTCAGTTCTCATCCCTCCAAAGTGACCACCATATGGTGCATCATGACATTGCATTACCGCAAGTTGTCGCTTCTTCATCTAAGAACACATCTTCTTAATAAATTGGTCGTGACACTTCTTGTAGGAATGGCTCATCCTGTAAATATTGCTTAACAATGTGCCATTTCTCGATGGTCGAGGATCACAGCAGATCGATCCTAGTAGTGCTCCTCGTGTTGATGACACTAGAAGACCGCTTAGAAGGATCGATGTTGCTAGATAGGTTCTTCAAGCTCCAACCATCGATCAATCTCGAGTGATGTCAATGAGATCTAATAGTATAGTATGTTTACACCCAAGTACACTTTGTCGACTCCTTTCGAAATAATCTACAACTCAACTTTATCCTAATCATGAGCCCTCTATAGTAACACCAGCTAGACTACATCGAGGTATCATATGAACCTTCACCCTTAAATCCACCTGCACAAACATCTATGTACTTCTCTTCAAACATACTTGGTAACACTTGTAGATGATGAATTTCTCACTCCAACTTTTATCCACTTGCTTCCCGACCTATGTCAAGTTTAAAAGGAGAGTATAGCAAGATATAGTGATAATGAAGGATTTAGAAAGAGAGATGAACTTTGGAAGAAAGGGAAACGAGTATAGTTATGAAACGTTAATTTTTTGAGTTGGGGTAGTTGAAGTAAAAGTGGGAAAATCAAGAAAATATGAACAATTTCATGGACAAGATATTTGATGATTGAAGATTCATCCGTGGTGGAAATACTAACATTGAGTCCGTAATTTCTAGTGGCAGAGAAGATCAAAAGAAATAAGAGTAAAATATACCTTGGCATGTGATATGATCTAAGGTAGATCTTGAAGGATAGGATCTAGAAAATTGACAATAATGGCTCTAACTTTTGCAACCTCCATTTCTTTATAGTATTCTTCCACTGCTTTTGCAACCTTGGTAGTAGTCTTTGTAGCTTGCTCAGAGGTCCATTTGGAAATGTGATGCGACATACCTTCTTCTCATTAGTGATTTTAGGTCTTCCCATTATTCTATTTGTCTAGCCCCACATCTCTCCCTTGTCTTGCATTCTTGATCCCACCAAAGTAGTGGCATAGCCAAGAATTCAAGCGCTTCCAATTTGACCTTTCTTTCCTCCTTCATTTCTTGACAAGTAAAAATTTGTTCCGCCTTCAACTCCCGAATTAAGATATAACTCCCCATTGTCAATCTTACCGCTGAAGATGGGGATTTTTAACTTCTTTTCTTCTAATGGTCAACCTCTCTATCTCTATCCCTTCTTGGTCTAACACAATGAGCACCTTCATCTCTACGTCATTATCTATCCCACCCTGGTCTAACCTCCTCCTCTTCTTCATATATAGTCTTCCTCATAATAGAATGTGGGGATCCATGTCTTCTATTATTCCTCCTAGGAGGTGTTTCACCTCTCCTAGGTGGACGTGAAAATCTTCTAGGGGGTGTAACCTCTCTTCTTTAAATCTTTCCCTCCAAGGACTCCATTCTCCGCACTGTCCTCCTTTGGTCCACTCTTACCAAGTGTTTATCATTGGCAATTCTATCCTCCATTCTCCGTTGGCTTGTAGCCAATTTTGCCAATTCTTTTGTTAAATCCTCCATTTGGCCTAAGATGGCAGCGGTTCTAGGTAACACTTTTACTCAAGGGTTTTTTTGTCACACTTAATGTAAGTAGGTCACTCAAGCCACTCAATTCTCCTTTAGAACTTGAACAAGGAACCTATAAGCTTCTATCCAATCCTTGGTGTTGATGTTACTACAGATCCCAAAGCATGCATGGTCAATAACAACTAGGATTAGACAAAAAAGGAGACTGCCATGACAAAACTAAGGAATTTTGAACACACAAAACCAATAAACAAAAATTTTAAAGGCAAAACCAACTTAAGAGTATTTAAAAGACAACTTTAAACTAAGAAAAGAGACTCAAAAAGTGCTAGCTAGGCACCAACAAATAATTGCAACTAAATGAAGAAATAGGCCTCCAAGGAAAAAAAGGTCCAAATCGTCTAAAAAAATTGAGGAAATTGCACAATGATCCCAAAAATGTTTAGAAACAATAGGAATTTTTCTGGATTTTTGGAATTATTTTGATGCTTCCCAAAATAGGTTTTTGCCTTTTTCTTTGACTATTTTATTATTATTATTATTATTATTGCTATTTTTTAACCGGTCTTTTTTTTCATAATTTTTTCAAACCCTCAAATAATGCTAGATTTTGAGACTAATAACCTGGCTTTTGAATCACTGTAAGCATAGCTATATTTTTTTTGTAAGCATAGCTATATTGAATTCACTAACATAGTTTGAAGTTTGGAACCAACATTTTCGGATCAACATTAAGAATTGAAGAACAGATTATCAAGAACAAGAGCATGTTTCCAGATTTTGCAATTTTTCAACAAATCTTACAAACTAATAGTGGATTTCATACACATAAGTGTTCTCTACCTTGCTGTCTTTTTGGGTCGGGCCTCGACCGCAATTGCGCGTTTCGCCGTGCCGATCCTCCGTATGCTGAACGAGAGGGGGTACTGCAAAGGCACTCCAACGCCAATTCAGAGAGAATCGTGGAGGTTGTAGAGTTGAAGGAACGTACTTTATGTGGTTATGAGAACCACTATTTATAGAATTCAGGCTTGATGGCTATGCGCCGTTAGATCATTCGGGAAGATCTCGAGTCGCCGAGGCTTAGTGGATCGAGCCTCGTAATGTGGATCAAGGGAGATGGGCCAACTGAGCCCAATATTGTGCATGGATCTCATGGTCCAACTTGGAGCGCTGGTTCGTGGACTGGGCTTACTGTGAATCGGGTCGTGGGACCGCTTAAATGAAGGTTTTTATGTCGTAAATATAGATCTAGATCTCGATTTTTTTATTTATTAATTTGAACTCAAATTTTCGTGATCTACATGTATATAAACCGAAATTGATAGATCTAACATTTGAACAAAGCAATTTCACAATATTTTGAGGAAAATCAAATTCCTTTTAGATCTAAGATTTGGCTTCAAAACAAAAACAATGAGAAAATTTTTTTGTCAAATTTTCATCTACCTTTGATAACCACATGACATGATCTAAAGTAGATCTAGAAGGATACCATCTAGAAAACTGAATCCAATAATTCTCACACAAGATCAAAATCAAGTGTTCATTCCAAATCAAGAAAGATGAAGAACATACAACACAAAACACAAGAAACTTACACGAAAAGTAGAAGAAAGAAAAATATGGATGAGACTAGTGGATGGATGTGGAAATGAATAATTGACACACCTTATTGGAAGGTGATAAGATTGACTAGCCTAGGGCTCTCCTAGCCCCAAGGTCATGAGCAAGGTCCTCGCTTTCAATAACCTTGAGAATCCTCATGATGAACCCCACTCTCTCATATGCATTACTCGCCAATTCTCACCCTCATTAGGTCGCTCTCTCAGCCTTTCAACTTTTCAAAAATGAAGAAATGAGTTTATTCATGATAGAGTTCTCCCCATTACACTAAGAGAAAAGGTATTCATATTATGGACTTATTGAATCGTATGTCCACAAAGATAACACCCAAATCTGCAATTACAAGTAAGTTCCTTGGCCACAAAGCTACCTCTAGCTAGGTCAGAGCTCCACTATAAATCCATATGACCAAAAATTACAAGTATTTTACAATTACTAAAAGAAAGGGAAAACACAGGAGACACTAGGGTTTGGGTATCCTAGAAATCCCCTAATATGTACATGGTCACCTTCAATGTGTTTTAATCTTAATGATTAGATTAAACACATTAAATTATTTTCCTTGACTTTGACTTTTTTTGGTCTTTTGTGCTTTATCATTATGAGATGACTCCTTCCATGCTTTGCTTCCTTCCATGTGATATAGGCCCTATGGCTCACATCATCCCCTCCTCTCGAATTTCACTTGTCCCCAAGCAAGCTCATGCATGAGTAGCTACATTGAAAGAAATCCAACACCACTTATTTGCCAACGAAATAAAAACAATTAGTAAATGTCCAATTTTAACGAGTATTTTTCGTGTTTTCAAAAGAGCTCAAAAATATGTATCTTGCGCTATTCTTATTCTCGTAGTGGACCGTTTTGTTCTAGTGGTGTACGCATGTTAGTTCCAACTGTGTAAACGTGTTTATCTGGGTGCTCATTATTTATTGTTATTGTTGATAATAGTTCTTTTTTTTTTTTCTTTCTTATTGAAAAAAGAATGAAATAAAATCAAAATCAAAGAATTAGTTTGGACTTTGGATAGTCAAAGTTGTCCATTTTTATTACACATAATACAAATAGGATTGCAAAATAACAAAAAAAGAGAAAAAGAAAAAGAATCAAATGTCATGCGCTGATATGGTGAAAATGCATTTTTGGCTCTAAGCCAAGGAATACTTTCTTCTTGTTTTTTTCACTTATCCCATTTTGAGCTCTCCACTTCAACACTGCACATACCAATATACACAAATAAAAACAATATGAGCATCACCAACACAACAAAACCGTGAATGAGGCAGGGACTTGGGAGAAAGGAAATTGGGATCAGAATGCTTTATACACCAAAGCATGAAATGTTTGAAAAACACAAAACTGAGATGCAGAGGAAATTGACTTGACATTGTAATACTCTATGCAAGCCTTACTATATATTCATCCTTTAGCAGCAACAAAGGAGGGAGAAGAAAAAAGAACAGAGATAGCCAACATAGAAAAAAACTCAAACAGAGAGGAAAACGAAAGAGAGAGCATAATAGCAATATTCAGAAAAACATTCACCTCAAAAACCTCACACTCTCAACACCATAACACCACCACTTCAATCCATTTTATTAATCAAACTCGTAACAAGAGGGAGAGGAAAGGAACAAAGAAACACAAAACACAATAAACCAAACAAACAAAGAACAAAACACACGCACGGCAAGAAAAAAGGGGTTCTCACCACATCGATGGTATCTCCGGTGAACCACCGCCGCTGCCGCCGCTCTCTTCTCATAGCGCCGCTCTCTCTCCCGACCTCGCCATTCTCTTCAACCACCACCTTCACTCGCCGAAATAACCACCGCGCTAACACCGCAAACCACCACGTAACCGAAACCACCACAAAGACTGGAACCACCACCGCTACCAAACCACGCCACCGCCAAATTTCTCTCTCTCTCGCGCGCTCCCAACGTTACCACCACCGCTACCACCGCGCCGTTTTCTTCCTCTCTCGCGGTACCCTTCTCTCTCTCTCTCTCTCTCTCTCTCTCTCTCTCTCTCTCTCTCACTGAAATGGAACGGCCAAATGAAGAAGATGAAAGTAGGTTAAGCCTTTTAGTGATCTCAAATGTGTCTGGGGTCAAGTTATGGGCTTTGCCTTGCCCTTTTGTTTTAAAAAAATTTCTTTAAATCTGATTGCTAATAGCACCCCACGCTTTTTTGGCCGCACTCTCCGCTTTTATGTAAAAATTTTATTGTTAGCACTCCCAAATTTCGCTATCTCACCCTCTCCTTAAAGGTGCATTTTTGTATTTAGTTACTATAATATGGATGCTTGCCAACCTATATTCTTCAAAATCAAACTTTGTTAGTAGTCTCGTGAAGCTTTTGCTTATGCGATTATTAACAATGAGGTACTAGCTGTAGTCACTTGAGCCTTTGCTCAATTGATCACCGTGAATGCCTAATTTTCCTAAAGATTTTCACTAAAATTAAAAACTTTGTTAGTATTCTTGCGAAGCCTTTGCTTGCATGATTATTAACAATGGAGTGCTAATGTTGGTCACTTGGAGCCTTTGTTAATTGATCATCATGAAAGCTCGATTTTCAAAATTAAACAAGATAAAAACCTTTCCTAAACGAACTACGTAGCTTTGAATTCTCCATCGCACCGAGATACGTAGGAGCGAGAAGTCAATTCTCGCTGCGCCAAAAATAAAATTTTTCATTAAGTTTTCCCATTTATCTTTAAATAAGAAATAAATAGACAAATCTAGATATTTTTCAAATCAAACGAAAAACCACACACTTAGTTAAAGGTTCCTCTCAAGCAGAGGACACATGGGTGCTAACACCTTCCCGCACGTAATCGAATTCCCACCCATATCTCTAGTTTTCAAAGACCATCCGCCTTGTTCAAAAGACCTTTTTCAATGTTTTGGTCTAAAAATTAAAATATTGGTGGCGGCTTTCAAAATTTTCTACGTTGTACATTGAAAACCCAAACCGGATTTTTCGGGTGCAACAAATGCGACTTCACCGGGGACATTTTTTTAAGTGGGTCAAGCCGATTAACTCAATGTGTGATTTGCCTTGCGATTTAATATGCTTTGTTTTGCCTCCATTCTTCTTACTTTTGTTTTATTTCTTATGTCATTTGTTTGTTATATTTTAGAACAGCCTCTTCTTCGCTCCCTTTCTTTGTAAGTAATGCGTGTAATTATTGTAGGCTTTTAGAATGGTTTGTATATTGAAATGAGAATGCATATGTTGAACCTTAGGTAGACGACCTATTGTCCGGATCGCTTCTAGTTTTTCTTGCAGTGGGGAAGGGTAGTTATTTCTAGGTGTCAGTGCCTCAACACACACTTCACACCCTATACTTGTGAGCATTGAGTGGGGCCTAAAACCCAAGGTCCGAACAAAAACCTAGGAGAGCTGAACGATTAGTGACCGCCATCCGTAGACCTTTGTCTCGTATGGCTCTCATGAAAGCTTCGCCAAGAGTACGCTCACATGCGATGCCTCACACTGATAGCTTTCTATGATTGTGAGTGTCATCGTGAGAGAGACTTTAACTCTTGGTTGCCATTGTGAGGAAGTGATTAGAACCTACATGGGAGGATTACCCTTTTCGCGACTTTAGACCCTAGGATTCCCACCCTTTGAGGACACTGGGGGCACGCCTTGTTTGTTGCATTAGCTTAGGCATTCCTTTTCTCAAACTCTATTTCAAAATTGTAGAAAGTAATTTTTTTTTCTTTTCCCTCAGAAATACCTATACGGGGTGGCATGTAGCGTGTATCGTTGAAAATGTTCAAAGTACCACCAATAACCTCATTTTGTTACCATTTTTCCATGTAAATAACACATCATTTCGCATTCACATCATTCTCGCACTCATCGCATTTGCATCTAACAAAATTTTGAAAAAACTTTCGCCATTTGCATTCTTCATGCATTAAAGTTTGTTTGCCGAGATCACAACATAACACCGAATCTTGTCATAGGTGTGTAGGAAGCAATATGGAATCAAAAGGCAAAATCGCATTCAATTCAAGGTTCCCATTGTAAAGAAGATTGATGTAACTAGTTTGAAGGAGTATGCTTCCTATTAGGTCCTATTGAGCTTCACATTCGACAAGACTTATGGGAGCATCCGCAAGTTATTACAATGGAAGTACAAGAGAGTGTCATCGCTGCTCTATGTTGGTTCTATGATTCGAGATTAGGTGTTTTCTTCAAGAACTTCCAAATGGCACCTACTCTAGAGGAGTATGAGAAGATTCTGGTTTTGATCGCCAGAGGTTAGACCTACCAAAGATCGTGAGGCGATTATTCGATGAGAAGTTTGCTTCCTCACACAGCATCCTGTGTGGAAGAAGTGCGTCCCACAAAGTTAAGCGCAACAATATATCCGGGTTTCTCTCAGAGTACTTTGAGATTTTGATGGCTAGCTATGTAGTATCAAAGGATCGGGTTTCTTTCAAGCAAGTACTAGCGCTGACCATCTTCTAGATTGTTCTTTCCCCTCGATTGAGAAACATATAGATGAAACTCATTGTTGGTGTGTTCCTAGCCTTCAAGAATGCAAAAGTCCCATCAATCCAGCTTCCCGCTATTCTCGCCGAGACCTATCGTGCCTTCACCCGCCATCATGAGTTCCGGAAGGATAAGATGTGTTGTTCCTTCCCCGTATATATGCTTGGTTGATCAATCATGTGTGCATTAACAAAAGTGATATTGCTTTCCTATGCCCTCGGGTTGCAATCCAAGACTATGAGCCCTCGTGAGTGGAAAGATACCTTGAAGAACCTTGACGCCTTCAAATTCGATGGTTCTCACACAAGTGTCGGGAGGATAAACCCTCGCGATATTCCAATGTGGTAGTTTCCAGCACGTTCCTCTCATGGGGACACAGGATGCATTAACTATAACCCATCTTTGACCTTGAGGCAACTCTGCACTTATGCGACTCACCCTCCGGCTATGTTGTTCCGCTTTTACCTCCATGTGGGATCCCTAAAGACGAGGACTTACTTCGCGAGTCTTGCAAGCTTGGGAAACCGTGAGTGCGGAGAGGCAAAGGTGAGTTATCTAAAAGGACCACCGCTATCTCCTTCACTCAATGGCTCGAAAAGAGGATTAAGGAAACTCGATCATCCAACCAAAAGGGGCCATCACTTGAAGAGCAAATACTGTAACCTCAAGTTCCCCTCATTGAAGAGCTAGAAGAGGCTAAGTTGGCATTATCTAAAGCTAAGAAGAAAAGAGGGCCTTGCAAAACAGATTGGGAAAAGTGATGCAAGATAAGCTAAGCTAGAGAATGAAAATGTTTCTTCAAACCGCAGCTTATTGAAGCAAAATGCCAACAAGAAACTTGAAATAGAAGAAGAAAACAAGAGGGATATTCGTAAGCATTTGAAAGGTGCTAAAGAGGAAGTAAAGAGGTGTGCCTCAAAGATGAACGGTTATGGCGTACACACGTGAATGGAAGGAATTGTATAACAAGTCACTGGAGAAGGAGAAAATGGTCGAGATGCACTAGTTAAGTCAAGAAAAGAATTCCAAGTGATGAAGTTCGAGTCAGGGAGCCAAATGGAAAGCATCAGCAAGATAGAGAGTCTATCATAGGAATCTTGAAAGAGTACCAACAAGCTTTAGGGTTTGAACAAGGAAGGTCTGAGGAATTGAAGAGGAATCTCGATGCCTGGCGGAATCTTATGAGCAAGTGCAAGTAGAAAGCCGTGATTGGGAAGAGCGCTTCATGGCATTAATTGCGTATCAGAGGATCAAGAGATTGTCAAGGAGCCGAGGGATGAGATTCACTTTGAGGAGTAATTTCTGGCTAGCAGGCTAGCTAACCAGCCGTGAGGGATTTTCCCAAGAAGCTAAGGAAAGTCAAGGTAAATGAATCCTTTCAATACTCTCCTACTAAGTGTACGAGTTTGTCGAGTATTGCAAGATTCTAACAGAAGAACTCATGGAGAAAGCCAAAGGGGCAAATTAAAGCAAGAAGAGGAAGAGGAGGAGAAAATGAAAGCCATATGTCTTTGAAGTTCACCTTGGAACATTGTAACAATCCTTAGGAAATTGTAATTTTCTAAAAAGTTGTAACTTTCTTTGGAGTATTGTACTTTTTGCTTTCCGAATTTTGTACTTTGTTTTCCGCTCGAGTTCAAGTTGTAGTACTTTTTCCTTTTGAATGAAGTGTGTTTGTTTTGCCTATTGCCTCCAACCTCGCTGCAAAAAAAAAAAAAAGCGTTAGAACTTTAAACTTACACGCTTATGACAAGACAAGTTGCACCGTGATTCCTGGTACCAAAACAAACATAAAATCATACATATTGCATTGCATTTGCATTTATTTATTTGATTCTCGCGCTCATAAAATGTGTTCCATTAATAGAAAAAGGCAAGTCGGTTCGCCAACATCGATAATCGACTGCTCGCAAGCAACGCCATGGCAAATGCAACTGTAATGACTCTGACCGCCCTATTATTGAAGACCTAGGAAGTGGTGAATCGACCATGATACCCCAATCGCCGAAGTTTCCCAATCCGCAGCAATTGTTCAGAGAATCGGAGTCGAGGACGAAAATGGGGGCAATGGAAGCACAGATGATCAAATGATGGCGATACTACAAGCTCGAGGAACGGCATCGCCACCGAAAGTCCCGCCGCCGCTACCGGCGGCCGCTGCCGCTTCTTCCCCATCCGAAGTCTCGAGACCGCCACCTTCGCCATACTTCGTGGGCCAACAACCGAGCCAATCTGGCCGTGGTACGGGATGCCTCGGGGACTCCCATCCGATACACACCTCCGTGAGCTCAAAGCACGCAGAAGTAATCCCCTGGGTCAGCAGAGCAAGTCCAACCCACCCCAACCGCAAACAATGGAGGAACGGGGACGCCAGCCCAAATTCGCATTCCTATTCCGCAGTGAACTCCGCTTGGCCGCCATTCACCAAAGAATGGTCCATCCCCAAGTTCGTGGATCAATTCCCGAATACCACTCACTCACGTGACCCACACGTGAACCCACCGTAATGTTGATGAGTAATCCTCACTACGGTGTGAATGGTTTTCCTCGTAACTATCCCACCAAACTCCTCAAGCTGTAGATAGGTATCATATGTTAGAAGAGCTCTTAAGAATGATCAAGGGTCGAGCTCTAGAGCAAGAGAAGCTCGATCTCGGTCTCATCCCCGACGTGGTTTTACCTCCTAAATTCAAAGTGCCCGACTTTGACAAGTATCGAGGCATGACCGCCCTAAAAGCCATCCGACCATGTATCAGAGAAAAATGGTCATGCGCATTCTCATGATGACAAGTCACGATCCATTATTTCCAAGAGAGCTTTGTTGGGCATCTCTCAACCGGTATATGCAAATAGAACCATCCCGCATTCATTGTTGAGGACTTGGCCGATGCCTTCTCGCATGCAGCACTCAAGACAATACTTGATATGGCGCCCGATGTAACGCAGCTACAGAGCATGGCAAAAAGAGATAATGAGTCATTTAAGGAGTATGCCCAACGGTGGAGGCTTTGGTCACGCAGTAACACCCCTTTGTTGGAGAAAGAACTGGTCTTCATGTTCATGGAAACCCCGCCACCATTATACTATGATCGCTGATCGGCAACAGATCTTCCAACTTCTCGCATGGTAATCATCTGTGAAAGACTAGAAAATGGATCGAGAAGCTGCAAGATTGCCCATAGTTCCGCAAATGCAACCACCCACAAGAAGCCATTCCCTGATTCCCAAAGAAGAAAGAAGGAGAAACCAACGCTATCACCATAAGCTCACCTTATCAACCACAAAACATCCCCTGTCCCCACTCAAACGCAAACCACTGGCCCACCACAAAATAACTACCACAAATACTACCAAGACAAAAATGCACTCACCTTTGATCCCATCCCCATGTCCTATACTCGACCTTTTCAACTATCTTGCCACAAACAAACTCATCAATACTGCACTCCATGAAACCACCCAACCACCCTACTTCCGAGGCTACAATCCCAACGTTACTCGCGCATTTCATGAAGGGGCAATGGACACGCCGCTGAGGACCGCAAGGCCTTCAAAATTGTGGTGCAAGACCCGATTGATACCAAAGGCATAACTTTCAAGCAGAGGATCCAAATATCACGACTAACCCGCCGCCTCGTCATGGAAGCATGCCACTAATGCCATCATGGATATGAAAGAGCAATCCTCATCGATCGTGAGAAGATATTCGCACTTCTAGAAATCATTCATGCGAATCAGGCAAATGCGGATTATTAGAACGGGTTGTGTTCGTAAAGGAGTTTGTGCTAGTGTCACCGTGGGGGAGCATGTGAAGCATTTAAGGTGGTGTTACAGATCTCGATGGACCGCCACATCATCCGTGGGGTATGCAGGGAGAGAAGAGGATGTTCTCGACCTTCCAATCGTAACGGGTAGAGATGTGCAGAGACCCATCGAGGTTCCATACAATGAAATTCGGCCAGGAAAGGCCAAAGACTATCAGTGATCCCATTTCCAGCTTCCTAGCCGTAATAACAATAGTGTCCTATTTCCACCCCCCAGCCGTAAGAACAATAAAGTCCCATGGAGTTACAAAGCAGCCAATCCCACCCCGGATCTCAAGCCGCTCTGACATCACCAATATTAAGGGAAGTAGTGGGGTAACTAGAAGTGGGCGTGTGTATGTTCCCCAAGCTCAGAAGAGGGTCCTCTAAGGCAACAGAGGAGAGAATCCTGAAAGGAAAGAATGTAGAGCCAGAGCTCATGATAAGTAGGAAGGTGTCGACCCAGAGGCCACCGAATTTTTGAAGATCATGCGCAGAGTGATTACAAAGTGGTGGACCAAATTGCACCACACCCCGCAAAGATCTCTATCATGTCCTTATCGCTTCAATTCGAGGCCCACCATGCAAATTCTAATGAAAGTATTAAATGAAGCCCATGTAGCCCAGAACATCATCATGTTGACTGTACTTCGATGGCATCGTAGGGAATATTGTTGCATCCAATTATATTACCTTTATCGATGATGAGCTCACCCCCGGAGGGAAGCGGGCATAATCGTGCACTTCACATTTCAATGATGTGGTGAATATACACTCTCTCGGTCCTCATCGACAATGGATCCTTCTTTTGAATGTCATGCCCAATCTACTATGAACATGACTAAATGTAGACTGCTCAGATATGAAGCCTAGCTCAACACTAGTTAGGGCATTTGACGGGTCCAAGAAGGAGGTTGTAGGGAAATGGAGTTCCCGATGCAGATAGGTCCGTATATTTTATGTGAATTTCAGATCATGGACATTGCATCATCATACACCGCCTCTTGGGAGACCCCGGATTCATGTCGCGCTGCTGCTCCATCCTCCACCAAAGGCTTAAGTTTGTAGTCGATTTACAAGCTAATAGTCGCCAGGAGAAGAAGAGTTCCTAATTAGCAAGCCCCATCCTCCTCAATACATTGAGGCTGGCAGAGGAGTCACTTGAATCGCTTCACGCCGGAAATTGCAAATGCCACTTTCGGGGGGAAGAAGCCCCATTGCTCGCACTAAAGATATCCAATGCCGCTATCATGATAGCCAAGGTCATGCTCAAAAATGGTTACCGATTGGAAAAGGTTTAGGAAAGTCCGACTAAGGAATTCTCGCGCCAGACACCGCAAGAGTACAAGGATAGGCGCTGGTTAGGATATTGGCCCACCTGCCGAGCAGAAGAGAATGGCTTAGAAAAGCGAGAAGCGGAGGCTAGCTAAGCTTCAGTGGGCAGAAACCAAGCTTGAAGAAGGTTCCTATCTATGATTTCTCCCGCAGCTTCGTGAGCGCGGTATGCTGGATCCCGATCAGTGACCGCCATCGAGGAAGAATCACCAGGGAAGACGGCGTGTGGACTTGCGCGCCGCAGTTATCGCAGATGAAGAGCTTGATAATTGGAAGATCATTGATTTCCCCGTTATTTTCATTCCAAAGTAATGATTTTGTAATGTAAATTCTTTGCTCGCCAAGGCCTTAGAATATTTCATACTGCATGCATGTTTTTCCTTCAATATCATCTATCAATAAAATGTTTGTTTTGGATTCTCAAATGAATAAAATTGCTTTTCATTGTCATGTGTCTTCATCTTGTGTTTCTTTTTTGCTTGTTCATTCCTTTCTATTCCCGCAAATGCAGCATCTAAAATGAATATCTTTGAGAATAATGATGCCAACTGCTCATATGTTAATTTTGATCACCCCGTTAATCAAGCCGAGGAGGATGTTGAGGATGACTCGGGAAACCTCCGTAATGATGAGAATGGTTGAACAAGAGGAAAAGGTTATTCAGCGCATGGGGAATCTGGCTGAGATAATTAACCTAGGCACGCAGGACAAGAAGAAGGAAGTAAAGGTGGGTACCTCAATGAAAGAAAGTGAGCGCAAGAAGCTTAATCGAACTCTTGCATGACTACGCCGATGTCTTCGCATGGACTTATCAGATATGCCAGGTTAGATAATCGACATAGTGGTACATAAGTCGCCACCAAACCGTAATGCCTCCCAGAAAGCGTAAATCGAGAAGAATGAAGCCGTAAATGTCCTTAAAGATCGTAGATGAAGAAGTGAAAAAGCACTGACGCCGGTTCCTAGCAAGAGAGCTGGTACCGTAGATGGCCGGATTGGTCCCCATAAGACGCACAATGGGTTGCTAACATCGCGCTTGCCCAAAAAGGACAGAAAGTTAGAATGTGCGCTGATTACGTAGATCCGAATCGTATAGTCCCAAAGATGATTTTCCTTGCCCCATATTGATGTCTTAGTGGATAAGACAAACAAGCAACATTCATCGCTCTCCTTCATGGATGGGTATTCGTGGTATAACCGCATCAAGATGGCTCCCGAGGATATGGAGAAGACAACTTTCATAACGCTGGGGGAACATTCTCGCTACGCAGTCATGCCGCTCTCGTTGAAGAACGCCGTGCTACCTATCAAAGCGGCTATGGTCACATTATTTCACGATACGATGCACAAAGAAATAGAGGTCTACGTGGACGATATGATCGCAAAGTCTAAAACTAATGAGGAACACATTGTCAATTTGCAAAGCTCTTCGAGCGCTTGAGAAAATTCAAGCTCGATTAAATCCTCGCCAAGTGTACCTTTGGCGCGCGATCGTGAAAGTTGTCGATTCATCGTCACCAAAAGGGGATAGAAATCGATCCGCATAAGGTGCGTATGATTCTTGAGATGCCGCTCCAAAATGTAAAAGAGATTCGGGTTTTCTTGAAGATCGAACTACATCTCTAGGTTCATATTCCAGCTTGGATCGCCACTTCAGGAACCAATCTTCAAATTATTGTGCAAGAATCAAGAGACTAAGTGGAACGATAATTGCCAAAGAGCATTTGAAAAGATCAAGAAATATCTTCGAATCCACCTATCTTGATGCCTCCTGCACTCGATGCACTTCTTTATCCTCGCACTCTAACCGTGCAGAGATAAACCAATGGGTCAGGTGTTAGGGCAACACGATGAATCCGAGAAGAAAGAGCATGCCATTTACTATTTGAGTAAGAAATTCACCGATCGCGAAACAAGGTACTCGCCGCTAGAAAAGACTTGTTGTGCTTTAGCTTGGGCCGCCATCGCTTGAGGCAAGACATGCTAAGTCACACTACTTGGTTGGTATCTAAAATGGATCCAATCAAGTACATCTTCGGTAAGCCCGCACTTACAGGAGACCGCCCGCTGGCAAATGCAAGCTTATCGTAATATGATCTCCTATATGTCACTCGTAGCAATTAAAGGTAGTGCGCCGTCGAGTACTGCACACCACCACCATTGAAGACTATCACCATGCAAAGATGACTTTCCGCATTTAAGATATCATGGCCTTGTTTGAAGAAGCGGAAATCCCGTAAGATGAAAGATGGAGAGTGGTGTTTGATGGTGCCTCCAACATGTATGGACACCTGAGCCGGGCAATGCCGATTTCCGATAATCGCCTCATTCCGCTCACCGCCGACTAAGCTTCTACGCCACCAATAATATTGCGTAATATGAGGCATGTATTCTCAGATCCAGCAAACATTGATTGGAAGGTTAAAAGACTTGATGTGTATGGAGATTCAGCTTTCTAGTCATTCACCAAGTGAATGGTGATTGGGAGACCAGTGATCCCAAGCCGATCCCTTTACCGAGATTACATTCTAGAGTCAGGAGCCTTTGAGGAAATCACATTTCAAGATCTTCCTCGCAATGAGAATCTGGCCGATGCACTAGCCACTTTGTCTTCAATGTTCAATATCAATCGCCACAAAAGTCACCCACACATCGATTCAAAGATCGAGATTTGCCAAAGACATCATTATCGCGCAAGCAATCGAGGAAGAGTCGATAAAAAGCCCGTATCATGACATCAAGCAAGACATCTTGAACAGAGTATCCTCCCGAGTATCGTGAGAATGACAAGAGAACCCTACGAAGATTGTCAAGGAATTTCTTTTTGAACGCAAGTGCTATACAAAAGGAATTATGATATGGTCCTCCCGAGGTGTGTGGCGTAAGAAGGGCAACGAAAATCATGAAAGAAGTCCATGAAGGCTCATTTGGAGTTCATTCCAAAGGCACACACTACGGCAAGGAAAATCTTGAGAGTCGCTATTATTGGTTGCAAATGGAATCGATTGCTATAGCTTTGTGGAGAAGATGTCACAAGTGTCAAATCTACGCCGATCACATTCATGTGCCACTGCTTCCTCAATGTCCCGATCGCGCTCGCCATTTTCAATGTGGGGCATGGACGCCATAGGTCCTATCGAGCCTAAGGCATCAAATGGGCATCGCTTCATCCTAGTCGCTATTGATTACTTCACCAAGTGGGTCAAGCCGCTTCATACTCCAAAGATTACTAGCCTGTGGTTGCCAAATTCAGAAAGAGAGATCCGCTTGTCGCTATGGGATCCTGCATAAGATTATCACGTATAATGGCAAAGAACTCCAACAAGAAGATGATGAAAGAGCTATGCTAAGACTTCAAAATCCGACATCATAATTCTTCTCCATACAAATTTCCAAGATGAACGGGCAAATGGCACCCAATAAGAATATCAAGAAGATTGTGCAAAAGATGTTAGTAACCTACAAAGATTGGCATGAGATGCTTCCTTTCGCTTTGCATGGGTATCGCACTGCTAAGCACTTCAACCGGCAACCCCTTTCTTTGGTGTACGGGCCTGGCGCCCTCCCTATTGAAGTTGAGATACCCTTCTCTACGGTGCCGATGGAAACCAAGTTGGAAGAAGCATAATGGGTCCAAGCTCGTCTCGATCACCTGAATCTCATTGAGGAGAAAAGAATTGCTACCCCCGTGGTCATGGCTTGTTGTATCAACAAAGGATGAAGACAAATTTTCGACAAGAAGGTTCGCCCCCGAGAATTCAAAGCAGTGGAGACCTTGTGCTCAAGAAAATCCCGCCTATTCGTAGTGACCCCGGGAAAATGGACTCCTAGCTATGATGGACCATATGTGGTAAAGAAAGCTTTTTCGAGGAGCATTGATACTCACCAACATGGATGGTGAAGAACTCGTAAAACCCACCAATTCAGATTCACCAAGAAGTATTACGCCTAAAAAGAAAAAAAGAAAGAAGGATGAGTCAAGCAAGAATTAGCTCACTAGGTTGAAAACCCAAAGGGCAGCCTAGGCAAAAAGAGCGACCCTGGATCAAAAACTCGCAAAGAGCTGGCCCAAAAAATTAGGGTCAGAATGTTGGACTTAAAAAGTAAAAGAGGCAAGCAAAGACTCTCCAAAAGCTTGGATAAAAGGGGTGATCAAGGATATAGGTATGGTTGATTGGCATCAACACCCCAAAGACAAAGAGCGCCATAAGATCTGCTAAGGCGCCCATTTTTCTTGTTTTTTTTAGTTTCAAAATTCTCAATGTACTTCTTTCACCGGGCGCGACTTTTTGTGCGTCCGATTTCCATATGAATAAAAAGCCCAAACTTCCCACTCCATCCGCTTATCGCTCTATCATTGCTTCCTTTTCATTTGTGCTTTAAAACGATGTTTTATGATAGATGATAAATGAATTATGAAAATGTGTATAAATCGAGCATTAAAATCATTATAAACTTTTGAAAATCATGAGAAAAGAAATGATCTTTCAATCAAGAAATTCACAAGAATCAAACAAAAGCGCTGATCGCATCAAAGCAAATCTCAAAAGGCCGAGGCGTGACTCGCACCAAAGATAGACGATCATCACTGCCTCATAACGCAAGTCCCACGATTCGGTCGAACCAAATAAAAAAAGGAGCAAAAGAGCAATAAAACAAATAAAATTCATGCATTGCATTCATCAAACATAGACAAAAATTCATGCAAGCAAAAAGAAATTCCCCGTGATCACATCACATTCATCACATCACAAAGCAATCATGGCATTTGCATGCATTTGTTCGCCTCACTTGCGTGTACAAGGACGTATAAATACTTCGTGTTAATCCCCACACTCGCCTCCCGTGAAATGCTCCTTAGTTCGGAGCCCAATTGTTTTTAGTTCGGCGCTGCGCATTGCGCTTTGAGTTCAAATCGCCTTATCGTAGTTCTCGCGCCCTTCGCGCTCATGGTCTCACATCGCGCATTTGTTAACGCGATGGACCGCAATTTCATGTGAGGTTCAACTAATAGTTGTATCACCTTAAGATACAAAGTGGACGCCGCGGCATTGATCTCAGATATCGCCTCCGAGCCGATAACGATCCCCGGCCGCCAAAAGGCAAACAGAAGCGTGCTTCTCAAAGCCACGCAAACTCCCTGATTCGCCAAGAGTTCGCTTAAGGATTACAGGTGTTTTAGGCACTGGGGCATTTTACCGCCGCACGCAAGTGCTCATTTTACCTTTTCTCGTCTGCACGCCGCTGTTCATTTATCAAGCTGATCGACACGAAAGTGTCTATCTTTCCAAAAAGAAAAAAAAAAAACAAAAAAAGAGAAAGATAAAAAGAAAAGAGAAAATTCGATTTCCCCAAGTGGACAAAATTGGTATAATTTCTGAATTCTTTTATTTCTATTTTATCTTCGAATATGTCTCGCCAATTCATATTTCTTGATAAAATCCAAATAAAGAGGGGCAAATTGCCATACCCCAATTTTGTCCGACTAATCGAAAATCAAATAAAATTGTATTTTAGTAAATGTCCAATTTTAACGAGTATTTTTCGTGGTTTTCAAAAGAGCTCAAAAATATGTATCTTGCGCTATTCTTATTCTCGTAGTGGACCGTTTTGTTCTAGTGGTGTACGCATGTTAGTTCCAACTGTGTAAACGTGTTTATTTGGGTGCTCATTATTTATTGTTATTGTTGATAATAGTTCTTTTTTTTTCTTTCTCTTATTAAAAAAGAATGAAATAAAATCAAAATCAAAGAATTAGTTTGGACTTTGGATAGTCAAAGTTGTCCATTTTTATTACACATAATACAAATAGGATTGCAAAATAACAAAAAAAGAGAAAAAGAAAAAGAAAATGTCATGCGCCGATATGGTGAAAATGCATTTTTGGCTCTAAGCCAAGGAATACTTTCTTCTTGTTTTTTTCACTTATCCCATTTTGAGCTCTCCACTTCAACACCGCACATACCAATATACACACAATTTAAACAATATGAGCATCACCAACACAACAAAACCGTGAATGAGGCAGGACTGGGAGAAAGGAAATTGGGATCGTAATGATTTATACACCAAAGCATGAAATGTTTGAAAAACACAAAACTGAGATGCAGAGGAAATTGACTTGACATTGTAATACTCTATGCAAGCCTTACTATATATTCATCCTTTAGCAGCAACAAAGGAGGGAGAAGAAAAAAGAACAGAGATAGCCAACATAGAAAAAAATCAAACAGGAGGAAAACGAAAGAGAGAGCATAATAGCAATATTCGTAAAAACATTCACCTCAAAAACTCACACTCTCAACACCATAACACCACCACTTCAATCCATTTTATTAATCAAACTCGTAACAAGAGGGAGAGGAAAGGAACAAAGAAACACAAAACACAATAAACCAAACAAACAAAGAATAAAACACACGCACGGCAAGAAAAAAAGGGGGTTCTCACCACATCGGCTGGTATCTCCGGTGAACCACCGCCGCTGCCGCCGCTCTCTTCTCATAGCGCTCTGCTCTCTCTCCCCGACCTCGCCATTCTTTTCAACCACCACCTTCACTCGCCGAAATAACCACCGCGCCAACACCGCAAAATCCACCACGTAACCGAAACCACCACAAAGACCGAAACCACCACCGCTACACCAAACCACGCCACCGCCACCCTCTCTCTCCGCTGCGCCCCAACGCCACCACCACCGCTACCACCGGGCGCCGTTTCTCTTCCTCTCTCAGCACCCTTCTCTCTCTCTCTCTCTCTCTCTCTCTCTCTCTCTCTCTCTCTCTCATGCTGAAATGGAACTACTAAAATGAAGAAGATGAAAGTAGGTTAAGCCTTTTACCGATCTCAAAGATGTGTTTGGGGTCAAGTTATGGGCTTTGCCTTGCCCTTTTGTTTTAAAAAAATTTCTTTTAACTGATTGCTAATAGCACCCCACGCTTTTTTTTGGTCGCACTCTCCGCTTTTATGTAAAAATTTATTGTTAGCACTCCCAAATTTCGCTATCTCACCCTCTCCTTAAAGGTGCATTTTTGTATTTAGTTACTATAATATGGATGCTTGCCAACCTATATTCTTCAAAATCAAACTTTGTTAGTAGTCTCGTGAAGCCTTTGCTTGCGCGCTGACATTAACAATGAGGTACTAGCGTAGTCACTTGAGCCTTTGCTCAATTGATCACCGTGAATGCCTAATTTCCTAAAGATTTTCACTAAAATTAAAAACTTTGTTAGTATTCTTGCGGCCTTTGCTTGCATGATTATTAACAATGGAGTGCTAATGTTGGTCACTTGGAGCCTTTGCTCAATTGATCATCATGAAAGCTCGATTTTCAAAATTAAACAAGATAAAAACCTTCCTAAACGAACTACGTAGCTTTGAATTCTCCATCGCACCGAGATACGTAGGAGCGAGAAGTCAATTCTCGCTGCGCCAAAAATAAAATTTTTCATTAAGTTTTCCCATTTATCTTTAAATAAGAAATAAATAGGCAAATCTAGATATTTTTCAAATCAAACGAAAACCACACACTTAGTTAAAGGTTCCTCTCAAGCAGAGAGGACGCACGGGTGCTAACACCTTCCCCGCACGTAATCGACCCCAACCCATATCTCTAGTTTTCAAAAGACCATCCGCCTTTGTTCAAAAGACCTTTTTCAATGTTTTGGTCTAAAAATTAAAATATTGGTGGCGGCTTTCAAAATTTTTCTACGTTGTACATTGAAAACCCAAACCGGATTTTTCGGGTGCAATAAGCTATGAGACTCCATCGAGATGAAAAGGAAAGTGAGGACTCCAAATAATAGCCTAATTATGAAAAATTCAAGCACAATTCTTAGAAAATTCCAAATCATGACAAACTTTCAAGGAGTAGGAACAAACCTAGGAGAAGGAATGGAGAGTAAAGGGAGAAGATTATACCTTTGTAACTTCTCAGCATTAAGAATTGTCTCTATTACCTTTACCTCTCCCTTTTCGGGCACACTTTTATAAGTGCCTTGAAGCTCTTTGTCTTGTCCACACAAGAGGGTCTTAGGCCACACATTCATAGATGTCCTAAACAAGGAATTAACAAAACTATATCGAAGGAAATAATTAGTGTTGAAAACCCTAGGGTCATATGATACATCATGAAAAGGTTTCCTAAGGCACATACAACCCATTCTCTTTG
This sequence comes from Oxytropis ochrocephala, assembly GCA_020916435.1. Lineage (NCBI taxonomy): Eukaryota > Viridiplantae > Streptophyta > Magnoliopsida > Fabales > Fabaceae > Oxytropis > Oxytropis ochrocephala. The sequence goes on from CM037092.1 coordinate 79,960,760, forward strand.
GATCCTTGTAGGCACTATAATTAAACTCTTTAGTTTATTTGGGTCATTTTCCTCAATCCTTTTGCCTTTTAATTATTTCTCCTCTTCCTCTATTTTCTTTTTTAAAATGATTCAGTCCTTCAAAACTTCTTGAGGACTATGAAGAGAGAGACCTATTTTCAAATCATTGAAGTCAAAGGAGTATTTGTTGGAAAACCATCATGGCATACATTTCTATCAAATTGCCAAGACCTTTCTAGTAAAAGACGTCCGACTTTCAGAGACACCGCATCAAAGAGAATCTCATCAAGGTAGTTATGAATTAAAAATCCAACAACTATTTGTTTGTCTACAACAATTAGGATTGTCATCTTTAAGCCATTGAAACAACTATAGAGAGATTAAGATAATAGATAAGAGGGAAATGAAAAACAAGGAAAAAGAGAGGGTGACAGAATAGAAGAAGAGAGAACACATGGAGAGATATCACTTACATTGGAAGGTTGGTTAGAAGGTGGTGTTGCGCGCAAAGCTTGGTTGCGGAGGAGAGATGGTATTCCGTGGATAGTGTTGTGAATTCACATGCAGATCACTACAAAAACGTTAGTTAGTGACCGATTTTTCTGGCCACTATATTTAAAAATCGGTCACTACGACATTTAATGACCGACTTATGGCATCAACAAAAATCGGTTGTTATATCACCGGGTCGCTAAGCCTAGCAACCGATTTTGTGACCGAAAATTTAAAGAATCGATTTAAATGACCGATTTTAGCTAATTTTTTTAATGACCGATTTTAGCGACTACTTAGTGACCGATTTAGAGACTCATTTAGCGACCAAATTTAGTAACTCATTTAGTGACCAATTTAGCGAATCGATTTAGCAATTAATTTGAGACTAATTGAGCAACAACATTTAGCGACTAATATAGAGATGAATTTAACAAGTCCAGATTTTGACATCAAGTTAGGAACTATTTATCTTGGCGCGATATTTTTTAGCAAATGATTTACTGACTATGATTGATTTAATCAACTTATAATATTCTTTTGCACTAATTTAATTGCTAACATGCACTAGATAAGAAACATAATTTATAAAACAAAATAAACAATAGATTTACGTTAAATACTTCATCACAATACAAAAGCTTCATTACATTAAAGATGTACATAGGAAAAGACAAGTATTTTCAATTAAATCCTACATAATATGCTCATTAGAGTTTGAGTCTTAACAAAACATCAAAAGATTACTCTGATTCACTTTGTCCATCAAATCGGACTCTAGATCATCTTCCTCACCGTGTTCTACATCAAGTTTTGCATCATTTGTTTTATCAGTTGCTACACCATACATGGATCTGACTTGGTGAAACTTGAAGCTCTTCATCAATTACTACACACATAAACAATGTATAAAAGTCAGAGTCCATAGATCTAATAGCTAACTACACACAAACACTTAGAAGGGGAGTTAGAAAATGAGGGAGGCAATGGTTCAGGTCCAGACATGAACAATTCAGCAAAATCACAATATTAGTATATTATACAATTAACATAACACAACAACATTGGCTAATACAACAACTTTGAAGTTTATTATCTTGAAGTAATAAACTGATGTGAATTTAGAAAGAAAGGAACTAATGTGCATAATATGATGCACTTGTCCACAATTATATATATACACACTCCAAAAGGTGACACCATGAAAAGAGCATAACATGTTTTTAGTCTTGCGTTCTGTTTCTTTTTCTCTCTGTTGATAAGCCACGCATTAGAGAATACGTTAGAGAATACGCTATATGATGCTGCAAAAGATCATACTGCCTGATTATATATTAAATTGAGCACCAATGTAAAATGGCATAGAAACCAAAATGCTCCTCAGACACCTGCTTCAGCATATAGTAGCTGAATATTATGTGTCATATTGTTCAAACAGATAAACCAACTTCGGTGATTCTATTTTGTTGATGCTTCCACATCTTGCATTGAGATTTAACTTCAATGAAGTTAAAATGTGATTAGAAAAACAGACAATGGCAAAGACAATATGGTATTAAAATTGCATCCAAAATACAGATTCTCATTGTTACCTGATACTCAAATCTGTGGTAGTCAAGCTTAACGAACTCAAAAAGCAAGGCAAATACATAATGATTTAACTTCAATGAAGTTATGCCCTGCTCCAAAATGAAAAATATGTAATTATGCTACATGACAGACAAGGCAAGTTTAACTCCTTGTAGCCAACAAATGTGCTGCCATGATATGAGAAGGTGTTTACCCTGATTTTTGAATGCTGGAGGATTAGAAAATAAAGCACACTATTGATAAGATAAGTTAGTCATTATAAAACAAAAATGAAACAAAGCAGACCATCTTACACTACCATAATAAATTAAGCAAGTTAACCTTTCTATTCTTATTCAATATTAACTACAATCATGTCAAGTTGTCATATGAACTATAAAATTTTATGTCCACACTATTTTCTTTCATCAGTAACTAACTGCAATCATGTTCGATTTTCATTCTAGGGTCATTAGATTCTACCTTTACACAGTTTTTGCAATGGATGAGATGTATATGCTAAAGAAGGAGCAGAGCATGGTTGTCAAACTCGCGATCTTACTCGAGATCGTTTGGGTATAGAAAGAGCGTAAATCGTAGGATCGTAACACGGATCATAAGATCCCACCAATGACAAAATTATAATTAAAATCTGAGAAACATAAGGTTAGCATAAATTTTCATTAATTTAACCATAAATCAAAACATCTCATAGACTCAAACAGTAACTAGAAAACTTCTAAAAAAACAATGATCTAATGCGCTGGTGAGAGAGATTTGAAGAGGTGAGTCTATGTCATTATCTGATTGGGATTTATAGAAGAATTTGAAGAAGCAAACTGAGTGAATGAAAGATGCAATGAATCAATTTAAGTATTACAGTGATTACACTGATAACAGAGTCAATGATGAATAAATCAAAAATGAGGGAATGAATCAAAAAGAGGGAATGAATGATGAATCTGAAATTATTGTTGAATCTTGGAATTGGAAAGAATTGAAGTTGCAAAGTCCCAAATAAATGTTAACGTTGAATCAGGGTCCCTTTAATTACAACTTTTGGCCGAAATTAGGTTCTTCCAACGCATTCCATAAGCGAGTACAACAACTTTGGTGAAAGCGTCGATTTCATCACTGATTTGTTCGTAACAAAATCATGCGGAGGCATAACCTGAGTGGAGGTCAAAATATCTTGCGGCTCCTCAGATGCAAGAGAAATTGAGTATATAGGGTTTCCCAACCACTTTTAAATTAGTTTCAAAACTAGAACAAGTTACCATCAAAAAAATAATTAATAATATTCTTGATAGGGTTTGGAGAGAGCAGAAAGAAGAAAAGAAGAACCTGAGGTAGAGAAGAGAGGCAATAGTATTGAGCAAACTGACTACGACCTTCGCCCGTGGGTTCTGGCACTGTTGGGTGTTTAGAGAGAATTGTTTCCAGAGTGGAAGGTGGGAAAAAATTTCACATAAAAACGATAAAACATAATTAAAAACATCGTGTGCCACAAAAAAACATCTTTCGCTAGCGACCAAAATTTCAGTCGCTAAATTTATTTGGCCACTATTATTTCTTCGCTAAACTTAAATTATAAAGCAGACAAAAATTTTCTTCGAATTTGGCCTCTAAATCGCTTCTATATCGACCGATGATATCTTGGCCTCCAAATCGCCGCTATTTGGCAAATTTCTAAGAGTGGATTGAACTCGACTCAATCATATTGATAACACTGGGTGGAGGTGAAGAGAGATGAAAGGAGACGTGTCGAGGTGCAGGGCTGCTTATGTGCGTATAGGGTGAAGGGGAGAAACAAGATGGAGATGAATTAGAATTTTTTAAGATTTAGCGCAAGAGCTATAACGCCTATTTTTTGGCAAAATTGTTCATCAAATAGCGCCTAAGTTTTGGGAAAATATATTATGCTTCTCAATGGGTACTTTATTTATATTTTAGTTTTAGTCCATGTGTTTTTAATGTTTGTCTACTGAGAAAGACAAGACACTCATCTTTTAGCCTACGGTTTTAAGTGTTACCTAATAAATTTTGAAAGGCGATATTTATATAAATGCAGTTTACCTATCTACACATTTTTACATGTTTCCTATGCACTTTTCAAATGTGGTGTAACAACAAATTAACAAAATTGTAGGCTGATATCTATCTATTATCGACACATGTAAAAGTGTACACTTATTCTCAAGTAAGCGCCACACTTTTTAAATTGCTCAAAGACGTATACACTGAAAACAAAAAACGCCAGAAGAATACTTTTAGTTTGAAATATTATCTCAATATCAGAATATTCTCTAAAATTCAATAAATTTTTACTCCTCATTTCAGTACCAAACATTTTAATTTGCATTGCCAAACATATATTTTGATTAATTATGTGTGCCTTTGTGGCCCCTACTTGTGTACGAACTAAGTTATAAGTTAAGTAATGTAACACTTATGGATGCTATAAATAGACAAACAAAAAAGGTACAAAGATTCAACACGCATAACAAAGAGCTATTATCATTGGCTGGAGTGTATATAAACCTCAAATATTGTGAGCCACACAAGATCCCGTATTATACATTTTTTTGGAGTATATACATAAATAATATGATTGTGATATTAGTGTGTACTACATGCCTCACTAATAGCCTTCAATTTTTTGGAGCCCAGAGGTTAATCAGTGAGTTAAAAGAGGGAATGCTTGTAATTATAGCACAACCCATTGGCGATTCCAAATTTAAAGAGAGATCACTTGAAGAAAGAAACAACAAATACTATATATATATATATATATATATATATTTATTCAATAATTTATGTATTTTTTGTTTGTGAAATCCAAAGAAAGACTTTAGAAAGAACAAATTTAATCCAAATTTAATTAACTCGAATCCACTAAGCAGATTCTGACGCTACATCTCCATCCAAAACCTTGGCTGCTCATATAGATCATTCATAATACATGACATGACAAACCACTCACACTTGAATTTCCAACATCCCCTCTCAAAGTGCCGGAGTCACTCACATCATCAGACTATATCCAAACCAGATCCACTCCCGCCCCCCCACCAAGCCGAACCACGGCTCGATACCACTTGTTGGGCAACAACAATATAGACAAAATAAAATGAGCACAATCCTGACACAATGATTTAACGTAAAACTCCAAAACCTAGAAAACTGACAAAAACCGCTGTCTAATGACAACTAGAGCATAATACTATGTAAATTTGTTTTAAAACACATATAGATTTCTCTCAAACACCCCATGGCCTCCATACACCCACACTCTCCAAAGAAAATATTTAACTACTTCTCACAACACTCTAAAACAATAAGATAAGAGAAAAACAAAGTCAAATACAACTTAAGCGTGTTTGAATCGATGATTTTGTAATGGGTTAACTTGAAAGACATTATATAGTTTTGGTCTCCTCTTCCTTCACAAAACTAAGAAATGTGGAACTTTTTCAAGAAGCCAATTTCAATCAACTCCAATAATCTCCACCTTGATTGTAATTGATCAACGAGACATCTTCCGCTTTCATTGTTTTCATCGACAATCATAGTTCAAAAGAACTATCATACGCCACCATGTAGAGAGTATACCACTTGAAGTTAAACCACTCCAAGAATTTTATCCATGCCGAAAATCATCGACATAACTTCTTCAAGATGTTCAATTCCTATCTACTCCAACAATCTCTACCTTGATTGTAATTGATACCCGAGACATCTTCATTGTCTATACTGACAATCATAGTTCAAATGAACTATCATACTCCACCATAAAGAATATACTCCACTTGAAGCTAAACCACTTCAAGAATTTTTCTTTCTGAACATGTCTAAAAACCTATAGAAAAATTAAGATGCAATTTCCATGTTTCCTTTTCCTAAGTTTCATCCGCCATTGATATTCCTTTCCACCACGCACCTTGCACAATCGTGGAAACCAAAGGCCCTCAGGCGCAAATATGGACCCGCAAATAGAACACTTTGTTTGTCCTAGTATCTCGCCATACCGAGGATGTTCATGCCTTCAACAGTGCATCATATGGCATCACTATATCTGTCTCTTTGCAGGGCAAGAGAAACACCGCTTGCTTCATCTTTGGAGCAATTTGTTGATCTTTCTCCCCGGAAAATTTTTTTACATGCCCAAGAATTGTTTCTTTCATCACTTTGTGCAACCCCGATTGTATCAACACATCCATGACTTGTATTTTCCACAAGCCAAATTGATTCTTCCATCAAATTTCTCCATGTCAAACTTCACAAAGACTTGAAAAATTTAACATTCCAAATTGCTCAGATATCAGAATCAGGTAACCGAGTAGTTCCTCAGAAAGAGTGGTGGATCACAATGGACACACTTAGCAAGTCTTTTCCTTAAATTAAACCTTTCTCACACAACACTTTCACAATATCAAACCTTATTTCCGATATTGTGGAATATCATACAAAGTCGCAAATAACATAGCCTACTAATAAACTAATACCCCACCAAACCAAAAGCTCTAATACCACTTGTTGGGAGTCCAATGGAGCACTGTAAGAACAACGAGCTAGCCAATTTATGAACTGCACTCACTAAGAGACTTGACGCCACATCTCTACCCAAAACCTTAAGACGTTAGGTATACGGGTCCCCTCTTATATATATCATTCATATAAATTTCATTCATAAATGATGTGTAGACTAACCACTCACACTTGAATTTCCAACATTTTTCTCTATAAAACTCAATTTTTTGGTCTACTTAGATGAAATAAAGAATAAACACCACACACTCACTACAATCGCCACGTCCGGTTCAAACCCTGTTCGACGCTTCCATATCACTAAATTGTCGATAAGAACTAATAAAGTGAAGGACAAACTCGATTGACTTGCCTAATTTATTCTTTTGTTTATTTTTTGGTGAAACAGATTGATGCTTAGTTGTATAAACAGATTTATGCTTAGTTATATAAAATATATTAAACATCATTGAAATCCATGATGAATCATATCGAACCCTAAATAGTTTGAGTAGTATAGTGCGTTCCAATTGAAGACACGAGTTCTGTTAATACATAATTTTAATCCGTAGCAATCGAACAATTTTAAGTCAAACTTGAATTACCTTTTAGTTGAACTATGAATTAGTGAGGTCTCTTAATTTAATGAGTGTATTAAACTATTATTATTATTATTATTAATATTATTATTATCAATTACTAATTATCAATTACTAATGAATAATGATAGCTAACCAAAACTAGAAAAAGAACTTACTATAAGCAAAAACCAAATTAAGATGATGAATTGATGATGATGAATCGATGATGATAAGAAGTGATTATTATTAGGCTAGGGAATATCAAAGAAAAGGACAGACTGAGAGGATTTAGTGACATGTGAGTATTCCACAGTTGGAATAATGGTGGCCCATGCCAGAGAGAATAATCTGATGTCTAGCAATGATGATCTAAGAAATACTCACTGTTATTCTCAGTTTTCAGTGTCATGTGTTCTGTAAGAAGAATGAGTGACACTGCAATCAATACATTCTGAATGGATGTTAAGTGCAGTTTTCATCTCCTTATACAGCCTTTGCATATCTCTGTGCTTCTTCTCTCGTCAGAAAATAAGCATAATGGGCTTCATAAGTGCCCCTTCCCATGTAATTTTGTCCTTGTCTTTCTGTCTCTATTTAGGTATCTTTAAAAGTGTTGCTAGTTTAAAATTATTTTTCATCCTATTTACTATCCCCCCTCTTGCTGCGTTCAATTATTGTCGTATTTTAGACTTATAGGCCAGTTATTATACAGTGAAAAGTAGTTTTGAAATTGGTTCACTTTTTTTCTCATTAAGTAATTATTGCTCCCCAGCTATATATTTTTAATTTTATTTTTACGGTGTGATAAAACATGCATTAGTAATATCTAAAAATATTTATACGTTAGCTTTTTCTACTAGATTAGTGTAGTTTGACATTTAAAGTACGATAACAATTCGATATTAATTGATTTTTGTTGGGTATGTTATCACTTAATAATATCTCATTTTTTTATATTTTTATATTTTAACTTAAATGAAAATTGTATTAAATTTTTTATACAACTAGTGCAGTTGGACTCTTGACCAACAATATACGGTTTTGGTGTAGAAAATATTAGTGTGCTATGTGACTTTTCAATAGTTGGTGCTTTGCCAGGTTTAATACCAACATCATGTTGGAAAAGATAATGGGGTTTTAGGAAGTTTTTTGGTAGGAAGAGAAGAGGAAAATATGATTTCTAAAGTGAGAGAATATTTTGCTCTTTAGAACTTTTTGTTTATTTGCAAACTTGCTTACTTGCTTGGTTTACAAATGATGAGCTCTCCTCTATTTATAGGCTCCAAGGGAGAGTCCTACATCCATCTGTAGAAGATTCTACACACTTCAAGTGAGAGAGTTTCTACACACATATGAGAATATTCTGACACTCCGAGAGAGATCTACACACACTACTACATTTGGGGATGGGCAGTGGCTTTTTTTATCCATGGGCAATACCAAAAGTACAAAAAAATTGTTATTAGTGAGGGGCCAGAGCGAGGGAAGTTAGATACGTCGCTAAATCTAACAATAGCGACAGAGTTTATGCAGGAGCTTAAAATCTCGCTTAAGCTTGACTTTAGCGACAGATCGTGGACATTAGCTACGGAATTTCAGAGCAAAAGGGGGCGGAGTTTAAATTTGAACCGCATGTTTTCTTAGGAGCTTAGCGACAAAAATTGGTCCTCACAACACGTGTCCCCGACGTGATCCGACCGCTGCAGCAGGGGCTTGGAAACGCGAGGATTAGCGACTTTAACTTCCTCACTAAACTGGCCGCTAAAGGCAACTAAAACTTACGTAGCACACACTTCTCTCACTCACTCAGCTTCACTCACTTTTTTCCCCAAACTGAACCCTACTACCAATTTCGCCCAACTCTCCTCTCTCATTTCTCCCCCACCAAACAACCACCACCGCCACAAACCACCATCTTCCATTTCTCCCCCAAACCGAACCCTATACCCTATTTCGCTCCAACTCTCTTCTCTCATTTCTCCACCACCACACAACCACCACCACCACCACCCCACTAGCACCCACAAAGTTACTTGTTTTCCTCTCTCTCTTTCTCTCCTCTCCCACAAAATTTACCCTTTGTCTCTTCTTCTCTCCATCTTCCACCACATCACCACCACGACGAAGTGAACAGTCACCACCACCACCACCGGAGCTCTCCTTATGTAGGTTTTGATTTTTACTTTTTATATATAATATTGTTTTGATTTGAATTTTTTATTGAATTTGTTTTGATTTATGTTTGTTGGTTGAAATTGAAATGGTTTAGGATTGGAATTGTTGGTGTTTGAAGTCTCACAAACGCATTGAGTGCGCATCGTCACCGAACCACCGCACCTGACGCCAATCTCATAACGGCTAGTTTTTAAAATAAATTTGTTGTTGTGTGTTAGAATCGAGTGTTGTTGCGAATTCACTACAAGAAAATCGCTGATTTGCCACGACATTTCCGCGGCAAATGTACAAATTTCCGCGGCAAAACAACATTTGCCACGGATTTGCCACGACCAAAAATGGTGGCAAAACGCTGTCGCGAAATCGCTTGCCACGGACTTTTCCGTGGCAAATTTTTCCGCCGCAAACCCGTGGCAAATCCGCCGCAATTATCCGTGGCAAAGTCGCCGCAAACTCGACACATTCCGTGGCAAATCCGCCGCAAATTTTTTAAAAAAATTAAAAAAATAAATAAATCCAAAGAATTTGTTTCTTTTTTTGACGCAGAATCCAAAGAATTTGTTAGTATTCAAATTAACGACTAAATCATACTTTCATAACTCAAACCAAAGTCTAATACAAAATACAATGAGAAATATATAGATACACTAAGCAGTGATCTTTTAACTGTAGAAAATGGATCCAAGAGTCGTCGATCTTTTAAACCATCATGAATATAAAATGTATGTCCGCAACCTTCATGAATAAATAGTATCTCATATGATACATTTCACAACTGATATGATAAAACAATACAATACAAGTTGTCGCCATGGCCGCAAAGATGACCAAGTCGAGGCAAGAGTAATGGAGGCGTTGGTTTGCCGGAGTTGTCCGAGTAAATTAACCATTCAAAGAATTCAAAGAACCTCCCCGGCAAAGATTCCCAAGTAATCGCCACCAAGGATAAAGCAAGCCGGGTAAGGCTCCCAGGCCACTTCGCTAGTTGTAAGCCCTCCGTAAACTCAAGGTTTGATTTAATCGCCTAAAAGGTTGGAAGCTCAGGAAGAATGCAGGTGACAAGTTGTCTTGCAAGACAAACCGAAAAATCATTCATCCAAATATTTTCAAGATAAAAAGAAAACAATAAAGTGAAACTCCAATATCTTATCAAGAAACGGTGAGAAGTGAAATGAAATTAAATAACAAAGAAAGCACCTTCTTTTTCTTCAAGAGACCCTATGGCAAAAGGGTAATGTACCATCTACTCACCAAAAGTTTTGCAATCGCCAGTTCGTGGCACTATCATGCAGAACTACCAGAAATGCAACAAATTATACCTTTAACATGAAGATAAACTTATAAAAGTTGTTATCAATAAGATAAACTTACAAGAATATCATTGATCCATAACAACAAATCTTCAAGCTCACGCTTTACAATAGCATTGATTCCGTAATAATTACTCACAAGTAACACTAATTGCCAAGTAAGTTTTACATTTTAAGCTTAATACTAACATTGACTCCATAAGAGTCAGAGCATAATCTCTCGCTTTAGACTAGTGTAAGATACTCACTCTTGACTAAAGACGGGTTGGAAAATGAGAAAGGAGAGCACGTGGAGAGGATGTTCCCATAATAGTAGAGAGATTCAAGATGTGTTCTTATAAAAACTCATGTCATGAGAATAAGAATGAAGAATTTTAGAATAACTAAGTGTTTATAAGGAAACATCATAACATAATTCAAGTGTGAGTTTATCTAGGAGTTCTAAGTAACATAGCATGCACGTGTTTTAGTTGTGTTCAATATTGGTGCCATTGCACGTGCGAGAGAATAACATACGATGCATTGCCATATCGACAAATTAATAGATAGTAGCATGCCATCCCAAAGAACTCCAAACGCATGGTCAACTTATAGAAGAAAAAATCAACATTCGTAAACTCATCAAACACTTGAAAAGGTAATTAAATTATCTACTCATATCGCTGGGAAAACAACACGATGCGCACTAACCTTCCGATTATCACCGAGGAATCAAAGCAGAAAAGAATTGTTCACCCGCTATAAGGCCACGCACTTTCATAGATGTCGTTAAAAATAACACCAACATTTCTTGTATCTTCCGGATAATAAACATAAAGCTTCCCACCTAGAACACATGTCTTTGCATGCTCTAAGAGAGCCTCCCACATCTTGTTTGACATACCACTCCCGAGGATCTACATTTGAATGATATAAGAAAACTACCGGAAGGACTCTAACTTCAACATAAAGATGCAAAACCTAGACTTACATTTCGCACTTTCGTTGATCTCAACTACAAGCCAAGAAAGCCTTCAACCGTGAATATTCCCGCATTATTAAGCTTCTTGTGAAATGACCCATCCTTGCCAATTTTCTCCAATTCCACACGCTGCCATTCAATGCCTGAGGATAATGCTTCTTATATACCGTAAAAGGACAAAATTTAAGATATAAAGACGGTGTAACAAAGGTACAAAGCAGGAGAGCACTAACACTAGAGAAAAACTAGATGATGCAAAACCATAACCCTACATTCTCCTCTCAGGATCTTTAACCGTGAAAGCTACTGCCTTAGCTTCACGAATGCGTATAGACTCGTAAAAACCTCGATGCAACCTTCTGCACTAAGCCCGAATTTACTAGCCCTTATCCAAATTTTGAATTGTCTCAGAAATGTCGGGCCTCCCAATGTCCCAACTCCTTCCTCGAGTGTCACTTGCAGTCCCCACCAACAAAGGTCTCTTTCCTTCACGCTCTTTTACCACATGGCTTTCAAAATCTTCCCGAGTCCAATCTTCATCATCTTCGCTGTTAAAATCACCTTCAAGGACAACAACATCAAGTTTTACATAGATTCAGTCCGTATGTTATGACATTTCCACTATTGGCATCAACCGTAATAAATATGAATTGAGAGCCCCGCCGCTTCTCCACTTTTCCTCCCGTGAATAGGGAAGAGACACTGACTTAAATTGAAGCCGCAAGTTTCTACCATCAGACCTTCAATCATTTTAGAGAAGACTGAATTTTAAAGTGTTAGAAAAAATGACAGACTACTTAATGTACTAAATTTAAATTTAAATTAAATTTAAATATGACAAATCTTTTAATACTAGGCAATTAACATTGAAATCATCCAATACACCTCATTGACATTGAAATCATCCGCAACATCCGCAAAATAAAAGGCAATTAACTATGATTAATTAGTGCAGTAAATCCATCACGATTAAACAAATACATTAAATTTACAATAAAATGTATATACTTCTATCTTGCAACTGATGATCGCATGCAAAAAAACCATCACCATGGTGGATTGCCAAATACCCAAATTTCTGACAAAGAATGGAATAAATACCATATAGATATCTCAACTTCCTTATCCGCTGCATCAAAGGATACTAATACAAGTTACAAACATCAACTAAAGCTAACTCAAGATACTCAAATATGGTGTCCGAAAGGAAGTTTTAACAAGTTAGCACCGCCATCGCTCGCAGTGGAATGAAAACAATAAGGCTATAAGTATATCCGAACAATCAAATTTTGATGTAAAAGTAAATAAAAGAGGCAAAATTAAATTACAAAAGCAAAAACGAGAGCACGTAATTCAATCTACAGATCGCATAAGAGATGATGATCCACAATAGCCCTCTTCACTTCTTCGTAATAAGCCTTGCAAATCAAGTAAAAACATAATTCAAAGAAAATCAACAAAACCTCTACTAATTATACAAGAAAGCACACTCTATCTAGAGTTCATATAGGTACACCTTGGTTAGCCTTTGATGAACCATAATAAAGAGTAAGACCCATCTAGAAGAAAATTTACTCACAAGACACTTAACACTCCGCATTTATACAACATTAATTACATGCATTGTCAAATGTTTAAGGCAATCAAGATATCAAGCGCATATATTAGTTCGTAAATGTTGTCTCTAATGTGAAAGATTGCTCATAGGATTATAAGCATTAGCTTATTTATCTTTTATGGCGCGAGCAGAGGAAAATATAGAAAAGTGGAAACCTTGAATATTCGAATCATCGTGGGCTCAAAGCATTCAAGTAAGTGGATCATCAGAAGAGATCTCAAAATGGCCGGAAGCTTCCCCGCATGAATATTTATTGATAATCAACACATACCAAACACAAGACAATGCAAATTGCAGACTGTAAATTTACTCTACTGACATGAAAAGACAACAAAAGATATCCAAATTTCAAAAATATCTCTCGAAATAACCATCAATTTATTATTCTCAAAAGAATGAAATGAATATTTACATGTCTTTTCAACAAGAACAAGGTGAGTGCAACATACTCTGTGGATGTGGCTCTCTATGACCTCGAATCAAATTGTCAACATAACGAAAATTAGGGTTCAAAATCAAATTTCTAAAATCTAACTCCATTAACAAAAAGAAAACGAAAATTAAAGCAAAACAATAAGAAGATTATAACTCAGCTGCTCACCTTCACAAAGAGGAAGATAACAGAGAGAAGAAGACCGAGCCGTAGAAACCGAGAAACCGAGAAAGTGCCGAGAATGAAGGTTTGTGTTTGGAAATTGGTGATTCCCGAGAGAGAGAGAGAGAGAGAGAGAGAGAGAGAGGGTTTCATGATTCTTGAGAGAAGAATTGGAATGGAAGATTGTCGAGAGAGTTAGGGCTCATGCTCCATACTTCAAAGCACCGAGAGAGGGTGAACGATGGAGTGACTGAGGAGGGTCGAGGAGGCTGAGGAGGCGAGGAGGCCGAGGAGGTCGGAGGGTGGAGTTCGAGGAGGAGGAGACCGAGGAGGAGAGAGCGCTTGAATGTTTTAGAGGAGGAGAGAGCGCTTGAACGCTCTGATAGGGGATCGGATTGTTTTATTTTGATCAATGGTTTGCCACTTGACTCGCCACGGATCTCCGTGGCAAATTTCTCGCCCTTTCACATGTCCGCAGCAAACCCGCGGCAAACACCAAATGGGAAATTTCGTGGCTCTTATTTTACGCATGCCGCCGCAAACTGCGGGCAAATTAGCGACGCGCCAACCCTCCGTGGCAAACTTTAGTGGCAATGCAAGCTTATTCTTGTAGTGTCCGAAAGTTATAATTGAGTGTTAGGATTAATTGTTGTTGTGAAATGTGAGTTGAATTGAGTGTGGAATCCGAAAGTTAGAATTTGTTGTTGTTGTTAAAATAAATTGGTTGTTTTATAGGTCAGAGGATCGAGTGTGAAATGTGAGTTAAAATTGAGTGAATGTTGTTTGGAAAACTATATTGTTAGAGATGATTGTTGTTAGTAATTGAAAAGTGAATTTGAATTTGTTAAATTGAAATTGTTGAGAAGAGTTAGATTGAAAATTGTGTATGTTGTTAATTGTGTTAAATTGTTAGAAATTATTACGCCCACGATTTTACTCCCACAATGGGAAATGCCTATAAAGCGCTACTCATTGATAGCCACGAAGTTTAGCTTAAAAGCAGCGCTTTTAAAAAGCGCTAGCCATTGGTGTACCGGCTTGAGCTACGGGCGTTGTTTGTATCTTGAACGCCGCCATCGGTGTAGCGATCTCGCCATGGGCAGCGCATGTGCCGCCGCATTGGTCACCGCTCGCTATTAGTAGCTTTTCTAAAAGTGCTACCCAAATGTGCACTCTTTTTATTTAATTTGGCGTAGTTGACACTTCTTTCTACTACATCTTTTCTACTATTCTCTAGAACCTTCTTTAGATTAAAACACTAAAACTAAATGGGCCTAACACTTGATAATCCATTGGGCCAAATCAAGCTTACCTTCAAAATCCCTCTTAAACTTGTTTTGTCATTCCAAACAGAGTTCTCAACTTGATAAAGTCTTCATGCTTGAGGGCTTAGTGAATATGTCACCATACATGGTTTCTGAGACTTCACATATTCAACTTCCACATCCTTTCTTGCTATGCACTCCTTATTTAGTGGTAAAGTGGGTAATAATATGTTTGCTCCGATCATGGAAGACTGGATTCTTTGCTAGAGCTATAGCTGACCTATTATCCACAATATCTCTGGTCTGGCCTTCTCGCGACATCCCCGATTCCTTTAACAAATTTCGAGCTAGACTTCATGGCAAACACATGATGTGGTCGCTACATATTTAGCTTCACGAGTTGAAAGTGTGACTATCGATCGCTTCGTGACATCCAAGTGAAAGTTGTGTTTCCTATGAAGAACACAAAACTACCGATGCTCTTTCGATCATCTCCATCTCCATCTCCACCCTACCATCATGTCACTATAACCAACCAAATTTTCAATTGTTATCCGATGAAAACCATAAGTCAAGTCTAATGTTCCTTTAATATAGCGAATAATTCTTTCTCAGAGCCTCTTCGAGAGATGAGTTGTTGTTAGATTCTTTATGTACCAACCGATGAGTCTAGTAGCATACAAAATGGCAGGTCTCAGGTATGTCGATACCGCAAACTCCCAACCATACTCTTGAAATTTGTAGCATTCACATTTGTCGCTTCATCGCATTTTGATAATTTCATTTTACACTCTACAGTGTGTGTTGTCAAGTTAGCTTGCAATTATCAATCTTGAAATTTTTCAAAGATCTCCTTCGATATCTTTGTTGTGAAATGAATATTTCATCATCCTTTTGCTTTACCTCGATGCCAAGATAGTATGAAATTTAATCCAATATAAGTCATCTCAACTCCTTTATCATTGCCTTCTTGAACTCTTCAAACATGCTTGGATTACTCCCTCAAGACGGGGTCATCCACATATATGCACACGACAAGACATCTCCATTTTTGACCTTGACATATGGGTATGCTCCTGTGGTACTTTGTGAAATTGTTTCTCTCAAGTAGTTTTCAATCCGATTATACCATGCTCTTTGGCTCGCTTTAATCCATTGAGTGCCTTTTTTAGCTTGAGAAATTTGTCTTCCTATCCTTTCACCTTATAGCACAAAGGTTGTCCAATGTATACTTCTTCAAGGACTCCATTCAAAAAGGCGAATTTCACGCCCATTTGGTGAATTTTCCACTGTGGTTGGGCTTCTAGAGAGATTGTTAGCCTTATAGTTCATAATGAGCGATCGAGCAAACACCTCATCATAATCAATCCCATCCTTTGTCTATAGCCTTTGCAACTAGTCTTGCCTTCTATCTTTCGATTTCTCCATTGAAATTATTTTTTGCCTTAATCTCTTCGGCCCATTGCATCTCTCCATCTCTTAAATTGTGTCGCTTCTTCAAAGTTCATAGTTCACAAATCCGCAAAGAGGCGTAACATCAGTGAGATTATCTCGTTGCCTCGACTTCTTTATAGAGATCTTCAAGCATTTGTCTTGAAAATTCTTTTGTGTTATCATACACAATTCGTGGTACGCACAATCCTTTCACCCCGGTGTCTTATGATGTTGATGATGTCGTGATGCGGGCCTCGTTTAACTTCTCAAGATGTCTCTTCTTCAAACCGAGGAAAGAAATCAGATTTCTTTTTCATGAGGTCCAAAGTCCTTCTTCGTCAAGACTACATCTCTACCGACTACGCCTTTCTTGTTATTCGGGTTGTACCACTTGTAACCTCTTCGAGTTTGGATCATAATCAAAAAGATGAACCTCTCTTATCGTCGATTTTTGCTCTTCTCTCATCCGTATATGAACATGGGCTACGCTTTTGAAGACTCTCACATGTGAGATATCCGCTTTTCTTCCACTCCATGATACTTGTGGAGTCTTTCCCACACACTTTTGTTGGAGATCAATTTGATAGATAGATCAACACGCCATTACCTTCAAATTTCAAAATTCTTTTGGGAGTTTCTTGCTTTTAAGCATTCTTCGAGCCATGTCGAGGATTGTTCTATTTTTCTTCTATGCCACGCCTTTCTTTTCGAGGGAATCTTGGAACAAATGTGGACTTCTAACTCCATTCTCTTCACAAAACTAATGGAACTCTTTTAAAAGTGAACTCTCCGCCGATCAATTCTACAAAATTTTTAATCACTCACCACTTTCTTTCTCCACCGCAGCCTTTGAACTTCTTAAAACATTATATAATTTTGACTTCTGCTTCAAGAAGTATACCCACGCCTTTCTTGAAAAATAATCAATTAATAGGAGGACGAGTTAATTTTACCCAAAGGAGCTTCGCTTGATTGGTCCACAAACATCCGCATGTATGACTCGCCCTAAACCGCTTCCAAGTAAATATCCTTCACAAAGTTGATCGGATTGTTGATAGATGGCAACCCTTTCACCATATTCGCTTTTGACATCAAACTTATGCCTCCAAAATTTAAGTGCCTAAATCAAGATGCCAAAGCCAAGCTTCATCATTATATAACAAGCTTTGAGACACTTTGCCACATCATTTTGGATATTCAATAAGAACATCCTATTTATTGACATTGGTACTGGGTGATGAGATTGTTTCTCCGATTCTCCGATGGAAAGATCGAATCTTTCAAATGAATATGATAGTCCTTTTCTATGAGTTCTCCCAAACTTAAAATATTGTTTTTCATATTTGTGACGTCAGAGACATTTGAAATAAAATCATGTCTTCCATCCTTTAAGGCGATTAAGATCTTACTTTTGCCTTTCACCTAATTTTGGAATCATGACCAAACGAGACATTGCCACTTACTAACTCATCAAGGTCCACTTAACATGCTTCTTTTCCGCATATATGGCTTCTTGCACCAAAGGTCGTGGGTACCACGTGTTTTCTTGGATTTCTTCATTACTTTTCCACGCTTAGAAGCAATCGCTTTCAACCGCCTCGGTCCTTCGCTCCACATAGTTTGTCTCCTCTTCTACTCTAGTTTTTGAAAATCTACATTCAAGGATAATGGCCAAACTTTTGAGAATTATAGGAATGAGTTTGAGATTTATCAAACCTTGTGTTTGGAGATCCTCGCCCATGCCCTTGTTAAGATTTCTCCTTCTTGTAATTGTTGTTGGTGAAATTTGCACCTGGCCCATTAGTATGGCGCCCAAGCCGCCTCACCCAAAACCTCAACCTCTCGCTCGACCTTGATCTTGTAGGCCTCTATCATTACCATGACTTCCTTCCTTCTCTTTTAGTTTCATCTTGAAGAGATGCTCTGGTGGTCTCATTCTTTTTCTTGTGCTTCTCCTCATAAGTGTGTAATGATTCTTGGAGTTGTTCAATAGTAATAGTCTCAAAGTCTTTCTTACTGAGAATTCCAAGGAGAGTTCCACATCTATCTGTAGAAGATTCTAATCACTTCAAGTGAGAGAGTTCCTATACACATCTAGAGAATATTCTGACACTCTAAGAGAGAGATCTATACACTTCCTTCTACTACTTTTTTCTATTATTCTCTAGAACCTTCTTACGGCTTAAACACTAAAACCAAAGAGGCCTAACACTTGAATAATCCATTGACTAAATGAAGTTTACCTTCCAACACACCAAAGGCTTTTAAAATCACAAAATCTTTCAGAGAAGGTGATAAACAACTAGAACTGGTGCTGCCAGTTAAGGATGCAATTGATGAGTCATATTACAAAAGTATGAAGTGGAATGAGTTTATATTCGAATCTTGTATATTTTCTGCATAACCAAGTAATATGGATAACATTTACAGAACTTATGCCAGCAGGTCAACTGTTCTTGCTATGGGTAAAAGATATTCCTTGCAAGTATTTAGCGTAGTTATAATTCTTTCAGAAAATGAATATCTTCTTGTTGATTTATTTGGATTTATTATTTGACCAGAAATTGTCCATATTTGTTTAAAAGGAATCTCAGTGCCAGCAAATTTCTTTGAGGACCCTTTGAAAATATCAACACATCATTAGTAGCACATGGGATGGGAGGAACAAGGATATCTCTTGGTACAGTCATGAAATGAAGAGTACCATTAGAAACAAGTTTCAATATCCTCTACTTTAGACTCCTCTACTTTGGAGACCACAACCTGACAGGTTGGATTTGAACATCCGGAAGAAAACCATCTCCTTTCACCTTGATCTGATTATCATGTTCTTCTTTCAAAAACATATGATAAAAGAAGCCATTGTCATCTTACCTCAAAAGAGTCGAAGAATGAGATACGGTACAAAACAAAAATTCTTAACCCCAATTTTGTTCAAAAGAAAGTGATGGCAATAAAAGTAGGGGAATACTGAGATAATAGAAATGCAAATTTAGGGTTGGGAAACACTTTACCTGCACTAGGTTATCAAGTGCTACTAAAGGAATATGAAGAAGTATTCCAATTCCTCTAACTATTTCCAATTAAAGTAGTAATTTTCTTTAAAAGGACCAATTAAAGTAGTGATTAAAAGTGTAACAGAAAAAGTAGTGATTAATAGTATAAATTTAAAGCATTCAGTAAAAATATAACGTTTCCCATTTTCAAATTATTTTTGTTTTGAAATTATAATATTCAAATTGACCATAGCTTTCGGTTGAAATATGCCATTATTTGAGTTTAAATTTTAGAAAATGTATGTGACTTGTGAAATGAAAAAAAAGGCAACGTATGTGTATGTGAGTTGAATACATAATTAATGTTTTTTATAATAATAGAATATTTTGAATGTAATTATTTTGTGATCAGTTATGTTTTCAAATGGTTTTTCGATTTAATTTTTTAGAGTCCACATTAATTGTGATGCTTTGAATTTTGCATTTGAGATTTTGGATGAAAAGAAAAATGTGTAATAGAAGTTTTAAGGAATATATAAATTAATGCTAAATGCTTGTGGAGATGACATGTGTTAACATAATAAATGAAATTATTTGTAATTGTTAATAGTGTATATATATATATATATATATATATATATATATATATATTCACTGCAATTTATTTATTTTCCTATATAATATGAAGTTTTAATATTTAGTCTTCAATGAGTTTTCTTTCAACTTTTGATCCTCACCTTATTTACGTTTATATTTTTATTCCTCACTTAAATCTCTATTTGTACTTTTAACTAATGAACGGTCACATTATATCGGTTACATCAGACTTTAGTAACTAGGATGACAAATCACCTTGTATGACATATTAATATCCTAGTCATGGAAAAGTGTGTCATGGAAAAGTGTGTCGTGACTGGTTTTCGTGGTGACAATTTGTTAGTTTGTTGAACAAAGAACTTAACGTGAAAGGAGTATGTAGCATCATAGTTATTCAAAAGTGAGATGTAGCAATTATGTATAATTGCTAGCCAACCGAACATCAACTTAAATAAGATTAACTTGACTAAAAGTTGTAAAGACAATTAGTAGAGACTAAAAATGAAAATCCAATTTTTTAGAATAAAAAGATATTTAAGCTTTCTTTATTTAGTTTGCACGCTTTTATTTTATGCATTAGAATGTGCATATTAGTCATGCCACCGTGCGATAGGTCTTTCTATTGACATAAATCGCGCTAACTTTTGAATCTTTACACTACAAGAAAAGCTTGTTTTAGCCACCAAAGAATTGCCACTTGAGCTTATTCCGCCAAGAATTTGCCACTGATTTGCGACGGAATGCGAAAATAAGGGGCGCTAAATTTCACTGGTGTTTGCTACTTTGACACGTGAAAGGGATTAAATTTGCCACTGAGATTCCGTGGCAAGTCCGTGGCAAACCCATTAATCTAAATAAATGAGCCCGATCCTCCTATCCTAAAAACAAACTTCACGCCTCCCTCCTCACCCTCTCGCCTCTCCTCCTCACCCTCTCGCCTCCTCCTCACCTACAATCCGCCTCCCACGGCCTCACACCCACGACTATCTCTCACGCACGGCTCACACCCACGGCTCTCTCTCACGCACGAATCTCACGAAACCCCACGCTTTCATAACGCGCCTCTCGCCTCTCACGCTGCTTTTAAGCAAGCTTGTTGCCTTCCCTTTCGGGCCTGCAACAACCTTCTTCTCTTTCGCTGCTCATGGTTTGTTTTCTTCTCCGATTTGATTACTTGCTTTTCTTAGGTTTTGCCGATTTAGGCTTTGGCTCAAATAGGGATTTACTCTGGCTGTTGTTTGGTCGATTTTGGGCTTTAAATCAATAAGGATTCATCGGCTGTTGTTGTTGCCGGATTTATAAGTTGTTGTTGTTGTTTACGTAATTTAGACTTTGCTTAAAATAGGGTTTTACTTTAGATTAGTGTTGATTTTACTATTCCATAGTTATCAATTCTAACACTCAGATCCGTAACTTTCTCGCACTTTCTCAATTTTTGCTTCATTAGTTCTCTCGAAATGCATACGGATTTTTAATTGTTTGATTCCACTTTTTCAACTGCTTCGATTTCTTCTCTCTTTTTTATTCATTTCAAGTGTGTTCTGTGGTTGTTTTTGCTCTTGATTTTTATTGTGATTTTGTTGTTGTTGTTGTTGATTTTGATTTTGATTTCTTTATCTTTCTATATAAAATGAAGGTTTGCAATTGTTTTAATTGTTTCCTTCCAAATTGGATTTGGTTGCGAATGCTTTATGTGGATTTGTGCAATGCAGATGGAAGAATTACAAACCGAAAGCCACCGATTTCTAATTCATCCGCACAAATATTGACACTCAAAGGGAGCTTCAAGAGCTTTTTCTCAACAAAGAAATATTTGTCATCATAGACAGAGTTTGTGCATTGGAATGAAGAAGAAATCTCAAAATGCAATCTCTTTTCTTCCTGTAATTTCTTCAGAATCCTTTCTTTCTTTCATATCAATGATTTTCGTGATTTATGTTTCAACCTTTCTTTCATTCTTATTATTACTATTACTATTACTATAACCTTTGTGTTTCTCACCTAAGAAGATGTTAAGCAAAGTTATCTTCTTTTCTTTTTCAACTTCATTTTTCAAATTTTGAATCACCGAGATTGTTGAAGAGGATGTGTATCTTGTTTGTGGGTTTCTCGCTTGTGGAAGGCTAGGCATTACATTACATTATAGTATTGTACATTTTTGAAGAGGACTTTGTATTTGGGTTTTTGTTTTTTTACTAAGCTTCTAAACATTTTGGATACTAATGTATGCGTATGAATGCCCCGCATAAATGTAAGTGTTAATGGTAATGTTGGATTGTTAAAAGACACTATGATGGATAAGAAGAGATGGTTATGGAAGCGCAAGTCTTCGTGAGAAGAGCCCCAGTGAATTTCTCGTTTTTCCAAATAAATGAAAATTCTTTTCTTTATATTTTGGAGGTATTGGTTGTTGTGAATTGACTTTTAGGTGCTCTTTTGAATTTATAGGTAAATTCAAATTAATCCTATAATACTCATTTCACACAACTATTTTTTCTTAATTGCACATGACAATGCAGAAAAAATTTCTCTACTTAGAGAGAAAGAAACGCTATTGAAAGAAAATAAGAGGTTGAATCAAGAAAATGAAACCATGTTGAAGAACAAAGATTTGACACACACTCAAATAGGAACATTAACTAAATCCTCGAGGCAATGCAGAAAGATATTAGAGACAAAGAGAACATGGTAGTTCCTTCTCAAGGTAAAAGCTTTTGTCAAACAAAGATCCACATTTTCAAAAGTATGATATACCGATTTTAACTTTCAGTGCAGTTTTAAAATGTACCTTGAGCACCAAAGAAAAGAGCTCAATGATCACAGAGTCGTAGATCACTTCCCTAAAATTGCATATTGAAGAGTCTTGCTCGGAAATAACCTAGTTGTCGTGGATGTTAATAATGTTCGGCCAATCTTCGTGAGAAGCATGAGGAAGAAATTAAGAAATTTCGTATGGAAATTGAATTGTCAAGGAAAAGAATGTAATGGCTCCGTAACTCGAAATATTATTGGTTTTGAAAATGAAAATTTGCGCATGCATGATAAAGTGATCGAGATTCATGAAGACCGAGGTGCGTGTCGACTTCGCTGATGTGGCTTTGGGTGTTGTATCCAATGAAGATGCTCAATCGCCATTGTTCAACCTCCGAATGAGAATGCCGATAACTATGAAGATACATTGCCTCAATTATTTAAGCCTTCAAATACAAATAGTGCTTTTGAAATAAAAACGCCTCAACAAATGTTGGATCGCAAGCAGCAGGACAAAGTGGTTACTAGAAAATCACAGAGTGTGTTGATGAATATATATGAGAAAACAAAGAAATTGATGTTCTCTTAGCTTGTTATCCATGAGCATAATTACTTATTGATTTCATTTGATCTACTTTTTTGAAAATTTTGGTGAGAGTGAGACCAAAAGTCGGGAGTCATATGGTCAAGGGTCGTTCTCAAGTAAAAATGGTGAACTAGAAGTATGATTTCTCTTTCATTACCTGTTATGTAGCACTTAAGTATAAAAATATATAGATAAAATATCTCTCCTCCCTTTCTTTTGAGATTAAATCTCCTCTTTTCATCGTAAAGAAAAGCTTTAAAATTCAAAATTGCTAAATCTTAGCGAAATAGATTTGTTTTTGTGCGCTTTCATTATATAATTGTGATCTTTTGTTCTTATATATGTTTGCATTTTGACAGTGATTAGGAACCATTCAGATATATTGCAGATGCTTTCACAAAAATTGTTCCTTTATGTCTTGATCAATCATCGTGAGGTTTGCTTCTCTATTAATATATTTCATTTGTTCTCAATCACGCGCATGTCGCTTAAAATTTGTTTGGTTGTAGAGCTCCTTCCTCTAATAATGTGCTATCGAGCGCCACCCGTATAGTAGCACTCGAGATTCTTTGACCCACACTTTGTTTAATTTAATCAAGCCGCCCGCATGAACAAATGAGACTGATAATAATGGATGTATGTTGTGTTGTTTTCTTCTTCTAATGAATGTTTCGATTAATGTTTCTTTACTTCTTATATTCCATCACATCATTTTAGGTATGTGTCAACCTTTGCAAAGAATGCCTGAGAGATGAGAACAGTAAATGCACTGCTTCCACAAAGGCCGGGAACAAGTATATTTTTGCCTCTTTCAACTCTCTCTCGCCTTTATGATATCGGGACCAGTTTTCAGCTTATTGGTGTTATGATTATTAGATCACCACATGTACGAGGAGCGAAGATCGCTTGTTGCTCAATCATGTGGAGAGCTTGCACTTTGTGCGGCCCGAGATTCACGATTCTCTTTATTTTATCTATTGTGCAAAGAACTAATAGAAGATTCTCGCCAAGTTGTTGTTCGGTAGCAAATGCCGCCATAATCCGCTATGCCGCCCACTTTTTTCCGCATATGGATAAATATTTCAAGGTCACCACTATATTTGCTTCGGGGCAATCATGGAGAAGGTTTCGAGTTGAGACTTGGCTACAATGTAAGCTATAGAACGGGCTAATAAAACATGGTCCAGTGGAATCGAGATTTTAGTGGTTACCATAATGTGACAACTTTTGAGAAAATATAATAATAAAAAGTTAAGATTTCCATCAATTATTTTTTTTTTTTTTTCTTCTTATCGATAGTGGAGGAGTCGATGTTCCAACTAGTATGTGACCCGTCAGAATGGTGGTGGAAACCGCTTCTCAAGAAATTGACTCGCAGCTTATAAAGTGGGGAAACAAATTAGATCATGTTTTGAGAGCTTTACTTTCTAATATTTTAAACTCTGCCCGTATTTGTTTTCCTTTGTACTATCAATTCTCCTTTTACAATTTCATTGCTTGCTGAAATTATTTTTCCGAGTTTAACTTTTGCCCCAATTCAGCTGCTGCCCACCTCTTTCCGGGTCATGGGTCTTGAGTCACATCTCCGTGTCTCTGGGTGAAAGAGAGCTACTGAATGTAGATGTTTTGTTGAAAATGCCGATGGAATTGCTTTTTTGTGCACCGTAAAGTAATTGATACACGCCTTCTTGTCAACCACCGAAACCGACTAAGCCGTGTTATCAAAATCATTGCTTGAATTGTATGCTATGTAAGCTTAGAATAGTTGAATTTGAATAATACAGCTTAGATATGTGAAAGAGTGAATGCCGCAGTGCCTTGACGCTACATCCACCGAGTCTTGTTAATTCATGTTATAATGTTTGTAAATTCTAAACGCATTTTTGCATACACTAAAAGACAAATCAGGTATGAATGTCGCATCAAAGTCGCCACGATCTTTAATGGTTTCCATTTTGCTAGGGGACAAGTTGAATGGGATGCATTTGAATGGATGCATGTCGAGTGCTTTCCAAATTTGATAAGGCTAGCCTGCTTGTTACCACAGTAAAGAAGATAATTTACTTGAGTCGAATTTCAAAGGTCACTTGCCTTACCTTTGAAGTTTTTTCAATTGTTTGGTATGACTTCCACCAAAGTTATTTCCAAGTTTTTTCCGATATAACCTATGTAAATGCGCTTCATATCCGTTGGTCGAATGTTTTGGGATTCCTACATGACATGCATAATGCTACCAAAGATTTCTAATGCAGTAGGGATGATGCCGATTTTACTTTTCGGGCGTAGTTGCATTGTTAGAATATCTATACCTATGAAAGTTGCAAACGAGATGCGCCATGTCCACATAAATATTTCAATTCACGACAATGAATCAAGTAAGGATCAAGAGGAACATCATAGGAAACTTGTGTCATATGAACGTAGGTATATTTTATCATAGGAAACTTGAGAAGACTCGTTAATGTATATTTCTTGGATTTGATTTATAAATAAAGTATTTTGATTATATAGTTATTCTACTTGTAAGTTAAGGTCATTGTTACTCCATCAAGTATGTCGACTTGTAATCTATATCTATATACTTGTTATAACACACGCTTTGGTGCTTTTGAAACATATGCCGACTTGTAATTTATATCTATATACTTGTTATAATTTATAATTGTTAGCTTGATTTTATAATTAATGTTTTTAGGATGTAGATTATAACTTTGTATCCTTATCATTAGAATTGAAAGATAACCCAATTTATGAAGAAGTTGGAGTAGTAGGAAACTACATCGCCCATTTATTTTTTTAATTTTTTTAAAAATTTGCGACGGATTTGCTACTGACTTGCTGACGACAATTTGCTACTGACTTGCGATTTAAAATTTGCCACTGACTTCATGACGACAATTTGCCACTGATTTGCGACTTTTAAAAATTTGCCACGGATTTGCGACGGAAACATTTGCCACGGAAATTCCGTGGCAAACGATTTGGCGACGCAGCGCTTTTTGCCACCATTTTTGTCCGCAAATCCGCAAATGTTGTTTTGCACGGAATTTATGATTTGCCACGTAAATGTCCGTGGCAAATGAACGATTTTCTTGTAGTGTTATAGAGAAGCAATATCTTTGCACCTCTCAATTCTAGGGAATTACGGGTTCATCAGACAGCAAGATCAAAGACATTATCTTTATGTATAAAAAGCAAATAAGACATTATCTTTGTCACCCCCAACCAACCCAGAATAGTCTGTTTAACCCCACTTGTTCCCCACTTCTTAATTCTTATATACCCTCAATTTATGTGTACGTTCTTGTAAAAGCTGATTGTTAAGTGAGTGTGCTGTAAATTAAATGTACTTGTAGCTTTTACATTCACATCTAGTTCCTAATTTGATTTTATTGTGTCTCTTCCTGTGATCACTGTATGAAGGTTTCAAAAGCAGAGCCTTCACTGGTCCTGCTGGATGAATAATTCCTCAAGGAATAATCTAGGGGTGCGAAAATACAATTGCAATGGACTCCATAAACCAACAGGTTTTGGTCCTGGTTTGCACTCCAAATGTCGAGGCCCACTCATTGGCTCATCCCAACCCTCCTCTCACTCACTACACACCCCCAAACACAAAGAAAAGTACTGTATCACCATTAATGAAAAGAAAAGTTCCAATAACGCCCCTATTTTTTTCTTGCTTTTCACTTGCTCTAAGACTGCAACCGAACCACCCAGTAGTTCCTTGTCTGCACTGCAACCGAACCACCCAAAGAGTTCCTTTTCTGACCTAGATCACCGCACTGCTATTTTTATATTTAATTGATAGTTATTTAAATTTCTTGTCACTGTTATTTTCTTTTCCTCTTTGATCAAATATTGAATTTGAGTCTTGATTACGGATCAAAATTTTCAAGACTTTGCCCCTATAACCACATTAACTCAGTTGTTGCTAATATATAAACGCAACTTTTCCGATTTTTCACAAAATTCAAATTTCCGCACCGAACCGTCCGTGAGAAGTCATGTGGCTAATCGTTGACACCCAATTTTGTTGGATATTTGATGTGTCCAGCTGAGTTGTCACTAACTCGCTCTGCTCAAGCTCCACCGAGCTGAAAGAGATAACGGTAAAAAAAAAAGGATCAGGAGATGAAGGTACAGGATCGGCCTTGGCCCTATATAACTTGTGATACCACATAGGGCCCAAGACCAATGTCATATTTTGAGAGCCAAAAATTATTTACGAAATGTATATACAACAGTTATTTAGGCTATTATCATGAATTCCATCTTGGCTTTGTGGTAAAGCCTTAGGCGTCTACCTTCAGGACCTGTGTTCATCTCCTTGTAATACTCATTTCATGCCTTTAAGAATTTCTTTTGCAGAAAAATAGAAGAGACTGAAAAATCAATTTTGAGAGTTGAACTCAGTTGCCTCTATCTACTGATTTTAGCCTTACCAATGGACTAACATGTATAATTGACATTTTAAAGTAATATATATATACTAATAAAAACAAATAATTGTAGGGGCTGAGGCATTCATTGCTTGTTAATTGTATATTTTACTAAAAATTATACTTTTTACTAAGGTAAATTATTGATAAATTTCTTATTTAGATTTTAATTTATCTAAAAATGGAGTAATATGTGGGGTTAACTTGCTAAAAGTAGGGTCTCTAAATTCATCGGGACAAATTTCGGAAGTTGATTTGAAGGTCGAGATATTTTTCGGGATTTTTAGGCTAATGTGTGTGTGCAGTGAGAGGAGTGGACGTGGAAAGACGCCCCACCTATTTGTGCTCGCTTTTTCTTCCTACTGATTTCTTAATCCCTTCTCGTGGGGCCCAATGAATCTATTTCAGATTTGTGCTTAGCAACTAAAGACAATCGCGCTTATCAAAAATGTAAAGACAACCATTCTCTCTGTCCGCTTTAGTTTTGTTCCTCCCCAAGCTTCGTAAGAGGCTTCATCGATGTGTCTTGACATCGCATCTCAACGCTCCCAATACAGTTATCGCCGATACCATGGTGTCATTAGGTTTGGCATTTGATGTCATTCCTCTCCTTCTTTCAAGCTACCTTCTTAGTGAAGGTAATTGAAATAAAAAGGAGATTTGAATCATGTCGACTGCTTTTATAATCTTTTCATTTAAGTTAAATACTATGTTGACTACCAAAACATTTAACTTGGTATTAAAACAAGTTATTAGAAGATGGAGTTAAATCATACCAACATAAAAATATAATAAGAGAACGATAAGAAAAGTACGCGCAAATATTTTTATCCTAGTTCACAACACAAGTTTCTATATCTAATCCACCCATTATAGGGTGATTTCACCTTCTTCACTCGAATGTCTTAATCTACCAAAACCAAGTATTGTTTGCTTTTCTTCACTGCACTCGTGAGTATTATTCACCTCCTCTACAAAGCTATAAGAGTATTCTTTACCTACCTCTTCAGCAAATCGTATTATTTACCTACCTCTCCAGCGCCCATTGAGACTATCCCAACCTTCTCGCAACTACCGTTGAGGAAAAGAGTGTTTACCTGCCTCTCCGCATCAAGCCACAAAATAAAAATCACTATCGGGCCAATTAGAAAATACTTGAGTTTGTATCGATGTGATATAAAGCCTTAATTAGATTTACTTCTGAGAGAGAATATTACAATTTGAATGCTATATTTTCAAGACATTTTAAACATACTTTTATTGAATATTTCTTTTTCTGCTCTTTTCTTCCGTGGATGTTCCGTGGTGAACAATCTCATGTTGATTTAAGCCATTGATACTCAATGTGTAGACTTGGTCAATTCTCTCGCCTTACTTCTAATTTTACCAACTAGCTAACAACCTCTTGAATCCAAAAGGAACTCCTTTAAATAGTGGGAAGATATTTTCTCATATAGTGTGATATCAATCGAATATTATAAATGACAATTCTTGGCTCTCAAAATTGATATAAGCAAGACGTATGATGTGTCGATTGAGGGTACTTGATGGCTATGTGTCTAGAAACCGTGGAACTACTTAGTGTTGGTAAACAAAGGAGAGAGTCGACCTATCATTCCGAGAAGAGACTTAGACATGGGGACACATTGTCTCCATATTTGTTTATTATCTCACAAGAGTAGGGTCTCACTACTCTTCACACAGAGCAGAGGCCAAAGTGGAGATCTTCATGGAGTTAGGTGTGTGTGTAAGGCCTCCTTCACTCACACACCTATTTTTTTGTTGATGATTGTTTCTTATTTTGCAGGCTAATGAGCATGATTCTATACACCGTATGAGATCCTATCAATCTATGAGAGAGTCCCGCCAAACCATTAATTTGCGTAAATCAAGTTTACTTTAGCAAAGAATTGCCCCTGTAAGTGCTGGGCAAAATTATCGTGAGAATCGTGTGTCGTAATGCCTCGGGACCGACAAATACTGAGCTTACCATCTATGATAGGTAGGAATAAGAAACAAATCTTTGATACCTTAGTGATCGATGTGGATCAAAAATCAAGTTGACCGGGAAGCACTTATGTAAAGCGAAGAAAAGTTCTTATGAAGTTTGTTGCTCATGCGATTCCTACATATTGTATGAGTACCTTTATGCTTCCAACATCTTTAGGTGGAAGAGCTTGAGAGGATGATGAATTCTTTCTCGGCCTGGAGCAAATAGAAGGGATCGTAAGTGGTATCCGACGGCTGAGTCAGGGACAAACTCACTATGAGGAAGGAATACGGGGTATGAGTTTCTATCATTTCCATGGCTTCAATATGGAAATGCTAGTGGAAGCAAGCATGGAACATTGCAACACATGCTGATACTATAGTAGCTGAGTCTTCAATGCTAAATATTATCCTACCAAGCATTTCATGGAGGTTCACTGGGTCCGTAATCCCGCTTCTTGTGAGCATCTCCCTTCCTGAGAAGTTGTTAATGCGAGAACGGTGGAAAGTTGAAAATGGTGAGAACATATCAAGATGGAATGACCCTTGGGTGAAAGGAGAGGAGATGATGCTTTTATTCTGGCCACCAATTGTGATGACACCGAACATTTTAGAGTAAAACATTTGTCGCCACATACTAGAGAATGGAACATGAATATGGTGGAGCACTTGTTTTCTGTGATAGGAAGCAAATTGCAATTAAAGCAATGCCAAATTTAGGTGGAGAGTGGATAACTCATATTTATATGAGTTATTTATACTTATTCAAAGATAAATCATGCAAGTTCTCTAGAAATAGTAGGTCGATTCTATTAGTTTCGTTAGTTTATTGTTCCTTAGTTAGCTAGGGATTAAATTGTCAACTGGCATTTTGCCACCAAGCGGTGCCTTTGTGAGCATTTTGATGCTTCGTGTTTGTGCAAGCAAAAGCCGAACGCCGCAACGCCCCTCATCACGCCTCAAGAAGGGGCAGCAGAGCAAGAAATAAATATCTCATGCGTGTGGCGCACAAGCAATGATGGTCAAAGATCTAGAGCCGCAGTAAGATCTTCTCTCTCCTCGCCTTTGACGCTGGCCGACGATCAGAGAGCAAAGTGTGTGTCATTTCAAAGAATATTTTATTTACAAGCAAGCTTCGGAAGGTGGGGAATGACATCGCAAAGCATGTGACCCTTTTTCTATAATTACAAGACTTATCTTCTCTAAGGAGACATGCACACATTCATACTCTCGATCATACCACCACACATTCATCATCTACCTTCCTCCATTGTTCATAAAGAGTTTTCTAAAAGAAGTTTTGGACACAGACTTCGATTTTTAAACTCTACTCAACTCCATATCCAAATATAACCACTCATCAGAAAGCTCTGACGTTGTAACGCCTTTACAAATATGGCATGCAGAAGGCTACTTAGGCGATCTTTGCGCTTAGTTTTCTTCTCCATGTATGGTATTTGGATCTTATCTCTTTATCTTTCTCAGAAAGATGCTCAAAGATGAGCTAAACATTTTGTAGTTGGGTCATTGTTTTGCATGTAATGAATTTCTAGTTAAATGTTATGAAACATTGATGCTTATATGTTTTAAATCTTTGCATGATAATATTTCCAAACTTGTTTTGAGGTTGGCCTCTCTAAAATAGGTAGATTCATAGGTGCAGCACATGGTCTATGAAAAGAACTCAAAGATTTATATGAACGAAAAGGTGTACTAAAGACATTTAGGCATTTTTATCTAAGTCTAGACATAGAATGGATAATAGTTCATAGGATATTGTCAGGTACTTAAAATACACAGAGTGGGCCTACTTAGAACCTAGACATAGGACATTCTAGTACTCAAGCTCGACGCTTTAGGACCTAAAAGCACACTTCTTTTGCAATGTTGCTCAAACGTTATAACGCCTATACAGTACAACATTTGCACGCATTAGCGCAAAACGTTATAACGCCCGACTAGAGAGGATTTACTTGCATGCAAAGAATCCAACTCATTCTCATCCATATTCACAACAACTTCTTATTTACTTGCTTTATTTATGTTCTTAGTATTTACACCAACTTTTAAAGGTCGATTTGTTACTGTTTCACTTGTGTTTTTAAGACTTGAACTTCGAGAGTAAACCAATCCTCGTGGGAATGATCTCTTACTTTTATTCACTTTATTACTTGTAATGACGTGTATATACTTGCAACCGATATTATGTACTACAACATACTAACGCAATAAGTTTTTGGCGCCACAAGTTTAGGATTGTAGTTAACTTTTATTGTTCAAAAGTATTAAAACACTAGTTGAAAGAATTTTACCGTGTTGTTTGTTGTTTCGTGTGTGAACAGTAGACGCATATAACAGATGCTTAGTTCCAACTCAAGCTCTAGTTCGATTGAACCAGTGGAGTGATTCTACACTGAATTTGATCCAACCCGAAAGAACCTTCAGTGCAACTAAGGAGAGAGAACAAAGGTAAGAAGGAGGCAACAACAACAAAGAACATCAACCGCCAATCATGTCCGAACATAGTACCCGTGGTAGAAGCTCTAGAGGTGGACTTGCTTCCAAGAGGAGGTAGAGGACATGGTCGTGGGACCATGCACTCCATACAGAGACAATTGTTGATGATGAACACCGCCGAGACAAAGAACTCATCAATGCAGGCCACAAGACATGGTCAATGACAGACATGCCTATGCGTGATTATGCCGCGCTCAATCCTCGCCCATTTACAAACAGTATTGCAAGACCAACCATTCATACCGGTCACTTTGAATTCAAGCCGAGGATGTTCTAAATGCCGCAAACCGCAGGGCAATTGGGGGTTTTCTCAAGAAGATCCTTATGCACACCTAATGCAATTTTTGGATGTGTGTAGCAACTTTATCATCCCCGAGTCTCGTAAGATTCTTTCAGATTGAAGCTATTCCCATATTCTATCAAGGATAAGGCCAAAATTGGTTGAATTCCTCGAACCAAATTCAATTCACACTGGGACGAGCTAGCTAAAAGTTTCTTGAAAATACTTCCTCCCAACAAAAATGTTAAGTCGAGAAATGATATCACTTCCTTCAAACAAAGTGGAAGCGGGAATCATTGTTTGATGCTTGGGAAAGATGGAAGGAATTATCGAGAATGTGCCCACACCATGGCATTCCCGCTGTTATTCAAATGGAGACTTTCTATAATGGTCTAGATCACCTTACCGCACTTATACTTGATGCTTCATCAGTGGTGTTATTTTGAACATGTCTTTCTCTCGAGGCATGCAAGCTTATATATGACATAGCCACCCATAATTCCCATTGGCCATCCGAAAGATTTATCGGAAAGAAGGTCGATGTCCATGAGATAAGTGAAGTAATCGCTTCTTTCTCGCCAGTGTCACACCGACAAACATGATCAAAAACATGAATACTCCAAACGCGGGCACGTGCTCGAAAGACAGATCATTGCAGCCTATCGAGCCTACACATTCCGGGGGAGTAGTGTGTGTCTATTGTGAAGAAGGGCATGTGTATGAATAGTGTCCCTATAACCCTCAACAGAACTTTGTATCCCGCAACAAAGGTAACAATCCTTACTCCAACTCTACAACTCAAATTGAGTAATCACTCAAACTTTGGTTGGAAAACAAACAATGCTTTGAATGCTAGCAATACCGCTTCCCGCAATACTCCCTAGGATTTCTCCTCAACAACAACAACAGAGGCAGATGTGCAGAATAAAACAACAAAGCAATTTGGAAGCCATGATAAAAGTTTCATAAGTTGATTGTAAGACAACCTTGCAAACCCATGAGTCTTCAATCAAAACTTTGAAAACTAAATCAAGCGATAGCCTCATCTCTCACTCAAAGGCGTAATGGATCTCTCCCATCTACAATCAAAACACCATCATCATCAAATCCAAATGGTAATAATGGGGTGAATGCTCAAGTAAATGCTATCTCATCGAGAAGTGGCAATCAATATCCCGAACCAACTATGCCCGAGGAAAAAGATGCCGCTGCAAGGAAAGAGAGAAAGTGGAAGGAGAAAAGCAAAGGTGGAGAAAAAGAGAAGGATACCTCAGATATTGTGATGTCTAAGCCGTGACGCATAACGCTCTAGTTTCAACCGTAAATCAAGATTGTACCTAAGCTTGTACTGATATCCTCCACCACCCTACCCCAAAGACTAAAGAAAGCCTCATGAAAACAAGCAATTTAGCGAAGTTCATGGAGATGCTCAAGCAAATACACATAAACCTTTCCTTTGATTGAAGCTCTACAAAACAGATGCCAAACTATGCTAAGTTCCTGTGCTGACATCATAACC
The DNA here is from genome assembly GCA_020916435.1 of Oxytropis ochrocephala. Lineage (NCBI taxonomy): Eukaryota > Viridiplantae > Streptophyta > Magnoliopsida > Fabales > Fabaceae > Oxytropis > Oxytropis ochrocephala. Next base: position 79,994,964 of record CM037092.1, read on the forward strand.
AAAAAGAAGAAGGCTGGGAGTTTGAAATCGTTGCTTTAAATGAAGAATGTAGTTTAATTATGCAAAATAAACTCTCTAGAAAACTCAAGGATCCCGACACTTTACTTCATACCATGCTCCATTGAGATTTTTACATCGGCAAAGCTTTATGTGACTTTGGGGCAAGCATTAACTTGATGCCCAAGTCCATTTATGATAAACTTGGTATAGGAACTACCCGACCTACTTCTTTAAGTCTCACTTTAGCCGATAAAAGTAGAGTTTATCTTGAGGCATATTAGAAGATGTTTTGATTAAAGTTGATGTTTGTTTTTCCAAAGGATTTTGTTATTTTGGATTTTGATGCGTATAAAGAAGTTCCTATCATTTTGGGGCTTACTCATTCCTAGCCACCGGAAGAACACTCATTGATGTGGAGAAAGGAGAATTGATCATGAGAGTCAATGACCAAGAAGTCAAGTTCAACGCCTCAACGCACTCAAGTATCCGTGATCCTAACATAGAGGAATGTTCTTATGTGGTTGCCCTTGACCACGTGGTGCAAAAACAATTCAATAAAGATAATGACCACTTGGAAAAGATTCTGGGCAATGCTTAGATACAAGAGTTATTAGCAGTAATAGTTGTTCCTCAAGACGTTATAACATCAACCGCAGACGCCGCCACGCCTCAATCTCCCGTACTCCAAGGCGTGGACAAAGAAATATGAATCTGGGGGCAAGAGGACTCAAATCTCAAGAAGAATGTGTCTTCTATTAAAGAACCACCCACACTAGAGCCGGGCGTGTTACTCGATCACCAAGTATGTCTTTTTAGAGGAAAATGATCCTCCCCAAGCAAAGAAAAAGCAAAAGAAGAGGAATCAAGGAAGTGCAGAGCATGGAAATACAAAGTGAGGAAGAGGAAGAAGAACATTCAAGAAAAGGGAAGTTCTAGTGAAAAGACAAATAGCAAGGCCGATTCTCAACCAACCCAAACAAGCATAAAGAAGTTGATCCCGCAGAAATGGCAATGAAAGCACGGGAAGTAAGCAAAGAAAATAATTGTCCGAGAGAGTGCAAAGATGTCACAAGAAGTCAAGTCTCGCTTGTCACTGAGCAAGCTCAGGAGTAGTAGGCTCGATGAAACCACAACCACAACCACTACAAGAGGCAGTGAGGAGAGAAGAAGAAGAAGGAAAAGAAAAAGACAACCGCTCACAAGAATCCCTACTAGCAGAGTGGAAGGCTTAGGTCGTACTCAATGTAGTTTAGCCATATTTTTAGCAAGAAAATAGTCAGAGTTTTCATTTACGAGAAATAAATAACCGCCCAACGTGATAACGCTCGCTGCTTCAATGTTAGATAGTTCATAGTCGTAATTTGTTTGTTTGTGTCCTGCTTAAATGTTCGCCCCCAATTTAAAAAAATAAAGTAGTTAAGTGAGGACACGCTAGTCTTTAAGTGCGTGGGGAGGATCATCTTTATGTCTTATGTTTGTGGTATGCATAAAGTCAAATGCAAAATCGATTGCTTTCCTACTCTATCAATTATCAAGAAAATGTTTTCTTCACTAAATCTAGTGATGAATGTGTGTGAATATGTGTGAGTAGCGATGATGCATGCATGATGAACAGACTGATTGTCGCCTCCCACACAAACTCGCTTTGAGGAAAATCTAGTTACTAGTGGACTATTGTATGCTAAAGCTAGTTTTGCTGACTTTGGTGATTGTAAACTTGATTAAAAACTTAGAGTAGCAGAGAAGCTTAAGCTCGGGGGTATATCAAAGTTGTACTAAGGCCGGGTGCAAAGATCGTAGGATGGTTAGTGCATGTGTAGTGTGAGTGTAACGCTGTAACGCCTACCCGTAACGCTATAATGTATGCCGTGGTGTGTTAATGTGTTGTGTTCTCAGATTTCAAACGCTATAACGCTCTCATCTATAAACGCTTATAACGCCTACTCCAAAAAGACCAAAAAGAGTGTGTTGTTGAAATAAGTGGAGAATCCATATGTGCTTTGTGGTTTGCCCAGTAAGTCCCCGAAATAAGTAATCGAGCACTCCAAATAAATATATAAAAAAAAAAAAAGAGAAGAAAAGAAAGAGAAAGAACTCCAAGTGGAGAGAATCAAAGGAAGTTGCTCAAGAATGAGTGGGGTTGCGTCATTTGCATGTGTGAGTCAAAATAGTTGCACTAATCTAGTCCTCAGCGCCCCACTTAAGACCCTTTGTCGTGCTTAAAATAACCCTCTTGTCTTATGTGAAAATGTTAGTATACTCTCTGCTTTGAAAGATGTTTTACTCACCAAACTGAAACCACTCTTTCATAGGCTAGGAATAGCTTCAAACCTAGCTAGAATGGAATTAATGTGCAGAGATCACACACTCACTTTGGGCGTAATGAATCTAGAAATGTAATTGTGCATCAAAAGCGTGAGCAGTAGAGAATTAGCCCTCGAGAATAATTTTTGATCAAATAGTTGAGTAGAATGCAACCGCTGGGTGTAGTTGATTTCATGCATTTCGCTAATTTTGTTTTATCTTGATTGGTTGAGTGACAAGCAATGATTTAAGTTCAGTGTGATAACTCATATTTATATGAGTTATTTATACTTATTCAAAGATAAATCATGCAAGTTCTCTAGCAATAGTAGGTTGATTCTATTAGTTTTCTCGTTAGTTTATTGTTACTTAGTTAGCTAGGGATTAAATTGCTCGACCAGGCATTTTGGCACCAAGCGTGCCTTTGCGTGAGCATTTTTGATTCTTCTTGTGTTTGTGCATTAAAAGCCGAACGCCGCAACGCCCCTCATCACGCCTCAAGAAGCGGCAAGCAGAGCAAGAAAGAAATATCTCATGTGTGGCGACAAGCAATGATGGTCAAAGATCTAGAGTCGCAGAAGATCTTCTCTCTCCTCAAGATCGACGCTGACACGACCGTAAGGAAAGCGAGAAACAAAGGGTAAGAAGAGGCAACAACAACAGCAACATCAACCGCCAATCATGTCCAACATGGTACCCGTAGTAGAAGCTCAGAGGTGGACTTGCTTTCCAAGAGGAGGTAGAGTGTAACACCCAAATAATTTAATTAAGAAATTGATTAAATTGTTTAAGTGTTGCACTATTTTTTAATCATATTAAATTATAATATAGTGTTTATAATTTAGTAGTTTAATTTAATAGAAGGAAGTGGTAATAGAAATACCGAGTTATCAAGTTGGGCTCTGCGGTGAGCCTGGCCCAATGACTTAGGGTTCCTGTGGTCATGCATTTCGCACTCAATTGTCAAAGAAAGAAAGAAAACGAAAAGGAGAGAAGAGAAAGGAGAGGGAAATCGGCGCTAAAACCCTGAGAAAGTGGAGTAGAAGGCTTCGCACTGCCAAGGAAGCGAGTAAGGGAGCTCTGTTGTCGTGGGTTTTGTACGTGACTTGAGAAAGAGAGTTTCTACCGCTTAATCTAAGGTGTGGGAGTCTCACTCTATAACAGAGGAGATAATGGGTTATATGTATATCATGGGGTCATTTTAATGTTAATTGATGATTATATGATGATTCGATGTCTTGAAATTGATGAATTCCTTGGTGAAATCGATTTAGAGCTTCTGAGTTAGGTTTCATGATATATGATTTTGTGATTTTGATGTGATTGATGATTCGAGCATGCAATTGGTTGTTTTATTATGAAATTAGAGTGTTGTAAGAATTATCGAGTGAATCGTTTGAAGGTTTTGAGAAAATTGGGTTTTTTAGCTCGGGGCGCAAGATGCCAGATTCTCGCGCTCGTAATCGCTTCACAAAGTCAATTGAGAGTTTGTGCAGAATGAGCACGCCAGTGGCGCCACATTGCTGGGAAATGGCGCCTCGCAGCAATCGCTCATGGCGCCGAATGTGTTCTGCGGCGTGTGTTCGCCAGGCGCCGTTGTCGGGAAAATGGCGCCCGGCAATCGCTTGTGTGTCGTGCGCAGCGTGTGCTGCTGGGACAGGGCGCCAAATGCTGCCAGTGGTGCCTGTGACGGCGCTCGTGGTCACCGTAGAAAGGAAGATCGGGTGAGTGAGTTGCCGTTCCGGGCGCTGCACGTGGGTATTTTGGAGCCCGGGAGTGAAACTTGCATTCGGGGCACATTTTCTCGTACAATTTTTGTATTCACCGCCAACTTTCAATTTTAAGTGTTTTGCCTGCTCGAGTGGTTTTCTCGTTGCAGTGTTATTTTGAAAACAAACCTGCTGGGCTTGTTTTGTGTGTGTTTTGGGGCCCGGGAGTGAAACTTACTTTTCTAGGCATATTTCATCATAAGCAAATTTTTGTGTTTACTCGCCAAATTCATTTTTAAACATTTTGCTCTCGTGGTTTTTGGTTTGAAAGTGTCGTGAGCTGGTCACAGGGGCGCTAAATCAGGCACTCGTGTCTTAGGCCAGTGTCCTAAATCGTGGTTCGAAGCCTTGTGTCTAGGTTCCAGGTTGCCTGTAGGCGCTGCATTGGTGCGAAAAGTGGCGCTGCTGGCACAGCGCCGTGGGCGCCAAAATGCCGAAGTTTCGCGCTTAGTGTCAGGTTGCACCGTGGCGCCGTATCGTGGGGGAAAATGGCGCCTAGTGCCGCCAAGGGCGCCTAAGAGGGTGTCGCTTTTGGTCCCTAGGTGACGCTTGGTCCCTAGGATGGTTGTTTTGGTCCTAAATGGTGGTTTAGGTCCCCGGGTGAGGTCGAGCACTCTGTGAGGAGAATAGTCCGGTGGGACTTAATGAGTGTCGAGAGTTTATAATGAGGTGATTGAGCATGCCATGGGGGCATGGGCTTGAGGCTGCCGTGAGGGCTATAAAATGAGATTAACATCGAGGTAAGAATTAACGGGTGTATTGAAATGCTTGAAATGGTGTTCAGGATGTACATGGAGTCTCATGCATACATTGGTCATATCAGTAGAGTTTATAAAATGATTCAGGAAGCTCCTCGAGGTGGCCTGGGGCCTTATAAAATGATTGTAAGCGCCGAGGCTACGGGGGCCGTAGTCACGAGGGACTCCATTATCGATGAGAATGCCTATGGGCAAATGGTACCACATGCATACCGACATTGCATACATTCCCATTAGTGCATGAATATTGTTGATCATGGTCAGTGTGTTCTGCATGTCAGAAACTATGATTATATATTGCTTATTATCACTTTTATTATATAGTTCGAGACTCACCCTTCGTTGTTATTTACCATGTAGTCAGAGCGAGGGCTTTACCTTCACTACTCTCGAGCCTGGTCCGCTTCTGGAGCACGTAGCACTCAGGTCAGGGTTTAGATCGTTATCGCTTGTTTTGCTCCATGTCAGCCTTATATGTATTTGTTTTGAGATCACGTAAAGCATTACTTTTGAGATGTAGTTTGTTTCCGCCGCTGACTCGGAGATTTTACCTCCCACGTGTTGTATGGGTGTTATGTATCTATGCATGTTTCCTCGAATCGATCGTTGAGTTTTGAGAGAGGAGTCGTGAACACTCCATTAGTGAAAATGATTTATGTTATACTATTAGTGTCAAATGAATATGGCTAAATCGTGGTTCGCCACTAAGGTCGTAATTTCTTTCACGGGTGTATTTACAAGTAAGTATCAATGGCAGAGCCTTGCAAAGGAGGTCAATGTCATGTAAGAGTAGTAATGGGCACACTTTGAGTAATCCCATAGTCAATCACCCACTATTTTATAAATACACTAAACTAAAAGATAACCTCAAAAGATTTTTGTATACTCCGATTTTTGGTTTAAATCACCGCAGAAATGTGGGTGTTACATTGCTGGGTATGAGCAAAAGTTCTGGGCCTGTCTCACTAAGTGTGTCCTGCTTGTCTATGTTGTGTATGACAGCTAGAGTCTTGAATTAGTTCTAAAATTGTTGTTCCGGCCGTCTATGGAGGTGAGTTCCGTGAATCCCAGTAAGCTATATGAGGTGATCGCTGACGAGGAAAAAAGGTACGGTGTGCAAGGTAAGTCCGTCAGGCAAGTAAGCCTGCCAGCGAGATGCTCCTACCGATATGGTGTGTTTCAAGTGTGACAAGCCGGTCGCCACAAGAGCTTCATTGCAAGTCAAGAAAGTTTCTTTCCTCCCAAGAGGAAGAGTCCGCTTTGTTGTTTGGCGTCACCGTGATAAAGTTACGGGCGAGGAGGGTGCAATCGCTTGTTTAATGGCACCATGTCCGGCCGAGAACCAAGCCGTGAGTCGATGGTCGCAAGCAGCGTGAGTTCCCTCAAGTGTTTTCCGACGCAGAATTCCTAGCCGTGCCACCGCAGGCGGAAGTTTGAATTTGGATTGAGCCGTGCCCGCTACTATTCGTGCCTATGGCACGCGGCACTCGTGATCGATGCTCTGCTTCTCGAGTTGCTCTGAATCAAGCAAGCAGCTTAGAGGAGCTTCGAGAAGAAGTTTCAGAGGCTCTATGGTATCACCATGGGGAGCTCCAGCCTCATAAGAAAGAAGAAGCGATTTGAGTATGCGTCTGCGGCGTGACTACGCATACTTGAATAAAGTAACTATCACAGAATAAGATCCTCTCCGAGGATGTATGATCCGATGGATCACCGTTTGGGTGCTAAAGTGTTTAGCAAGATTGACTTCCGAGGTCGTATCACCAGACATGTGAAGGATGAAAGATTATCCAGAAAACAAGCAGCCTATCTATATCATATTCAGGTTGCTTTATTGATGATATTCCTTCGTGTACTCAAAACTGAGTGAAGAGTATGCAGGCACCTTGAGGTGGTGCTGGGAGGTTGGAAGAGAGGGGCCAGCTGTGGTTGTCAAAGCGTGAGCTGAGCGCAGGGTCGCTCAGTAGTTGCCGTAGCGTAGCATAGGTATACCGAGGTGATTATCGAGTATGGCGTGTATTTATACACCTAAGTGTAGTTAGAGCCGAATCGAGGTTGCCGAGATGGTACGCGCAACCGCAGGTGAATGAAATAGAGGCTTGTACCCCGTTGAACCGAGGTGAGTGGATAGGCGCCTTCCGTTGGCAAACTATGGCAAACCAGCAGAAGTAAGGACGGCTGAAGCCATCAAGATAAGATGCTGGATCGCGTGTGCATAGCCGAGGTGGTGAACCGCAGGTGATTGGCGGTGACTCGCGAGTAGCGAGCTCCAGTCGCGTAGCGCACTAAGGCAGAAGTAAGTATGGTAGCTGTGGTATAAGCATAGATGCCAGAGTGATTTACGGTGCGCAGGCGAGGCTGGCGTCTCGTGGGTGTCGCAGGTTAGCTGCGCGCAGCCGAGGTTCCGGTGAGAGGTGCCGAGGTGCCGTTGACGGGTTGGCGCAGCTTTCGCCATGTATACCGCACGCAACTGTGTGGGTGTTGCTCGGGCGCCGTGCACGCCAAGGTGAAAAGTGATGAAGTCTGCTTAGTCCCCAGGGTGACGCTAGCCCTGTGTGACGTTGCGGGTCCCTCGTGAGCGATCGCTGAGTCCACTACGCTTAAAAGCGAGGATGTCAGCAGCGCAGAGAACTCCATGTTCGAGGTGTGTATTGATTTATGGAGCTGGACGACAGCTGCGTGGGCTAAAGGCCCGAGGTGTGCATTTACAAAATGCAGCAGCTTGAGCAAGTATGCTGTTATGGTGCAGGTTCCAATGGGAACCGACGTTGAGTTGACGGGTTCAGGGACCTCGCTCGTGCTTGTACCGTGATGCTTGCCAGTCGCCTTCCGTGCATTCTGCGTGAGAAGACTTCTGGCCTTTGGTGTCGCAGGCGCCCGTGTTGAGCTGGACGTTAGTCGTAGGCCAGTGAGTGTGGTGCCGAGGGGTGTTCCGTGAGCGGACGCATAGTCTTAGCGCTATCGGGTCAGTTCTAGGTGAAATAGACGACGCGTAAAGCGATTCGTGATGCAAAGGCTAATACGCGGTGACGGCATTTGGCGCATTGCGCACGGGCGCTGGTCGTGCATCCATGCATTATACATGAGCTTGATATTGTTTTGACGAGCAGGAGTTGCCGTGGTTATAGTTTAGTCGAAAGTGAGAGTCATGTTTAACCGCTTATTTGGAGTCAGGATTACCGGCTCATGGTGTGCCGGGTTTATATTTGGTTAACAATCGACAGTGAACCGAGGCAATGAGCTGGAAGTGTCAGGTTAAAGTGTAGCGCGAAGGCAGTAGTAAAGACCGAGATTAGCGTAAATGGCCAAGGTGAGTATATGTGTGTCAAGCATAGAGCGCGTCGATATGCAAAGGAACATAAGCCTGTTATGGTTATCGAGGTCCAAGGTAAGCAAACCAAGACCGGCAGGTGTAAATCGAGAGTGGAGTAACCGAGGTGGCCGTATGTATTGGAAGAGGTATAGGCACGCTGATTTAGTGTGTCACGAGGTATGGGGGCAGTATATAGACCGAAGGAGAGTCATCGTAAATGTGATGTGGTCAAAGGTGTTTGTTGGAATGGCAAGTGAGGAGATCGACTTGAGTTTCAAAATGTCGCGAAGTATGTGTCCTTGAGGGTCACGCCTAAGTGACTGGTGTTGGGCGGCTCAAAGGTGCCGAGTTAACCCTAAGGTTTATCATCAGATCGGGACAATCGGTAGGCTGGCGTGGCTTATAGGTGGCTTCGCCCCTAATCTTCGAACTTGCACGATGTTTTCCACGTGTCACGCCTTCCTGGCATATTCCGTAATCTGGCCTGGCGTGATTCACATGGATGATGTGGAGGTATTGCAGTAATCCCACCGGAGACTACGCTGGGCTGGAGGACTGGCGATAGCAGATGGAAGGTGCCGGCAGGAAAGACATCGCTTTAGCCGGGTGAAAGGCTGGGAGCCGCCAGGAGAGGCGACTCAGAGCCGAGCAGAAATAAGATGCGGGAGCCTTATCCGTGAGTTATTTGACTCAAAAAAGGAATTTCGGGAGACGCAAATTTCCTAAGTGGGGAGAGAGAGGTCAGAACACCCTAAATAATTTAATTAAGAAATTGATTAAATCATGGTTATCAGACTATTTTTTAATCATATTAAATTATAATATAGTGTTTATAATTTAGTAGTTTAATTTAATAGAAGGAAGTGGTATTAGAAATACCGAGTTATCGGTTAGTCTAGAGCCCAAGCTCAATGATCTCTAGGGTCTAGTGGTTGGTGCAATTCGCACTAAATTGTCAAAGAAAGAAAGAAAACGAAGGAGCAGTAAGAGAAAGGAGAGGAAATCGCGCTAAACCCTAGAGAAAGTGGAGAGATATTTCGCACCAAGCAAGGAAGGGAGAAGGGAGCTCTCATACGTGGGTTTTGTACGACTTATGAAAGAGAGTTTTACCGCTAATTCAAGGTAGTGGAGTCTCACCCTATAATGTGCAGGAGATGGCATGGGCTATATGTATATCATAGGTTGCTTACTGCTAATTGATGATTATATGATGATTCGATGTCTTGAAATTCGATGAATTCCTTTGTGAATCATTTATACGGTTAGGTTTATAAGATTTTGTGATTTACGCATTGATGATTCGAGGCATGCAATTGGTCGTTTTAGATATGAAAATTAGAGTTAAGAAGAATTATCGAGTGAATTGGCCGAAGGTTTTGAGAAAATTGGGTTTGGGGTTCAAGCGCCAAGAGATGCCAGGATTCCCGCGCCTGCAATCGCTCACAAAGTTGAATTGAGAGTTCATGGGCAGAATGCGCGATCGCTGCATGCCTACATCAGCCGGGGAAATACGCCTGCGGCAATCGCTCATGTGCCGGAATGTGTTCAACAGGTAAAAGCAAGCTTCGCTGTGGCGCTAAGTTAAGCTGGAAAATACTCAGGCACTGCTTTGTGTGTTGGTGCGTAGGTAAAGCGCGATACGCAATGTCGCTTCGTGGTGCCTGGGACGATATCATGGTCATCAGAGTGCTGATCGGTGAGGAGTTGCCGCCTGGCGCCGAATGTGGGTGCTTTGAGCCCGGAGTGAAACTTACTTCGCAAGTATGACATTTTTCTCAAGCAATTTGTATTCACCGCCAACTTTCAATTTTAAGTGTTTTGCCGAGCGGGTTTTCTCAAGGCAGTGTTATTTTGAAAACGTCTCCGCTGGGCTTGTTTTTGTGTGTGTTGGGGGGCCCGGGAGTGAAACTTACTTTCTAGCATATTTCATCGCACAACTTTGTGTTTACCGCCCAAATTCATTTTTAAACATTTGGCTCGTGGTTTTTGGTTCAAAGTGTCGTGAGCAGGTCGCTATGGGGCGCCAAACTGTACGCTCGTGGTCTTAGTTTGTGTCTAAATCAGTTCGAAGCTTGTGTCTAGGTCTCTGTGTTGCCTGGGGCGCCGCATTACAAAGTGGCGCCTGCTACGTGTTGCTGTGGGGCGCCAAATGCTGAAGCTTCGCGCTGCTGCAGTTAGCACCGGCCATCGGGAAATGGCGCTGGGTTGTCGCCAAGTGCCTAAGAGGGTGTCTGCTTTTGGTCCCTAGGTGACAAGCTTTGGTCCTGGGGATGGTTGTTTTGGTCCCACGGTGGCTTGTGTCCCCGTGAGGTCGAGCACTTGCAGAGAGAATAGTCCGGTGGGACTTAATGGTGTCGAGTTTATAATGAGGTGATTGAGCATGCCATGGGGGTACGGGTTTGAGGTCAAGCTGTGAGGATATAAAATGAGATTAACAATCGAGGTAAGAAATTAACGGGTGTATCGAAATGTTTGAAATGGTGTTCAGGATGTACATGGGAGTCTCATGCATACATCGCACACATACTGCAGTTTATAAAATGATTCATGAGGTTTCAGGCGGCTTGGGCCTTATAAAATGATCGCGGAAGCCCGAGGGCGGCCGGCCGCAGTCATGAGGACCTCCATTATTGATGAGAATGCCGCAGGCAAATGGTACCACATGCATAGCAATACGTAACCGAAACGTTGAT
>CM037092.1:83005900-83178252 GCA_020916435.1 Oxytropis ochrocephala
TAACGAGATGTTACACGATCTTAACAGGCAAATTTGACAGTAGCATTGCTGTCGCTATATTTGGTTAGAGTCAAAAACATACTTCTTGAAGCTCGTGCTGATAACAACACAATAGGGAGTTCCTTCAGCAGCGTTTGTAGCCTTCTCAAATGTGTCAGTGGTCTTCGAGCGATAATTTGTGACTGCTGCACGATAGCATGCATATTCCTATATTCATAGACAAAATAAAGAATTAAATAAGCGCAATATAGGATAACAAATTAGTTAGTTATTATGAAAAAACATTAGTCAAGGTGATCACCTCCTTATTCACTCTATACTGGAAGTGATCGACTATATCACTATCCATACATATGTTCGAAGCAAGATGTGCATAATCAGCAGTAGAGGATTGAGTGATGGAGGAAGAAACTTTAAACAGAACAGGTTTTTTAAAATCACCAGCCCAACGAAATATGCAAGGCACCTACGGAAAATAGAGAATAATCATTAGAAATATTTCAAACAACGCATTGAAACGATTTATATGAAAAATGTGAAAAAATAACTACATCATCTTCTTTGGAAACATAAGTCATATGACTCATATCATTTTCGTAAAAAGCACAAGCTAAAGCGTTCCCAAGGATAAAAATAGTAGAACCCGAGTGATCGAACACTTTCAGTTGGATTCCAAACCTATGGAGAACAAAACGACATTAAGAATAAAAAAAGGAAGAGAGATCAAGGGAAAAATAGAAAAAGCGTAGTGGTAATAGAAACAATAATTAAAATAAATATTTTGGCGGAAATTGTACATGTGTGTTTGAACAGTTAAGTTGAGCAATGTTAGAATTGCTGTTCATCAACAAGAATTCCTCAACCAATTTAGCACTGATCTCCATCACACACTATAACGCAAAAACAAACGAAAAAAATAAAAAAAATGATTCGACCAAAAAAGAAAGGATAATCGAATGCTTAGCACATCCACCCTAACACCCTTATATAGTGGTATTGATACTATAGATTGGTGGAAAAATAAAAGCTGAAATTCGAATTTGAAATTTAAAATTTAGAGCAAAGAGGGTGAGAGAGGCAAATTTAATTTGAATTAAAAGTTTTAAATGGTTAACAATTAACACATGAATTGTGGAGAATTCTCTCCTAGGGTTTTCTCTGGTGAGACGTTACGGACACACTATCCCTCCCTGTGAGGCGCTGTTGATCTTCTCCTCGCCGTCGTCTCGGCAAGTCATCTCGGCAGGTCATCTCGGCAACGTATCTCGGTAAATAATCTCGGCAGGAAACCTCAGCAAGTTACCTCGGCAAGCTATCTCGGCAAGTCTTCTCTCCCTGAGTTCCAGCCACAAGTCTGTTTCCTCCCTCTTACAATCTACTAGTGGAGTCTCTTTATTTCCAATACTATGGTCCCTGTGGGAAGCCAGCTCTGTTGTTAGTGAAGAACTCCGCTGCTATAGAGGTGGGGAGGATCACACGTTGACTTGCGATGGCTGCGAATACTACAAATTTCATGGGTGAAGATGATGATAATGCTCCATTACAACGAGAAATAATGACACCGAGGACTTTGATGCGCGCCACTGCTTAGTGGGGCGCTTTCTCACAAGGAAAACTATTCGGGTGCCCATCATGAAAGATAGATTGGCTGCAATATGGCAGCCAGTACGTGGTGTCAATATCCGGATCCTGGACAGCAACTTATTTCTTTTTCAATTCTACCATTGGCGTGATTTAGATAAGGTGTTTGGAGGAGGGCCATGGCATTTTGACGGGCACATGCTCATCATGGCAAAACTAGGTGTGGGTGATGTCCCTGCACAGATGCCATTGTTTGAAGTCGCGTTTTGGGTACAAGTTCACGACGTCCCCATTGGATTCATGACTGAAGCAGTTGGTCGGGCACTTGGCAATTTCATAGGGACCTTTGTTGAATACGACCCAAAGAATAGATCGGATTTCTGGAAGTTGTTTATGCGCATCCGAGTGCTGGTGGATGTCCGTAAACCTTTGCGCCGAGGAAAGAAGATCAATGTCGGAGGGGATAACATAAAGTTAGTGCGGTTCAAATATGAGAGGCTCTCGGTTTTTTGCTACTTGTGTGGCCACTTAGGATATATGGATACGGGTTGTGAGGTCCTGTTTGCCATGGAACATGATGATGGCGTGCGAGGATGGGGTTCGGAGTTGAAAGTGGAGCGACGGAATCCTGGTGATAATAACCAGTGGTTGCGTCGGGAGACTACCGGTGGTCGCACCACGCCTACGGCAGCTCAGGCGGACACTTCGCAGGCTAAGAGACAAGATGGGGGACAAAGTAATAATGCTAATAATGGTAGCCATGATGGTGGTAATTATGAGGAGAGGTTTCAAAATATGAATGTCCATAATGGCCTAATTCCTAGCGCTGCCTTTATGGAAAGGAATATTCCTCATGTTATTCAAGGTCCTAGACAAACGTTGACTACGACTGCTTTACCCGTAGATCTTTCCCCCAAAGCATTGGGTGCTAGTAGCAGTGTGGGGTTCGGTCAGCCAATTGCACTTGCGCGTGGCCCAGTTGTTGGGAGTGTGTCTCTCAGCATGGATATTGACACGGGGGATGGTGATGAGCTACGTAAGAGGAAACGTTTGCATGCACAACCACATACAGATGGTACGTCCATTACTACACAACAAACCAACGATACTGGTTCTTTTTTATTGGCAGGTCCTGGCAGCCAGGCCTGCCAGGAGAAATGAGTATCCTTAGCTGGAATTGTCGAGGTTTGGGTCACGACTCGACAATTCCTATGCTTCGGGACTTGGTCCGGAGTAATATCCCGGAAATTGTTTTTTTATTTGAGACTTTATCTTATGCAGGTACTTTGGAGAAGGTGCGAAGGTTGCTGGAATTTGATGGTTGTGTCTCAGTGGATAGAGTTGGTAGGGGAGGGGGTATTGTTGTCCTTTGGAGGAACGTCATCAACTGTAGTGTCACTAGTTACTCTCAACATCACATTGATGTAGTGGTGGAGGATGTTACTCTAGGTAATTGGCGTGTTACCGGGTACTATGGGTATGCAGACCGTTCTATCAGGCGTGAGTCTTGGGCGCTTATCCGCAGGTTAGCAGGGCTCTCCACACTCCCCTGGTGCATTGTTGGGGACTTTAATGATTTACTTTCTCCGGAGGACAAAAGAGGATATAAGGACCACCCAAATTACCTTATGCGAGGATTTCAAGAAGCGGTGATGGATGCTCGGCTAATTGATATACCTCTTACTGGTTACCAATTTACGTGGAGATTTGCTTTAGGTACTCCCCGTGCTATTGAGCAAAGGTTGGACAGGGCTTTTGCTACTAAAGAATGGTTGGATTTGTCCCCCAGGTGAAGTTGTTGAATCTTATATCACCGAAGTCGGACCACTCTCCATTGTTACTTCAAAGAGACTATCTGGCTGTCCATCAGCGCGCATATTCTTTTAAATTTGAAAATGCTTGGCTAGCTGAGCCGGAGGTTGATGATATTGTGCGCAATGGGTGGAATATAGGGGTAGCAGGCGACGTTCAATCCCAATTGTGTGGCTGCTCACGTACCCTTCAGAGTTGGGGACGCCTCAAGCGCTTGAAGTTCCGGGAGGATATTTCAGCTTGCCGAGAAGCCATGGACAGAGTACGCAATCGACAGGACCATCACGGCGTGTTGCAGTATAACCGTATGCGCAGACATTTATCTAAACTAATCATGCAGGAAGAGGCTTTTTGGAAGCAACGGTCGAAAACATTCTGGCTTAAGGATGGGGATCAAAACACAAAATATTTCCATGCGAGTGCAACTTCAAGGCAGAAGAAGAAGAAAATTGAAAGCCTCGAGCGTGGGGATGGCACCTCGGCTACCAGGCCGGATGCCATTAGGCGGGTGGCAATTGATTACTTTCATGATCTATTTTCTAGTAAGCATGGTGTTTATGACCCGGTGACGCGAGTCTTGGAACCGAAAGTAACCCAGGGGGATAATGATTTGTTGACCCGTGATTTTGATAAAGATGAATTCAAAGAAGCGCTTATGTCTATGGACAATGACAAAGCGCCGGGACCGGATGGCTTCAACCCCGCTTTTTTTAAGCGCTGTTGGGACTCCTATGGGGATGATATTTACCATGCATGTGTCGGCTGGCTTATGCGGGGGGAATTTTCTCCTGACCTGAACGATACCAACATTGCGCTCCTGCCAAAAAAAAGATAACCCTGTGGCCATTGCAGACTGGAGCCCTATAGCATTGTGTAATGTCATCTACAAGATTGTCTCCAAGGTACTTGCTAATCGCCTCAAACTTGTGCTTTCTAAGTGTATCTCAATTGAACAATCTGCTTTTGTGGCTGGTAGATCTATTCTTGATAATGCTATGATAGCCTTTGAAATTATACATCATCTCAAAAACAAACGTAAGGGTAAGTTAGGAGAGGTTGCCTTGAAAATAGATATGAGCAAGGCCTATGATAGAGTAGATTGGGGATATTTGTATGTAGTAATGAACCGTCTGGGTTTCTGTGGCACTTGGATAAATTGGATGCGT
This sequence comes from Oxytropis ochrocephala, assembly GCA_020916435.1. Classification (NCBI taxonomy): domain Eukaryota; kingdom Viridiplantae; phylum Streptophyta; class Magnoliopsida; order Fabales; family Fabaceae; genus Oxytropis; species Oxytropis ochrocephala. The sequence continues at coordinate 83,010,460 of CM037092.1, forward strand.
ATGTGTATTGAATCTGTGTCTTTCTCTGTGCTTGTCAATCAGGATCGTGCAGGGCCAATCAATTCGGGTCGTGGTATTAGGCAGGGTGACCCCCTCTCCCCATATCTCTTCATTTTATGCTCGGAAGGTTTGACAGCTCTGTTACATAAGTCCATAGCCTCTGGTGATGTTCATGGTGTTACCATATGCAGGGGGCGCCCCTTATCTCTCATCTTCTCTTTGCAGATGATTATTTCCTCTTCTTCAGAGCTACTTTAGGGGAAGCAACAAAGGTACAACATATTTTGGATTTGTATGAGAAGGCATCTGGGCAACAAGTTAACTTCCAAAAGTCGGAAATTTTCTTCAGTCAAAATGTGCAACAAGATGTTAAGGATGTTATCGCAAATCATCTGGGCGTTCAGGTGTGCCTTGGTACAGGTAAATATTTGGGTCTCCCTTCTATGGTTGGTAGGAGCAAGAAAGCGTTGTTCAAATTCATCAAGGACCGGATTTGGAATAAAATTAGCTCCTGGAGTGGCAGAATGCTTTCTAAAGCTGGCAAAGAAATTATGATCTAGTCGGTCCTACAATCTATACCAACATATTTTATGAGCCTCTTTTCTATACCATCTACTCTCATTGTGGAAATTGAGCGTATGCTCAATGGTTTTTGGTGGGGAGGTAACGGTGGCGTAACTAGGGGGATCCGTTGGATGGCTTGGGATAAGCTTTGTGTTGCTAAGAATTGTGGAGGTATGGGTTTCCGGAATCTCAAGTCTTTTAATCTTGCTCTCTTAGTAAAACAAGTTTGGCGCCTTCAAACTCATCCGGATTTATTGGTATCTCGTCTCTATAGGGCCAAGTATTTTCCTCATAGTGACTTTTTGCATGCCTCAAAGAAGAGCAATGGGAGTTTTGTATGGAATAGTATTTTTAGTGCACAAGAACTCATACGACAAGGTGTTATGTGGAGTATTGGTGACGGTAGTTCAATTCGGTTATTCGAGGATCAATGGACCAAAAATGCTATTCAACTTCGGCCTAGAGAGCCTAGTACTTTCAATCCACTTCTTCGTGTCGATTATTTGCTTGTGCATGAAAGGAAGTGTTGGAATGAGGACTTGGTGCGCTTTATGTTAGATACTCCTTCTAGTAATGCGATGTTGACAACTCCTCTGTTCCTGTGTGTATTGGAGGACGAGATTAGTTGGCGAGGTGAGCGCCTCGGCACTTATTCAGTTCGTAGCGCTTACCGTATGTTGGAGGCAGCAACACATCGGAATCATGAGCATGAGGTACATGAATGTTGGGCCGTCCTCTGGAAACTTAGAGTGCCTCCAAAGGTCAAGAATTTTTTATGGAGGTTGGCTCGGAATTGTATCCCCGTGCGAGCTGTTCTTATCGGCAAACATTTGGACGTCCCATCGGAATGTCCGTTTTGCGCTGATTCGGATGAGACCTTGTTGCATTTGTTTGCTGAATGTACTACTGCAGCAACATGTTGGATGTCCGCGGGAATTCTTTGCATACCACTTAAGTCGCTGCTGCAGATAATTTTAGCAGCTGGTTATTCAGTTCGCTGCAAAGAACTTCGAGGGGAGGAGCGCATTACTTGGGTTATGACGATGTGGAGTATTTGGTCAAGCCGTAATAGCCTGGTCTGGAACAATCAAAGGGACTCGGCTGCTGCAATTGTTCGCAACGGAGCCGGTTTTCTTGTTGATTGGGTCTCGGCCAGCAGTGTTTTTAAGCCTAGTAATCTTCCTAGCCAGCAGGTGTGCACTGAGGTAGCAGCTGCGGGTTGGACTAAGCCTCCACCCAACTTTGTGAAGTGTAACATTGATGTTGCGTTTGATGCGGAAGGTAATAAGGTTGGCTTTGGTATGTGCGTCCGAAACGACCGGGGGGAGTTCATTGCTGCCAAGCTTTTTTCGTTCGCTCCGTTGATAGAAGTTTACAAAGGTGAGGCGCTTGGATTGCTATTAGCAATTGAATGGGTTCGGGAACTTCAGCACCGGAGTGTAATCTTTGAAATGGATGCCAAAGTTGTAGTGGATGATTTTAATAAGGCTCCCACAATTGTCTCGGATTATGGCTCTATTTTATACTATTGTAGGGAGGCTTTTACTTTTTTTGATGCAAACTCTCATGTTGAGTTTTCTAGGAGAACGGCAAACAAGGTTGCTCATACATTAGCAGGGATAGCCTTGTTCTCAGGACCGTCTCAGACTCTCTTTGATGTACCAGCATGTATTACTGCTACTATTTTAAATGAAATGCATTAGATTTTTCCCGTCAAAAAAAAAACAATTAACACATTAACATATATTAACATATATAATATAAATAATATGTTTGGTTTCAAAATTTATCCAAATGATATCTAAAATCTAAAATATTAAAATATTGATTTGAACGTGGGCTGATATCTAAAATATTAATATATTATGCGATTTTATATTTAAAATTCAAATGCATAATTTTTCATTTTCATTAATGTTAATTGCTGATTGTGATTCTTTTTAATATTAAATGGTCAGCCTAGATATTATATTGGCTGGAATAAATTAAAATATGATTAATATCATTTAATTGGAATTGAAGTGCACTTATTGACCGTGTTTTCTTGTCTTCATCGTATTATATGGAGGGCGCCGAAATCTATTTAATTGAGAACCGTTGATTAACTTTGATGTGTGTCTTCCGTTGATTGAGTTTGAGGATGCAACATCGTACGGTTTGGATCACAGTAGATGGGTTAGTGTGGGAACGATCGCGTGTGCATAAAAATTACGATTGAGTTGCATCCCTTGATTTTTTCGTCCATTCTAGAACACCACTTCATGACCATCCAAGATGCCATGTATTATTTCAGAAGCTGACGTGGAAATGACGTAATGCATTGCGTAATTTTTTTGGTCTGCTGACGTGTCATGCACACGTCAGCTATTCATGGTTATATATTATTAAGATTTGTCCAAAAAAACTTGTAGTTTGTAAGTCGGTGGTTCAACACTTCAACTCCTTCTCACTAATATTCTCACTAATAATAAGGATAATAACAGTTATTATTTTAATAATTTTTCAATAATAATAATATTAATAAGCTGTCCGTTAAAAAAACCTCTTGTTTTCACTAATAATAATGATAGTAACCATTATTATAATAATAACTTTTCAATAATAATGAGTAAAAAAAAGTTTTCAATAACAATAATAATATTAATAACAATATTAAGAATAATAATAATAATAATTTCCTTAAAAAAAAAATTTAATATGCTTATTTAATACTTTTGTTTTCTTATGTCAAAAAAACTTATTTTCACTAATTTTAATTTAGATATTTTATATGCTTATTTAATACTTTTGTTTTCTTTTGTCAAAATAAATATTTTTGTTTTCTATTGTATCAAATATTAAATGTCTAATTTAATTTGATGTTGATACCCATTTTAGTAATTTTACACCTAAAAGCACTTTTAATCTAATATATCCAAACAACAATGATTGGTGAAAATCACTTTTCCGAAAATGTATCCAAACGAAAATCACGTTATGTTCAACTCAATTTTAACTAAAATCAATTCTACAAAATCGATTTTGTCAAAATCAATTCTCGCCACCACAGAACCAAACACACACGAAGCAAAAGAACAAGAGACCAAAGTACAAAGTCAGGCCCAAGATAGGAGTCAAAAGAACAAGAGACCAAAACACAAAGGTAGTTGATGGTCTCAGAACCAGAGATCAAAGGAGGAAAAACTAATTTGGAGGTAAGAGTCGAGATCATAAGATGGCATAAAGTAGTGTACTTCAAACATGACAAACTTGTCAATGGGAAAAGAAGCGTTACTATGTAAAGTTTGTCATGTTTGAAGTACATTACACTTAGTTACCTAAACTCACCTGGCACATTTATAATATTTCAAGGTGCTAGGTGTTTGGTCAGGTGTATATTATGTATTTGGTGTCGAAAAAATCCTAGAATTTGGATTGAGCTTAACCCAATCCTACAAAACCAGTTAGGGATGTCTCTCACTCATAAACTCATTTTAGGTCATATATCACTTCCGATACGATACTCCTAACATTCAGGGGCTTTGATTTTTTTAAAGTTCAAGTGAATGAGATGATTGATAGATAGATCTTGGCTTGACAGATTGTTGGAATTTTATGAATTGTGTGTGAATTGAAAAAGTCCCACATTGCTTGGAATAGACACTATGTGAGTGTTTATAAGAGGGAACCTCACCCCATTGGGTTGGCCCCAAGGGGTACCCAATTTTGTGGATGGGTGAAGACACACACAAAGTGACCACCACACACGCGTGCGCGCCGCCGCCATCCAGCCGGCTCGGCGTGGCTGATCCTTTGACGAAAGGATTAGCTAGGGAGAAAGTCCAAAATACATCTCAAAATGAGATCTATACTCTATGTGGAGTGGAGTACCTAGCTACAGGAGTACCCTTGATAGACTCACCTTTGTGAATGTGGAAGTGGGACTGCTTCTTATGGAATTGTTGGCAGGATTCCTAGAGCATTCACTAAACTGGGATAGACGTGCAGGGCCATAAAAGCACGGGCTTATAAGAATACACTCATAGAAAAGGTTGTGTGTGGTTTTGATGTTCGAGATAGAGTTCAAGACTACGAGTCACTCTTGTTGAATCGAAATCCTAACCGCTATGTAAAGGTTCAAGTCGTAGACACCTTTGCTTATGCACAATCTTATATAAGCGTTTGACGCTATTTCTGAAACTTCTTTTTAAATTCAAGTGGGGGATTGTTGGAATTTTATGAATTGTGTGTGAATTGAAAAAGTCCCACATTGCTTGGAATAGACACTATGTGAGTGTTTATAAGTGGGAACCTCACCCCATTGGGTTGGACCCCAAGGGATGCCCAATTTTGTGGATGGGTGAGGACACAAAGTGACCACCACACACGCGCGCGCGCCGCCGCCGTCCGACCGGCTCGGCTTGGCTTGTATTATTATTTTCGGAAATAATTTTTTCACTATATAAGAAGTGCTCCTCCTCACTTGATCCTTGCACCAAAGAGTTTGTGAATCAAGAATTTTCTTCACAACTTTTTCTCTCTTCTCCCTTATAAAACTTTCTTGTTACTTTGAAAGCTTGAGATTTTATCCAAGCTAAGAGTGGTTTTAAACCATATAGAGTGGTTTTGTATAAACCATATTGAGGGTGTATTTCTAGAGCGAATTTGTCACGGTGCAGTGAAAATTCGTAACAGTTTAACTGGGTTGTTTTATCCTGGGGATGTCGTGGTTGATAGCCTACTTGCACCTTTGAGTAGTGCCACGAAACGTCTTAAAGAGAGCGACCTAGTCCGCGACTCATCCCAGTAATATCTTCGGGTTAATTTAAAAATAAAAACTTAAATACTGTTGTTTGGGGAAAGTTCTGGCTAAGAAAAGACTTGGTATTTAAGTGTGTCCATTGTGACTCACCTCTCTTTACTGGGAATCTACTCGGATTAACACAGATTGTAAAGGCAGTATGCAAAAGAAACCCTTGATAATTTCATATGAAAGATTGTAAAGGCAATGATACCAATGAATCAAAAGGAGAAATTTAACAAAGATAATGATAGATTGCGCTCGGCTTGATGTATCTTATGGCCACTTAACTTACAGAATGTTTTAATAAGGCAATATGATAGGTATTCTTTCTAGATTTTTAGAGAGATAATGTCCGCTTTTGATTGTGAAATATATAAAGGGGTTTGGTTGGGTATTAACTCAAGTGTCAAAGTTAAGTTTCTTATTATCCACAGAGTTTTGTGTGTTGTCAATTTTATACGAGTCTTCTTTTGAGTATTGGGTATTACATGGTAGAGTTTCAGTTTGTCCAGTTTTTGATCTTCCGTGTTCTTCAAACTGTTACATTGAGTTATTGAATATTCCTTTAGTGCTTAAAGTCATTACTGATCCTGCTTTGGTTGGTAAGAGTTTTTCCTTTGCATTTATCATAAGTAATATCTTTCATCTTTGTATCTATGGAGTCAGAAATCTCAAAATACAAAAACAGCATGTCTCATAGAGTTTAGTAGAGTGAAAATCTGTAAGTTAGCAAGAAGTAAATTCAGAAAACAGTTCATAGAGTCTTTCTTGTTACATAGTTGCTGTGTTTCTGTAATCATGAGTTATGATGGTTATTTCTCTTCCAGTAGGTTTTCTGTTTGAATCTTGATACGTTTTCCTGAAAATAGTAAGAGCAAAAGAGCATAAGAGCTAAAGAGCATATAAAAGAGCAAAAGTTGCATAGAAAGAGCAAAAGAGCAAAAAAGAGCAAAAGTTGCATAGAAAGAGCTAAAGAGCAAAATATTTTCAGTTTTCTAGGTCTAAAGGTTCAGAGTTTTTGTTCCTATGGCTGAAGAGTATCAAATTCAAATTCCTGAGGATGAGAGGGAGCCTATTCTGGGTGGCGTGGCTCCAGCTTCAAAGAGCAACGTGGATCATGCCCTTAGAGCTCTTGTAGCTCAGGTTATTTCACACAAAATTCTAAACAAGAAAATAACTAGATCCATCATGTTCAAAACTTGGGATCAATACAATGATCTCAAGATAATGAGATATGGGGATAACAAATACCTTTTACCTTTCCTTCCATGAGGAATGTTCTTTGAAGTTCTAGAAAGAGGGCCTTGGTTTGTTATGAATCACTCATCGACTTACAAAGGTGGGGTGAAGGTATAGCTTTTAAAGACATTAATTTTGACTTGGTTCCTTTTTGGATGCAAATTCATGGACTGTCAAAGCATGAAATAAATCCTTCAAATGTTTATGTTTTATTAGAGAAAGTGGGAAGGATTGTTGAAGTGTATGATAATTTTAATTCAGGATCAGCCTCTACTCATTTTCTGAGGGCTAGAGTGTTGATAAATGTTAAAAAAGCTTTATGGTCTGGTTGTTGGTATCGGAGATCCGTGAATGAGAAGTTATGGATAGGATTTAAGTATGAAAGGTGCGCAAGGGTATGTTTTGGGTGTGGTTGCTTTGGTCATGAGTTAAAACACTGTAATGTGCCTAGGTTAATGTTTGCTTTTGATAAGAGAATCCCTAAGTATGGTGATTTCTTGATTGGTACTAAACCTAAAGCTTTCCATAGAGTTCACACAGGTACTAATTATCAGGGTAGTCAATCTTATTCAAATAATCCCTACCAATCTAATACTGATAATGAGCCTAGTCAAGAGTCTAATGAGAGGAGTGAAAGTGAGTCTAGCTTCATACCTGAGAGTAGAGTTCAGATGTGTAGCCCAATTTATCCTCAGCCAGAGGTATCAGAGCCTATAGTTGGTCCTCCTCCTCACTCTAGAGTTATCAGAAGGTTTGTTGGGAATGACTTTAAGCTTCCTTCTCAATCATCTCCTCCTTATTTTGTTGAATTTCCTCCTTCTGAAGAGGGGTGGGCTGAGCCTAGTGAGAATATAATACCTGCACATGTAGAAGATGCTCTTAGCTTCAAATTATCTCAAGGATTAAACATCAAAAGAAGTAGGGAAAATAAAAATTTACTTATTTCTAGTGGTGAAAGTTTTGGTTCTGTGCAGGAAGGGGCAAAAAAAGCTAGAATTATTGCTATTATTGATGGTCAAATGATTATGGATGCTACTGATATGACTGAGGAGGTGGGTCTTTCCATGCCCCCAAAGTTTCAATGACTGCAATCACTTGGAATTGTCGTGGATTGGCAGCATCCACGACAAATAGAGAGCTTGTGGACCTGTTAAAGGTCTATAAGCCTGCCATTCTCTTCCTTATGGAAACTAGAGCTCATAAGGAGAGAGTTGAAAGAGTTAGGAGGAAGTTTCGGTTTCAGAACTCATTTTGTGTTGAGTCTATTGGTACCTCAGGGGGTATTTGTTTATTCTGGAATGATTACTATGAGCTTCAGGTTCTTGATTCTTGTTCAAATTACATTCATACAGCAGCTAAAGAAAGAAAGAGTGGTTTCATGTTTGAATTTACCTTTATCTATGGTAATCCTACTTTTGCAGCTAGAAGGAATTTATGGGCTAAATTGTCTAGATTGAAGCCTTTGTTTGATAGAGCTTGGTGTTGTGCTGGGGACTTTAATGAGATGACTTCATATCTTGACAAGGATGGTGTTAATGATGTTGAGCCAATTAGAATGAGGTTATTTAAAGAATTCCTTAGTGAAACTGATTTGATGGATATGAATTTGCAGGGGAATAGGTTTACTTGGTTGAGTAATCCGAGGGATGGATTAGTGACTAGACACAAGATTGATAGAGTTCTAGCTAATTGGGCTTGGAGGGTTAATTTCCCTCATGTTGTGGCCACTGCTCTCCCTATTATCAACTCTGATCACTCTCCTATTATTTTAAAACCTAAGCCTCCTATGACTAGTGGTTACTCTTTTAGATATGAATCTTTTTGGGAAGAGCATGGTGATTGTAATCAGGTGGTTTCTGCTGCGTGGAGTGACTCAAATGATTCTGATCCTTGGGTTTTTTGGGATAAGAAAGTTAGAAAGTGTAAGAGAGAGCTTCAATCTTGGCATTCTGTCACCTTCAAGAATGCTGCTAAAGAAATCCATTCTCTCAAGGGTCATCTTCAACAGGCTCTTAATGCTCCTTCTAGGTTGGTTAATTGGGAAAATGATGCTCATCTTAGGAGGCAAATTGATAAGCTTTGGCAGCAGGAGGAACACTATTGGGGGCAGAGATCTAGAATCAAGTGGCTCAACTATGGAGATAAAAACACTAAATTTTTCCATGCTACTACTATTCAGAGGAGGGATAGAAATAAGTTACTAAGGATTAAGAATGGAGATGGTGAGTGGCTAGAGGGTCAATCTGAGGTTATGAAGGGAGTTTTCAGCTTCTATGATGAACTGTACTCTGAAGAGACTCCAACTGGTATTGATACTTGTCTTGAATTTATTCCTAAGTGTGTTGATGGCTCAATCAATGTTAAGTTGGAGTGTCCTGTTTCCTTTGATGAGGTCAAACAAGTTGTTTTTGATCTTGGAGCTTTCAAGGCTCCAGGACTAGATGGGTTGAATGGTCTATTTTTTCAAAAGAATTGGGAAACTATTAAATTTGATGTTTTCAATTCTGTCAGCCAGTTTTTCTCTGAAAGAAAATTGGGTAAAGATGTCAATTTCACTAATGTTGCTCTTATTCCTAAAGTTCCTCACCCTGAATCTATCTCCCAGCTTAGACCTATTAGTTGTTGCACATTCATCTATAAAGTAATTGCTAAGATTTATGTTGCTAGGCTAAAGCCTTTTCTTTCTGCGATTATATCACCTCAACAAAGTGCTTTTGTTGGTGGTAGATTAATTCAGGATAACTTGGTCATTGCTCATGAGGCTTTTCATTTTCTCAAAAAGAAGAATGGGAATTCAGGAAAGGGTATTGCTCTTAAATTAGATATGAATAAAGCCTATGATAGAGTTAACTGGGAGTTTCTTAGAAGAGTCCTCTTGGCTTATGGTTTTTCTATTTCTTGGGTTGACTCTGTGTTAGTTTTGGTCACTTCAGTTTCTTATTCTTATCAAGTAAATGGTTTTTCTTCCAAAAGAGTCTTTCCTAAGAGAGGGTTAAGGCAGGGAGACCCACTGTCTCCTTACTTATTCATTTTAGTTTTTGATGTTCTTTCTAGGATGATTACTAAAGCCTGCAATGTTGGGGATCTTCATGGTATTAAGTTAGCTAGGTCTGCCACTATATTATCTCACCTATTTTTTGCAGATGATGCTATTTTATTCACTAAAGACTCTCAAGAGGATATTTATCAGGTGATAAATATTCTTAATACTTTTACAAAAGCTTCTGGGCAGAAACTTAATCTCAGTAAATCTGGTATTATCTGTGGGAGTAGGGTCGGCTATGATACTAAGATGGCTATTGCTAGAATTGCTAATATTCCTTTTGGGTTCATCATGGGATGTATCTTGGTATCCCAACTGAGTGGGGAGGTTCTAAGGTGCAAGGATTGTCTTGGATTAAAGATAGAATTACAACTAAAATGGAGGGATGGAAAGGGAGTCTTCTAAATCAAGCTGGTAAAGAAATTCTGATTAAAGCAGTGATTCAATCTATTCCAACTTACATCATGTCTATATTACAGCTTCCTAAAACCTTTTGTGCCTCTCTTACTGCTGTTGTGGCTAGATTTTGGTGGCAATCCTCATCTAGTGGTAGAGGTATTCATTGGAGAAAGTTTGATGAATTGTGCTCTCCTAAGCTTCTTGGTGGTCTTGGTTTCAAGGATTTTCAAAAGATGAATTCTGCTATGCTGTCTAAACAGGTGTGGAGAATAATTAAGGATCCTAATTCTTATTGGGCTACAACTTTGAAAGCTATTTATTTTCCACAGTGTGACTTTGGGCAAGCTAAGGCTGGTAGAAATTGTTATTGGGTTTGGAGGAGCTTGTTATATGGTAGATCTCTGATTTCTATGGAAGCAAGGTGGGAAATTGGTTCTGGTAGCAGTGTTAATATTGCGAATGATAGGTGGTTGGCCTCAGGGGAGAAAGTAATTTTATTGCCTTCTTCCTCTTTGACTAAGGTTAGTGAATTGATAGTTCTCATAACTGGGATATTTCTAAGCTTAAAGATAACCTTCAGCCTAGGTCTGCTATTGAAGTTCTTAAAACTCCTATTTCTTGGTCTTCTTCTTTAGATTGCTTAAGTTGGCCACACTCTAGTGATGGTAGTTTTTCTGTTAAATCAGGGTATAGAATGCTAGTAATTCCTATTCAGGTTAGTAGTAATGCTTCCTCATCTAGTGGGATTCCAAATGATGTGTGGAAAATTGTTTGGAGTGCTAAAGTTCCTTCTAAAATGAAACACTTCATTTGGAAGGCTCTCCATAACTACCTTCCTACTAGAGATGCCTTGTTTAAAAAGAAAATTTATGTGTCTCCTAAATGTCCCTTTTGTAGAACTGAGAATGAAACAGTAGAGCATCTTCTATTATTGTGCCCTTGGACTCAACCTCTTTGGTTTGCTCTACAAATTGTCCATCCCCCATCTCCTATTGGTTTATCCTCTTTTGTTGTTTGGTTCCTAAACACCTTCCTTAGTTTTTCACAAGATTCTGAACAAAAGTTGTCTAAACTTATCTTTACTCTTTGGAATATTTGGAAGACTAGAAATGAGGCAATGTTTAATGATAAAATTCCTATTCCTCTAGAGGCTCTATATAGGATTAAAGCTCTTTGGTCTGAATTTCTTTCTGTGTCTTCTACTCCTGTTTCTCTTATCCCTTGTTCCCCGATCAATCTAGCTAATTCTGAGTTAGTTAGTGGAAGTCCCCTTTGGGGCTTGCTACAAAAATTAATTGTGATGCTGCTTTTAACAAAGCAACATGCACAGGTGCTATTGCAGTGATATGTAGATACTATCAAGGAAGAATTCTTACTGTTTCCCACAAGAAAATTTTTGCGAGTTCCTTTCTTGTTGCTGAAGCTATTGGTGTTAGGGAAGCTTTTTCTACTGCATTGGCTCTCCATCTTCATCTTCCTTGGATTGAATCGGATAATCTTCAAATTGTACAGTTATGCAATAATAAGAAAAACAATGCAGAGATTAGCGTTATTTTGAGGGATATTGAAGATTTCAAAGAGAAGATAGGTGGTTGTTCTTTCACCTGGACTAATCGGGATGGTAATAAATTGGCGCATGAAGTTGCTTCTCTTGCTTCGAAAGGGATTCTTCTCAGCAATTGGACGACTAGACCTCCTGACTCGATTCGAAGGATTATGGTAGAAGATTGTAAGGTTTGCTTTGAACCAGGTGTGTTGAGGTTTGGAGACTTCTCGAGTTGATTTCTGCTGTCGGTTCGCAATCAGTAGGATATTGTGTAAATCTCTGTTGTAGTTGGTGGTTTCCAGCTATAATTGAGTTTTGTGATGGTTGATTTTGATTGAATCGTTGGATTTTGATCTTCGAGGGGAAGCTAGGGTTTGTTGGTGTGGGAGAAGATGCTTGCTTTCATCGTGTCTTTTGCGTGTGATGGTTACTTTGACGTTTTTCTTTTGTTTCAGAAGTTTTTGGTGTTGGGATTATGGCTACAGCCTGCTCTTGTTGGGCTGTAGGCTTCTGTTCTGTTGTTATTTGCACCTTGTATTATTTCTTTTGATGCTACCCTCTTAGTTCCTTTGTTTGTATTGGTTCTTTTTGGGGCATAAGTTCTTTGTGTGTTGTATTTGGTTGGGGCCTTGCCCATATCTATGGTAATCAGTACAACTTGACCAAAAAAAAACTTACAGAATGTTTGTTGGCTTTTTTTTACACCCCCCTCATTATCACTCCCACCCCCATAAATACCGTTTCGGACAAAAATGCCCCCAGCAATAGTGAAAATTTCGGAATTACCTTAGAAAAGGTAAATCGGTAGGGGTTTGTGGTTTTCGGATTACCAAAAAGCGAGGTAATTAGGTTCACATTTTGTGAACGGAATTACCTCGATTTTTAATTCGAAAACCACAAACCCCCTACCGGAAAAAAAATTAATTAAAAACAAATTAAAATTAATTAAAGACGCGTTTTTGATGACGGAACGAATACATGAAAGTTCTGAACGGAAACAACAAAACACAGCAACAAAGAAAATGAAAAGACGGTAGAAATTAGTGAGATGGTGGTTGGAGACGTCGAAGGACCTCAGCAACGGTCCTTCTGGTTTCGACATACAGCTGAATAGGACTCTGCATCTGAAATATGTCAAAACGATCCATCATTACTCGAATGTCATCGTTGTTCTTCACATCCATGGTGGACCACTGAACACGATTATTATCGCCCATAGTGGGGTAGCGATAAATGATCCGGGTGATGTCGTCACCCTCCAGCTGCACATTCGTTGTTATTTTTTCTTTCAGAGCTTCAAAGGTGATGTCGTCGTTAAGCCTACATAAAATGGGGTTTGGACTCTCGAAATGGACACCATTTTCTTTGTTTGTGATTGTGCCCTGATTGACGTATTGTTATTTAAATCGTAAATCGTTCGTATCGTATTTTAAAAATAAAACGCGTGTAAATCTTAATTTAATATACAAACTTTAAAAAAAAAATTAAAATTACGGAATTACCTCTAAAAATGGTAATTCCGGTTCAAAATAGGGGGTATTTCGGATTTACAAGGTAAATCCGAAATACCCCATTTTTTGAACCGGAATTACCTTTTCTAGAAGTAATTCCGAAATTTTTAATTTTTTTTTTAAAAAAACAGGGGTATTTTTTGGTTTAATAGGGTTATGGGGGTGTAGGAGAGAAGGAGGGGGGTGCGGAAAAAAAAACCATGTTTGTTTTACAAGTATCTCTTGAGACATATCAAGGGGACAACAACAGATTATGGTATTAAGTATACTTGTGTTTTCAAAATTTTAAACTTGTTGGCCATTCTGTTGATGACTAAGTAGGATTTGTTAATGATATCAGAAATACAATAGGTTCTTGTTTCAGTTATCCATTAACAGTGTTCTTTTAGTGATCAAAGAAGCAAGAAGTCAGAGTTTAAAAAGAGATAAAGATAGATAGTGTTGGATGGGGACAAATGTTTTTTTTTCTTTTGTCCTAACAGTTACCTTTGTTGACTAATTCCACAAGGGACAGACGTTCCTTTGACAGCCATTACACAAACAGCATTAAAACAAATAGTGTCGGCATTATGTAGGGTAAAGATGTTCTGTGAGCAGATGATTCAGCTTGAAGATATTAATTTGTGACATCATTATACACACTTACAGTAAAGCTAATGCAACTTCAGATTTTTTTGCTAAGAAAGAAGCAATTAATTCAATTGGCTGGCAAGAGTTTGAAGACCCAACACCCCCAATGTCATCAATGTGTTTCTTCAGTTTGGTTTCATGCATCTAAAGTCCTCTTTATAAAAATATAGTTTTTCTTTCTTTACTGTTGTTTTCTTTTTGTCTTTGCTACTTGATAGAGATTGAAACTGATTCCAATAGAGATGAACTGTTCATTGAATCAAGAAGAATCTACAAGGTTACAACCTTACTGGTTTAGAGTTCCAGTAAGAACTTCATTCGGTTACAATTAACAAAGTTCAAAACTTAAACTGTTTATCAGCTAACTACCTATTTATATTACACTTGTAGCAAGGTGAATTTACAAAAATACCCTCCCTTAGCTAGTATTAGTGTCTCTATTCTTTCTATAGTATACTTTCTTTACATAAGGTTTGCTATCAATACCCCCCCCCTAAGGCTTTCACCTTGTCCTCAAGGTGAAAATCAAAAAGCCTTCTCCAATTTCTCTGCTAGTTCCCATGAATCCTCACATTCTGGTAAAGTCTTCCAACGTACCAAAACTTCAGCATCACCTTGTTTGTTGTATCGCAGCTGCAGAATGTCTTCAATGTCAGGTTGGAGGGCACCTTCTTCAATCAAAGCAGCAGGAATCTGTTGAGGATCATAAGTGCCAGGGACTATTTTCTTGAGTTTACTGATGTGAAAGACAGGGTGGATTTTGCAATGAGCTGGCAGAGCCAATTTGTAAGCTACTGATGCCCACTCTCTCGGTGACTTGATGCACGGGCCATAGTATCTAGGGCTCAATTTTTCATTTCTCCGGCCGCCAATGATTTCCATTTATACGGACATGCTTTCAAGTACACCCAATCACCCACTTCTTCTAGGGCTACATCTCTGCGGTGTTTATCGGCTGTTTTTTCATTTTTGTGTTGAGCTCTTTGTCAAGTTCTGCTGCAATTGTTCAAGTATCGTGTCTCTCTGTTCATACAACTCATTCACAGCCTCTACATTGGAAGGGATAGTAGGACCTTTGATGATAGGATTAGGATCTTTACCATACAAAGCCTTATACGGGGTCATTCCAATTGAGACATTATAGTTGGTATTAAACCATAGTTCTGCCCAAGGTAACCATTTCACCCAAGATCTAGGATGATCACCTACAAAACACCTCAAATAAATCTCCAAGCATCGATTTGTCACCTCAGTTTGGCCATCTGTTTGTGGATGGAACGCAGTGTTGTATTTCAGTTTAGTGCCAGCTTGTTTAAACATCACTTTCCAAAACTGACTTAGGAAAATTTTATCTCTATCGGACACTATTGATTCTGGAAAGCCATGGAGTCGTACCACACCTGTGATGAAGTGGCTAGCCACCTCAATTGCTGTGTAAGGGTGCCCTAAAGTGATGAAATGAGCTGACTTTGTGAGCCTATCGACCACTACCAATATAGTGTCAACTTTGCCAACTCGAGGGAGACCACGAATAAAATCCATGGATATTTCTGACCAAACCGATTTAGGCACAGGCAGGGGCTGCAGAAGACCAGCAAGCGCCAAAGTTTGGACTTTGCTCTGCTGACAGTGTTGACACTGCATGATGAATTGTTTTATGTCATGCTTCATTCCCTGCCAGAAAAAACTGCACTAATCCGTTTAAATGTTCTGAAAAATCCGGAGTGTCCTCCTTGTAGGGTGGTGTGGAACTCATGCAAGATAGTGGGAATCCTAGAGAAAGACTTAGGTAACACTAAGGCATTTTCTCTATAGAGCAGGCCCTTTTTTACTGAGAACTTGGTAGAATTAGCACTCTGCAACACAACTTTCTGCATCAGTGCCTGTAGTATTGGGCACCTGTGTATCTCAGCCTCCCACTCACACCATTCAGGTAGTGTAACCCGTGAAATTGCAGCATATATCATCTGTCTAGACAATGCATCAGCCACTCTATTAGAGGAACCAGTCTTGTAATGGATTTCAAAGTCAAACCTCAACAATTTAGAGGTCCATTTGACTTGTTCACCACCCAGAAAACTCTGCTCCATGAGGAACTGCAGACTTTGCTGATCAGTTCGTACTATAAAATGTTGTCCCATCAAGTAGTGGCGCCACTTTTGGATAGCTAAGACCATTGCCATTAATTCCCTTTCATATGCAGACTTCTGTTGAGCCCTGACTGAAAGTTTTTGACTGAAGTATGCCACTGGTTTCTCTTCCTGCATAAGCACAGCCCCTACACCTTGGCTTAAGGCATCAGTTTCTATGACAAATTGCTTTGAAAAGTCTGGCATGGTTAATACAGGCAATGTAGACATGATTTGCTTCAATTGTTGGAAAGCTTGCTCTGCTGCATCAGTCCATGTGAACCTGTCAAGCTTTAACAGTTCTGTTAGAGGTCTTGCAGTCACTCCATAGTCTCGGACAAACCTTCTATAGTACCCTGTCAGTCCTAGGAATCCTCTTAGACCTTTGAAGTCTTTAGGAACCGGCCACTCAGACATTGCAGTGATTTTATTTGGGTCTGCAGCTACCCCTTTTGCAGTGACAACATGTCCCAAGTATTCTACTTTTTCCACAGCAAAGTCACACTTCTTCTTGTTTACAATTAAGTTGTTTTGACTGAGAGCAGTGAAAATGGTTCTCAAGTGTGAAGCATGTTCATTAATATCTTTGCTATAGATGAGTATGTCATCAAAAAACACTAAAGCAAACTTTCTCAAGAAAGGCTTAAGTACTTCATTCATAAGTGCCTGAAATGTTGATGGGGCATTCATCAAGCCAAATGGCATCACTAGGTACTCGTAGTGGCCCTCATGCATCCTAAAAGCAGTTTTTGGAATATCTTCGGGCTTCATTCGTATCTGGTGGTAGCCAGACTTTAGATCTAGCTTTGAGAACATGGTTGAACCAGTGAGTTCATCTAATAATTCATCAATGAGTGGAATAGGGAATTTGTTTGGGATTGTAAGCTTGTTCAAAGCTCTATAGTCCACACAGAATCTCCAACTATTATCCTTCTTCTTCACCAGTATAATAGGGCTCGAGTAAGGTGAGGTACTAGGTCTTATGATTCCCGTTTTGAGCATATCATTCACTAGTCTTTCAATTTCATTTTTTTGATAGTGAGGGTATATAGGGTCTTAAGTTGGGTATATTGGCACCTTCCTTAAGTACTATAGCATGGTCAATAGGTCTACTAGGGGGTAGCTGGGGTGAGTCATGAAACAGATGCTCAAAATCATTAAGAACAAGCTAAATTACCTCAGGCAGGGCAGGCTGCCCTGCTAGTTCCAGCTCCAAGCAACTGCAATCAACGATGTACGCTTCTTCAGTGTCATGCATTTCCACTAGTAGTTGCTTGGTAGTGACTTCTCTTCGTGAGAGTGAATGATCTCCTCTCAAGCACACAGTGTCTTTCCCCCTCTTCACCTTCAATGTCATATCTTTGAAGTTGGCTTTTATGTCACCTAGCTTGTCAAGCCAATCAATACCTAGTACCACATCCTCTCCATCTAGAGGGAACACATAACAGTCAACCACAATGGAGAGATCTTGTATTGTTAGTTGAATGCCTCTACATACCCCTTGGATCATTATTCTTTCTCCATTTCCAATCTTTACCCAACATGGTGCAGTTGGTTCTACTCTCAGTCCCTGTTTTGATACTAATTTGGTCGAGATGAAATTGTGAGTAGCACCACAATCCACCAGAATAAGAATTTCTAGTAATTTCAGCCACCCTTTCAACATGAAGGAACACTTGGATGATAACCCAGCCATGCTGTACAAGTTTAATCTTTTCAGTGATGCTTCCCACACAATATCTTCCTCTCCCTCGTCGTTTTTCTCTTCTGCAGTGTCTGGTTCTGACTCTACATAGAGTAATTTCAGTACCTTGTTCTTGCAGATGTGTCCTGGTGTGTATTTCTCCTCGCACGTGAAGCATAGACCCTTCTTGCGTCGCTCTTCAATCTCCTTACTTCCCACAAACTTTGTTGTCGCCGGCGTCGTCCCTTTCCCTGCGTCAACTACCTTCATTGCTCCCCCACCCTCCGTGGTTGTCTTGGTCACCAAACCACTATTCTTGAAGTTGTTAGACGCACGTCCACCTTACCTACCACTTGCACCGATCTTCTCTTCTGCCAACAAGGCTACCTCCATCATATCAGCAAGATTTTTAGGACGTTGAAGGCGTACCTCAGCCCTGACATCGTCGCGTAGGCCATTGGAGAACATTCCTGCGAATAACGACTGATCTTGAATCGTTATGTGGCTTGCAATGGATTCAAACTTTTTTCGATATTCCCTTATTGTGCCATCTTGCTTCATGTTCATCAACAATTCAAACGCATTGGCTATCACCGTCGGTTGAAACCGGCAAAGGATGGCGTCCTTCAGACCACTCCACGTGAGTACCTCCGTGTTCACCTCCCACCACTGCATCCACGCAAGCGCTTCGCCTTCCATTGCCATGAGTGCTGCGTCTAACTTGTCTGCTTCTTCAATCTTTCGAACTTTGAAGAAACGTTCAATCTTCATTAACCAACCGGTGGCGTCGTCGCCGTTGAACACCGGAAGATCGACTTTGCGTAACCGTCGTTCACCGTCGCCGTTATTGCTATTCTCGTTCTGCCTCGGGTTACCCGGGTTCGTTTGACCCGAACCCCGCTCTTGCATCGTGACGATGAAAGCCTCCATACGAGCGAGTGCTTCATCGAAACGTCGTTGATTGCGTGCCTCGGACTCTGCTAGTCTTCGTTCCAATTCATCGATTCTTGGATCCATTGGCGACGGCGAGCTTGGTCCTCCCTTCCTCCGCGGCATGAAAATCCCAAGGATCGTGTGTCTACTGATACCATGATAGTAGGCCACTAGTTAAGAGGGTGTATGTGAGGAAAGGGAGGGCATAATTGTAAATTCCTATTATAAACAGATAGTATAAATAGTTAGTTGCAACTCTGTGAGAGTATGCATGAATAACAGAATTTGTTACCCAGTTACTGGACTCAAACCAGAATCCCAATTGTACTTTGAATTCTTGAATCATCAATAAAATTCCTCTCTTTCTCAGTTGAATCTTTCAACTGGTACCAGAGCAATTCGATCCTTGGGAACGTGAATGCCGAAGAAGAAGACGACTTCAGCAACAATGGATCCAGGATTGAGTGAGGAATTGGACCGGCGCTTTCAAGAATCGGAAATGCGCGATCGAGCGGTTAGTGCAAGCTTAATCGCTCGGATGGAGGCGATGATGGCAACGCCGAGAACGACGAATGCTGATGATTCGGGTCAAACCGGACCCGGCGACCCGAGAACGAAGGGAAATGCAAATAACAAGGAAATACGACTTCGCAAGGTGGATTTACCGGTGTTCCACGGTGACGACGCCGCGGGGTGGTTGACGAAGATCGAACGATTTTTCAAAGTACGAAAAATCGAAGAAAACGAGAAGCTTGACGCGGCGTTAATGGCGATGGAAGGCGCAGGCGTTGTCGTGGATGCAAGTGGTGGGAATCTAACGATGAAGCGCAATCTTGGAATGGCCTGAAGGAGGCGATTCTCCGGAGGTTCCAACCGACGGTGATCACCAACGCATTTGAAATGTTGATGAATATGAAACAAGAAGGCACTGTGCGTGAGTATCGCAAGAAATTCGAGATGATTGCAAGCCACATCAAGGTACAAGATCAAGAATTATTCTCAGGCATGTTCTCAAATGGATTAAAGGAGGACGTGAGGGCTGAAGTGAGGTTGCAGAGACCAAAGAACCTCGCTGACATGATGGAAGTAGCTCTGTTAGCAGAGGAAAAACTTGGTGCAGCAAACAGATATGGGGGAAAAAGTTTTGGAGGCTTCAAGAATGCCAACAAACAGAACACAGAAAATTCTGCTACGAATAAGGGGGTTGAAACGGCCAAGAATGGTCTAGCTGCAAACACCAAAACTGTCTACAGCAAGGAGATTGAGGAAAGAAGGAAGAAAGGCTTATGCTTCACATGTGAAGAGAAATTCGTGCCAGGCCATGTGTGTAAGAACAAAATTCTCAAATTGTTGTACTTGGAAGAGGCAAAGGAGGAGGAAGGAGAGAAGGAGAACAGTGAGGAAGAAATTGTGTGGGAGGCAGCTATTAAAAACCTCCATCTGTATAGTATGGCAGGTTTATCATCTAGTTGTTCTTTTATGCTTAAAGCCTTGGTTGGTCTTCTGGAAGTACTAGTCTTATTGGATTGTGGAGCAACTCATAGCTTCGTATCCCAGAATTTGGTTACAGAACAGGGTTGGAAGGTGGATAGCATACCACCTTGCTGGGTGAAGGTAGGAAATGGCCAGAAAATATGGATTAGAGGTATGTGCAGAAGTGTTGAACTGTGTTTGCAGGGATTGTCAGTCAAGGTGGACTGCTATGTGTTTCCACTGGATGGGGAGGACTTTGTGCTAGGTATGGATTGGCTAAAGACATTAGGAGAAATAAGAGCCAACTTCAAAGACATGACCCTCAAATTGAAGAGTAATGGTAAGGCTATATGCTTGAGAGGTGATCCAACATTATCTAGGAGGGAAGTGACTGCACAACAGATGAAACTAGAATTGAAGAACACAGAAGAGATGTTTCTGGTGAACTGCAACAACATAGAAGAGGCAGAAGCAGAGCAACCTCAACTACCCGAGGTAATACAAGAAATTCTGACTGAATTTGATGTCTTGTTTGTTGAGTCGGGACTGTTACCTCCTAGTAGAAACATTGACCATGCCATAGTTTTGAAAGAAGGAGTAGATATACCAAACCTGAGGCCATATAGATACCCCCACTATCAAAAGAATGAGATAGAGAAACTAATTGCAGACATGCTGAAAACTGGTATAATTAGACGTAGTACAAGTCCCTACTCCAGCCCTATTATATTAGTAAAGAAGAAGGATGGCAGTTGGAGGTTCTGTGTGGATTTTAGAGCTCTCAATAAAATCACCATACCTAATAAATTTCCCATGCCACACATTGAGGAGTTGTTGGATGAACTTACGGGTGATACTATTTTTACCAAGCTAGATCTTAAGTCTGGCTACCACCAGATCAGAATGAAGGAGGAAGATATACCAAAAACAGCCTTTAGAACACATGAGGGCCATTATGAGTACCTAGTCATGCCCTTTGGGTTGACCAATGCACCCTCAACCTTCCAAGCACTCATGAATGAAATTTTGAGGCCATTCTTGAGGAAATTTGCTCTAGTTTTCTTCGATGATATTCTCATATACAGCCAGGATCTACCACAGCATGTAGAACATCTAAGAAAAGTGTTGGAAACACTCAAGGAAAATCAATTGGTGGTGAATAAAAAGAAGTGTAACTTTGCGGTGCCTAGTGTGGAATATTTGGGACATGTTGTGACAGCTGCAGGGGTATCTGCAGACCCACAAAAGATTAGTGCTATGACCAATGGCTGTCCCCGAGGATGTCAAGAGTTTGAGGGGTTCCTAGGGTTACAGGGTATTATAGAAGGTTTGTGAAGGGATATGGTATTATTGCTAGGCCTTTAATGATTTATTAAAGAAAGACAAGTTCAGTCGGAGTGCAGAAACAGAGGAGGCATTTAATCAGCTCAAACAGGCAATGATCTCCTACCGCCCTCAACATGCCTGATTTTTCTAAGCAGTTCGTGATTGAAACTGATGCTTCAAGCAAAGGGGTGGGGGCTGTTCTAATGCAGGAGGAGAAACCTATTGCTTACTTTAGTCAGAAACTCTCATTGAGAGAGCCCAATGTAAATCAAAGATATGAGAGAGAATTAATGGCAATGGTGCTTGCTATTCAAAAATGGAGACACTACTTCTTTGGATGAGAATTTCACGATGAAGCCCGACAAAGAAAGCCTCCAATTTCTGACTGAACAGAACTTGTTGGGTGGAGAACAAGTGAAGTGGACTTCTAAGTTGCTGGGGTATGACTTCAATGTACAATACAAACCGGGGAGTGCAAACAAGGTAGCTGATGCTTTATCAAGACAAATGATCCTTGCATCCATCTCCAAGGTGACACTACCAGAATGGGAAGCTTGGGAGGAAGAAATTTGTGGCTGCCCTGAATTACAGGCTTTAATACAGCAGGTAGTACTCAAGGAAGCAACTCAATTCACTGTGAAACAAGGGATGCTGTACAAACAGAATAGTTTGGTATTGCCAAAAAACTTCTCAAAGATCCCTCTAATCCTAGCTGAGTTTCATACCTCATTACAAGGAGGACACTCAGGGTTCTTCAGGACGTATAAACGGATAACAGGAATTTTCTATTGGCAGGGAATGAAAAAAGATATAAGACAGTTCATCACACAGTGCCAGCAATGCCAGCAGAGTAAAACAGAGACATTGGCACCTGCAGGGTTGTTACAACCACTGCCAATTCCCTCCAAGGTATGGACTGAAATCTCAATGGATTTCATTGGAGGATTACCTAGAGTGGGCAAGCAAGATACCATACTAGTGGTGGTGGATAGGCTCACTAAGTATGCTCATTTCCTTCTATTAGGACACCCCTACAATGCTAGTGAGGTGGCTGAGGTGTTCATAAAGCGAGTAATTAAAGCCGCATGGGTTTTCTGAAGCTATTGTGTCCGATCGTGACAAGATATTTCTAAGTCAATTTTGGAAAGAATTGTTCAAGAATTTGGAACAAGATTGAAGTATAGCACCGCATTCCATCCACAAACGGATGGACAAACCCAAGTCACTAATAGATGTTTGGAAGTATATTTGAGGTGTTTTGTGGGGATTATCCAAGTCTTGGCCTAAATGGTTGAGTTAGGCGAGAATTGTGGTTCAACACTAACTACAATAGCTAAATTGGCATGACACCATATAAGGCATTGTATGGTAGAGACCCTAGCCCAATCATCAAGGGGGCGCAATTCCTTGCAACATTGAGGAAGTCAACCGATTGTATGAGGAGAGGATGATCGCGCTCGGACAACTCCACAACAACTTGACTCTAGCTCAACAACGCATGAAAAGACAAGCGGATAAGAGAAGGAGGATTTGACCTTGGAAGCGGTGATTGGGTGTACTAAAGGCTTGTCCTTATAGGTGGAAAACCCTGCGACTAGAAGAAATGAAAAGCTCGATCCTAGGTTTTATGGACCATACGGTGGTGGAAAGAATAGAGCGATAGCATACTGAGTTGCAGCTACTGAACAATGCAAAATTCACCCTGTATTTCATGTCAACCAAATTGAAGAAAGATGTCCCCAGATCACATCGAGCACTGACCCATTCCACTTGCTTTGACCGAGGAAGGTGTGTTGCGGCCCAGAGATTGAAGATATACGGCGGCTCGGACACAATGCCAGTGGCACACTGGAAGTTGCAGTACGATGGAAGGATCTACCGTCGTGTGAAGACTCATGGGAGAATGTGGAGAAAGCTGCAGAACACTTTTCCTAGCTATCCCTCGAGGACAAGGTGGTTCTCTAGGGGGTATTGATAGTAGGCCACTAGTTAAGAGGGTGTATGTGAGGAAAGGAGGGCATAATTGTAAATTCCTATTATAAGCAGATAGTATAAATAGTTAGTTGCAACTCTGTGAGAGTATGCATGAATAATGTAATTTGTTACCCGATTCATGGACTCAAACCAGAATCCCAATTGTACTCTGAATTCTTGAATCATCAATAAAATTCCTCTCTTTCTCAGTTGAATCTTTCAACTTGGTATGTTGATAGAGATTGAAACTGATTCCAATAGAGATGAACTGTTCATTGAATCAAGAAGAATCTACAAGATTACAACCTTCATGGTTTAGAGTTCCAAAGTAAGAACTTCATTCGGTTACAATTAACAAACTTCAAAAGCAAAGCTGTTTATCGCCTAACTACCTATTTATATTACACTTGTAGCAAGCTGAATTTACAAAAATACTCTCCCTTAGCTAGTATTAGTGTCTCTATTCCTTCTATAGTATACTTTCTTTACATTTACTATCACTAGGCTTACATATATATATATATATATACTATATATATATATATATATATATATATATATATATATATATATATATATAAATGATTGAGTTGCAGATATAAAGGGGAAAGTACAAGGTTTCAAAATCACACTACATTATGAACAACCCTTTATTGATCCATTCCCACACTACAATACAGAACCTGCTAACATTAGTATGTTTTTCTTATTTCCCAAGCATGTATCAGTTTCCCAAGAGACAAAAATAGAACCTGCCAATTACTTAAAACTTAATATTCTCCTCTTTGGAAAAGCTCATTATATCTTGACCAAATCTTAATCATATCCACAAGTGTAAACATGTGGTGGGGGAAGAACAAAAAATATAGAAGGAATTTCAGTCCACCCTCATGACAAAACTAAGAAATAAAAAGCCAAACATATATACAGATTATGTGTTTGATGTGCAACACCCGATAAGAAGTAAGATAATATTTTTTTGGCTTTTTAGTACAAAGATAACATATGTTTGTTCTGTTACATATATACAGGTTAAGCTTCATTTATAAATAAACCAGCAAGGAATTTTATCTTGTTTAGTAATACATTTAAAGAGTAGTAGGGCACACAAAATCACCACTTGTTACTATATCTTCAAGACCTATATCAGCATCTAAATCATCTAGGTCCATGCTGATGCTGCTTCCAGAAAGAAGGCCGCCACTGCCTTTCGCGACATGAAGAGATTCTCTTGCTTCTTGTATAATTGACAGGACTTCTTCATCACTTTGTGATGGATTATTTACATCATCCCTTTGCCAGCTTCCACCTTCCGTTAATTCTATTGGTAAGTTCCTCATAAACCATGGATGGTTTTTAATTTCAGGTATTGTTATTCTCTGCATAAAGCCATCAATGACTCAATAAGATTGAAAAAGGAAGCTACAAGCCAACACAGACACGAACACGACACTAACATGCAGACACCGATAATAATTTGAAAATTGGAAGTAATTAAAGTGTCAGTATCAGTGTCCGACATGCATTTGGAAGAGAAATGAAGAACTTTTAAGAGTTACTTGAAAACAAATATCTTCAGCAATTAAATCATGTAGCTTATAGGAACTCACAGATGAAGAAACAAAAACTTGATTTTAGACATCAAACAAACTAACTACCTTTTCGGGACTAGCCACTAATATTTGCGATATAAGATGTATACATTCCGATGAAACTCGTACATAATCAGGGACTTTGTACTGGACACTAACTATCCTCTGCAATAAAAAACAAGCAGTTCAATTCAAACACCACATCAGAGGAAGTATATATAAACAAATCACACTTATTTTTAGACTTCATTTTGTTTAGGAATTCAATAAGTTTGCAGTTACCACTCACACCAATGGTTTTCTTAAAGTTTTTTGGATCTTCTGGGTCTTCAAAAGGATAAGCCCCAACTAACATCACATATAAGGTGACTCCACAAGACCAAACATCTGCAATCTATAGCTTTCAATGAAATAGTTAGCATAGAAAACAAGAAACAGTATACAGACAGGAAGAATAAGAGTTGACCTTTCCGTCGTATTCTTTGCTCGTTAGGACCTCGGGTGCAATATAAGCTGGAGTTCCAACCGTAGACTTTGGTTGTGAATGCAGTACAGATGACTAAAAACAAGATAAAAACAAATTAACATCACTTAAAGAAGGCATATAGAACTGTAATCCTTGTAAACATGTTGTTACCTTTGAGTAACCAAAGTCACAAATTTTGACTCGCGGTGCGGTGCTTCCATCTAAGAGTGTGTTTTCAAGCTTCAGATCTCTATGACAGATTTGCTGCATGCATAAACCATTCTTTATTAACTATCTTGTCCATTCATTGTAAGGATACATAGTTCACATTAAGGTTTGGTTTAGTTTAGTTTCATACCATTGAATGACAGTAACTAACTCCTGATATCAATTGCTGAAAGAAAAACCTTGCCTGATAATGAAAAATTAACAAGACTTAGGAATCAAAGTTTATGAATGGAATAATGATTATACAAGTGGTACAGAGACAAATCAACTAGAGATGGATTTTATTCTCTCTAGCACCAACACTTCAGGTCGAAGAAATGTTCGGTGTCCGACACTTTACTTCAGTTACTTGCACTTTTTAAAGTAGAACGGGTGTTTACGTCTTTGTGTCTGCGTCTATGCTTGTGTCGGTGCTTCATAGATTTTGTTCAACCTTTTAGACTTCATCAAATGGGCATCTTTAGACAAGACAGGATATGAACAATATCATTATAATGAAATACATAAACAAATAAAATAGTATCTTCACTTTCTATATTACCTCATCTTCACTGAACCTACCAGCACTGCCTATCCTTTCAAAGAGTTCTCCTCCTGCAGCATACTCCATTACTATTACTAGATGTGTTGGTGTCAGCAGCACCTGCAAGTCAGAGTTAACAATTTAAAACAAATACAAATTTTAGTAACTGAAAACAAAGAGAGTAAAGGGACCCTAAATTTAGTGATACTTTCATATAATCAAAGAGAATGGGAACAATAAATCAAAGAGTGCTGCTATTAAGCAAAAAAGAGTGTCCAAAGTCCTTTGCCAGAAGCATAATTTAATTGATGTAGCAAGCCATTTCATTACATCTCATTATAGCCAATTTCATTTTAAAACTAATAAAAAAGATTGAATACAATGTTTAACACTAACATAAAAGGCTAATAATATTGTTTATTTAGCTAAAAAACAAGACACATTGAAATTCAGCAACTAACCTCTTTGAATCTAACAATATTAGGATGTTTCAATGATCTATGGTTCATGATTTCCCTCTGCACATTCTCATCAATCTGCACAGTAAACCAAGACTAAGAATAACCGACAAAGAGTAAAAAGAATGAAACTGAAATAGAAATTGTAAAACTGAAATTACCTTGTGACCTCTTTCAATAAACTTAACAGCAAAAAGCTCATTAGTGGAGATATCTCTAACCAACTTTGCCACAGCAAAATTCCCTGACCCAATATCTTTGACAACCTCGTATCGCTCCATCTATTATTGCTCTGCTATAATATGATTAATTTGCAATTTTCTTCACAGATTTTCTGACATATAAGGAATGAAAAAGTAAAGTTTTAGAAGAAGATGATGATAGATGTGTTATTACTCCTTTTGAGACACAAAAGTAGGTTCTTGGGGGGTTTTGGAAAAGCCTCTAAAGTCTTATACTTAACAAAGACGCAACCCAGATTTTGACTCGTGTGTGAGTAAGAGGGGTGAATTATGCTGTTTTTTGTTTACCGAGTTATGATTGGCCTTGAGTATTCGAATGTCGGCTCGTATCGTTCTTTCCTTCCAACAAAGATTTTTTGCTACAGTCAATATTTAAACTTGAGACCGCCCTTGTTGTTAGAAGTGAATTATGATGTTCCTGATAAGCAAAAGTGAAAATTAGGAAAAAGGAATAAAGTGTAAAAACAGAATACAAAAAATCAAGAATAACTTTTGACACGTCCTGGATTTACCGACATTCATCACACAAGGACAAGAGAATTCAGTAAGATAATAGCACCGTCCGTCCACCTGTGGGCAGTGGCTATCAAGAATTTTGTACTTATTTGAAGGTGACAACTAAATACCCATCAAACAAAATTGGATACCGCACCCAAAGTGGGTAAATGATGTAATTTTAAGACTAACAAATTGCAATTTTTTAATGCGTGGTTGCCAACAATGTGAAGAACAAATCTGTCGAGTAGAGTTAAGAATGACAAAGAGAAAACAATATTTGCACAATGAAGGATGAACGGAAATCAAAAACTAGGGAATAAAAAAGGAGAGTTCTAATCCAAACTATAATTAGATAATACTATAATTTTTATAAACCAACAACGAGTAAATGAAAATTAGAAAACAAAAGATGACTTGTAAAATAGTATTTCATAGCAATTTGCAAGTAAAACATGTTATCAGGTGCTGCACCCAACTTTTTAAAAAGGGTACATAAAAATTTACCTTTTGAACTCTTTTTCATAAAAAAGTAGTTAAAATGTAGACTATTTTTTTATAAACATGATATATTCTAGGCTTGGACAACGGGCGGGTTCGGCCCAAAACCACCCAACCATCTCAATCCGCGGTCTGAAATCTTAGACCCATTTTCGCCCAAAAGTTGCATCGGTTTTCTCGGATTCGGTTATGCGGGTTTGCAGGTTACTCGGTTGGGTAGTGGCGGGTTGAATCAACAACATAAAAATCAAAAACTTGCAATAGGAAAGTTCAAAACGACATAGTAATGTTGTCTGAAATTTTGTTGTAAGTCGAAGCTTCAGCCATGGAGGAAGAAGAACGTTACACAAAGTAGTATTACTATTTTATATATTACTTTATCAATTATTATCAATATTATCAATAAAAAAACTAAGTAAACTTGTGAAGTGCAAAAAGTAGAGTAGGAAATGACGTGAAGTAACCATGTAGCAGTGAAAAAGTAGGAAGCATATGCAGTGTTCAGATAAAGGTAAGGTTGAATAGTGTGTGACGGTGTTAAAAGTAAAATTATGACTGCTATTGACTGTAGTTATGCAGTGTACTGATGTATAATAAGAGAACACTTCGGTCGGTTTCGGGTACCGATGGACTAAAACTCATGGACCGAAACCGCCCATATTCACCCTAGTCAAACCGTTTTTTGTGAGTTACAGGCCCGGCAACCGAACTGACCCACCCGTTCTTTCCATTTTTGTCTCGGTTGTTCGGTTTTTCGGGCGGGTCTAAAGTTTTGTCCAGCCCTAATATATTCTACGGAATATTATCTCTCCTAACGGCTGCACTTCAATTATTTTTAGCTAACTAGACCCTCCATCTCATATTATATGTCGTTTAAGGTTGTAGCACAAGAATTAAGAAAAGTAATTAATTTTGAATGGAAAAGAGAAATTGTGAGTAAGTTTACCAAATTATCCTTCATTAATGACTTTGGAAACATAAAATGTAGAATTATAAGAAGACATATATTAAATAATGAAGGGTATGACTGGAAAAGAAAATTGATGTTATATTGGTATTCTAAAAAGTCATGTATTATGAGACAATTTTTTTTGCCTAGAAAGTGATATAATGTGGGACGGAGGGAGTAGTATTTAACTGAAAAAAAATAAGATAAGATCATTAAAAAATTTTATACTTCTACACCAGCAAAGGTGACAATAGATTGAACTGGATTGGACTTTATAAGATCCAAATCTTACCTACATTGAAAATGTTACACACGACGCCTCTTTTGTATTTTTATGGTTTAATTACTCTTGGTTTAAAAAAATGATTTAATTACTATGTTGGGTGTTTTTTTTAAATCAAGTATCCTATGTGCGTAACTATAGAGACTAATCTCTCGAGTTGGGTAGGACCACAATAGACGGCAAAACTATTTTTTTGGACGAATGGATGAGGCTTTCATTGCTAAAAACGAATTGGGTCAGGCCCAACCTACATCAGCGAACAGACAGAAAAATAAAAACACATGGTCCAACATAATCGGCCCAATACACAATACCCGCGAGAAAACACGCCACCTACTAAACATACCACAGTAACTACTTGCATCAAAACAGCAAAAAATACAAACGAGAAATGAAAACACGCTAAAGGAGTAAAACGGAGACGAAGCACAATCCTGTGAGAAGATCGCAACCATCGAGCACAGAATTACCCCGGAGCAAGAGAAGCATCAGAAATTAAGCATTGCAATAAGCATCTCGGAGGATTTAATCATTATTGACGTCAAAGTGAATTCAATTTGCAGGGCGCGGTTAAGTTGGAAAAGACCCGTACCATATTATCCAAGCACTCTGGGTATTACTCTGTTAGGTGTTTGAACTATATGAGAATTTTTAAATAGATTTTTAAACTAAAAAACATGTAATTAAGTATTTGAAGTTGTCAACATTTATTAATCAAGTTTTCATGTGTTAAACTTTTTAAATAACTTAATTCGATTCTCGAGCTGTAGGCTTGACTATTGATGTGATTGGGTTGTATATAAAAGAGAGAGAGAGATAATAGAGAGTTCAAGTCACTTGCGGAGTAGCAGCTCAGTGTAGTCATTTACATGTATACATTGTGTAACTATTGACATGGCACTTGCTGACTCAGCATTGAGTCAACATCCAACTGTGTATGTATTGATACTCTATAACCGAATTACACAATCAATTCATTCACTTCAGAATTGAATTCGATTCAGTTTCAGTTTGTTAGATCCTTCTTCATGATTCAAAAACTCTAATAAGGCATCAAGGTTAATCCAAGATCCGTTAGAGCACCCACTATTGGGTCCCTCGGGTCAAACTCTAGTTATCTAGTCCTGGGCGTGAGGGGGTGTTAAGAGTCTCACACTGAATGTGATATAGCCTGAAAAAGAGTATAAAGTGGGAGGCATCCCTCACGTTACAAGTCAGTTTTATAGGGTTGAGTTAGGTCAAACCTAATTATCCAAAACGGGAAACCTAAAACCTAGTGTGTTTGTAATTAGTGTTGAACCAAAAAATGCAAAATAGTCCCTTATTTGTCCCCTAATGGCTTGAGTCAATGATAGTGTGATGCACTCATGAGCAACAACACATGGACTCTCACTAAGTTACCTTACAAAAGAAAATCCATTAGCTGCAAATGGGTTTTTCGAGTCAAATAAAACACAGATGGCTCCATTAACATATACAAAGCAAGGCTAGTAGCCAAAGGCTACAATAAACTTTTGGGTGAAGACTATAGAGAAAATTTTTCCCCAGTAATTAAGCCTACTACCATACAAGTTATACTCACCCTACCACTCACCTACAAGTGGGAAATTCATCAAATTGACATTAGTAAGGCCTTCATCAATGGGCACTTACAAGAGGAAATTTTTCAGCCTTCCGGGTTCACACACACGGATAAGACATTGGTGTGCAAGCTAAATAGGTCTATTTATGGCCTAAAACAAACCCCTACGACTTGGTATGAAAAACTACAACAGTCTCTTCTACAATTTGGTTTCCATCACAGCAAGTGTGACCATTCCCTCTTTGCGTACAACAACAAAGGTGTCAAGCTTTTTTCCCTAGTCTACGTGGATGATATATTGATAACAGATTCATCATGTACACTCATTCATGATCCTATTGCCAAACTTTTGTCACATTTTTCCCTCAAGCACCTTAGCAAACCCGAATACTTCCTAGGACTAGAGGTAAAATATCTCAACAATAGAGCAATTATCCTTACATAGAGTAAATACATAAATGATTTGTTACATAGAGCAAATATGGGTTCCTGTAGCTGATGAATACTCCCATGGTCTCCAATTGCAAGTTAACAAAAAGGGGGCACTAATACACTTTTGGATCCATCTCAGTACCAGTCCATCTTTGGTGCACTTCAGTACTTAACTTTGACTCACCCTGAATTGTTTTACAGCGTAAACTGTGTTTTCAATTCTTATCGTGCACTACAGACACTTATTGCACTACAAGAAAAACGTGTTTTTCCGGTGCAAAAAATCTGCTGGAATTGCACCAAATTCGTCGGAAAAGTGACGTTTCCGGCAGAAAAAATCCGCCGGTAAAACGCTCGTAGCAAATGTTTTTCAACGTAATTTCCGGCGGATTTGGTTTTTTTTTTAAAAAAATCAAAAAATCCGCCGGAAACGCACATTACCAGTGGATTTTTTCCATTGGTAATTTCCTGCAATTTTTTCCGCCAGTAATGGGCGTTTCCGGGAAATTTTTCCCAAAAGAAAATAATTTAAAAATCGCCAGAAAAGCACATCACTGGCGGATTTTTCTAAAAAAAAAATTGAAATTCGAGCTTTTTTTCAAAAAAAAATTCAAATCTACCGGAAAAGCACATTACTGACGGGTTTTTAAATAAAATCAATTTTATAAATTTTTTTAAATAATTATTCAAATTATTTATTTAATAAGAAGTAAGTAAAAATGAAAATGAAGTAGAATATGAATATAAATGATATATGAGAGAGTGAGAATGAAGAAGTAGGAAGGAATAAGAATGAAAGAGAATATGGGAAGAAATAATATAGGAGAAAATAAGAATTGAGAATGAATAAGAATGAAGGAGAGTATGAGAAGTAATAATATAGTAGAGAATGAGAATGAAAATGAAAATGAAGAAGTAAAGAAGAAATATGAATGAATGAGCGAGAAGGAAGAAGAAAAGGGGAAACGTTGAAGAGAGATATGTAGGAAAATTTATGGCGATTGAAGAGTATGAGAAAGAAGAAGAAATATAATATATGGATAATGTAGAAGAGAATGAGAAGGAATTAAAGCGTGAAATGAGGGAATGAGAAAAGTGTAGGAGAAAGTTTTATTTATAGGCATTTTCGGACAGTTCCGGCGAATTTACTGGCAGATTTTTTTCGAACAGTATTTTTCCGGCGGATTTTTAAATTTCAATTTATTTTCAAAAATCCACCGGTAACGTTTCCGACGGATTTTTAAAATAAATTAAATTAAATTTCCGGCGGATTTTTAAAAAATAATTTTTTTTAAAAATCCGCCAGAAACATTAAGAATCCGCCGAAAAATCCTATAGTAAATTTTTCAGCTGATTTTTAAAAATTAAAAATAAAAATTTCAAAATCCGCCAGTAATTTTCAAAATCTGTCGGAAACTTACGGGCGGAAATAAATTCCACCGGAACCGTACCAGCGGAAAAAATCCGCTGATAATACGCAAATTTCTTGTAGTGTTGGCATGCTGTTAAGAGGATCCTCTACTTCAACATGGTGCCATTGACACTCCTCCATCGCTTAGTGTGTATTGTGATTTGGACTGGGCAAGTGACGATGATGATCGTCGCTCCACCTTGAGGTCGTGTCTCTATTTTGATCCAAATTTAGTATCTTAGAGCTCCAAAAAGCAATCTCTTGTAGCTCGACCGAGTGCTGAAGCGGAGTATCGAAGTATGGAGAATTCCAGTGCCAATTTGATGTGGGTTCAATCCCTCTTAACTGAACTTTAGATCCCTACGTAGAGCCCTTTACTTCTCTATGATAATCTCAGGGCTATGATGCTCTCCCATAATATGATTCTGCATGTAAGAGCAAAACATTTGGAGCTCAATATTCACTTCGTAAGGGAAAAATCCAAGCAACTATCCATTCAGCATGTTCCCAACACTCAGCAAATTGCAAATGCTCACACGAAGCCCTTGCCTCTCTCGGGCTGCAATGAGCTTCGACTCAAGCTCAAAGTGGTTCCCATGTCCCCACTTGACCTTGAAGGGAGAGTAATAGAGAGATAACAGAGAGTTCAAGTCACTTGTGGAGTAGCAGCTCAGCGTAGTCATTTAGATGTATACATTGTGTAACTAAGTTTGCTGACTCAGCATTGAGTCAACATCCATTTGTGTATATATAGATACCCTATAACTGAATTATACAATCAATTCATTCACTTCAAAATTGAGTTAGATTCAGTTTCAGTTTATTAGATCCTTCTCCATGATCCACAGTTAATTAATTTTATGTTTATTTTTCATTGAGAACACTAATTAAGTTACATATGGGGAGGTATTAGTTTTTTTCACAATAATCGATTATTCATTTTATTCAAAATCATGTTTGAAATACATGAGGGAACATCAAAATAAGTCTGGGGACTAGTTGTAAGTAAGGCCACCCCTGCAAAGGTGTAAGCAATCTTATTAGCGTTCCTTCTAAAAAACTCCACACGATAATTGTTATGGAAAAAATAACTCAAGTTCCTACAAACACAATGATACAACTAAATTACAAGTTAGAATACAATTTGAATTAAAGGTGTTTGTAACAAGTTGTGCATCTAACTTAAAATAACGTTCTCGTAGCCTAACTCTCTCATCCACTTGATTGCCAAGTATAGACCCGCCTCACCTATAATAACCTCTGTTATGGGCTAAACCTATGTGTCTGAGCACAAATGAAATGGCCTTGATGATCGCGAACACAGATGTCAATTCCTACCATATTGTTAAAAGTGATTGAAAGAGGCATCTACATTTCATTTTTTTGAATATGGTCTAAGCCTTGCTTTTTTTTGTAGATGTTGCTGCTACAGCTCGTGATGCTATAGAATCTGTTACAGCATCACAGTTCTATTTCAGCATTGGTTGTTGGTTAGTTATGATTCTGTTATGTTGTTTTGTTAGTTATAGCTACAGAATCTGTTTACTCTCAGATCATTTGTAGAAGTCACACTATATAAGTGGAGCTTCATTAGGCTTTGTAACGAATTCGAAACTCAGATTTTAGTCTTGTAAATTGGAGATTGCAGAATCTGTTTTTGAGAGAGTGAGAGCACAAGTTCTCAACACTGATGTTGCAGCACCATCTGTAACACATTCAAGATTCATTCTGTTATGTTGTGTGTGTTATCATTGATCCACTTCAATTGGAAATCTTGTTGTTGGTTTTCTTTCTTGATTTTGTTTTGCACTAAAATCTGAAATTCTATTATTGCAAATTTTGTTCCCCATTTGTTCAAGAAAGATGACAAACTCAATCAAGATTGACAAGATCACAAGGAAAAATAGCTTTAGGATGCGTGCATTGCTCAAGGAACGAGGAGCGTGGGCTCCAATATCGGGCGCAAAAGGCAAGGCCTCTAAGGACTTGGACGATCAACAAGAAGAGAAGGTACATTCCTTAATCCTTCTCTCCTTGTTTGATGAAGTCTTGTGTGAAGTATCTCAAGAAAATACTGCTGCTGCTCTTTGGCATAAATTGGAGAAATTGTACATTACCAAGTCTTTAAGCCACAAGTTGATGCTTAAGAAGAGGTTGTATTGTCTTCGAATGCAGGAAGGTACCAAACTTCAAACTCATCTTGATGATCTTAATTCTATTATGCTTGAATTGCATGATAGTGATGTTAGCGTGGATGATGAATATATTGCTATGATTTTACAAATCTCTTTGCCTCCATCATATGAGAATTTTGTTAACTCTCTTACTATTGATAAAGAAAGTATTTCCATGGTAGAAGTCAATGCTAGCCTATTCTCAAGATAAGTGAGAATTAAGGCTACTAGCCCCCTTGATGAAACCACTGTGTAGCGACCGAAAAATCTGGGAATGGATTCTTCGAAGGTTCAAAAGAAGCTGCCACCGAAATTCTAGTTTAAGGGCAAATTCAGAAAATCTCTTAAGTTTGGATAAGGCTAGGTTAAGGTTCGGGGGTCGTTTATGCGTGGGGAATGTATTAACACCCCACGACATCCTTCCTAAGGAAGGTTACCGTCTAATTAGTTGTATTTTATGATTATTTTACCCATTTATTTGAATTTTGAAGGAAAGAAGACTTAATTAAAAAATTTCTTTTTAGTGCTTGATAGGTGTGGGACCTTGCTCCTACGTATCTCCAGATGCAATGGAGAAATCAAAGCTACGTAGTTCTTGGTGAAAAAAGTTTGGTGGTTGATGTTTTTTAATATTGAGTCGTGTGACTCAGTCGTCCTAGAACGATGATTAACCCAGTCGTCCGACTGACTTAATCTCCTACTTTTTGAAAATGATTTTTGAAAAAGGCTAAATACCATTTTTGGTCCTTTATATTTGCTCTAAGTTTCACTTTGGTCCTTTATCTTTTTTTTGGTTCGTTTTGGTCCTTTATCTTTCATTTTTGTGTCAGTTTGGTCCTTTATCTTTATTTTGTTTCATTTTAGTCATTTATCTTTCATTTATTGTTTCACTTGAATATATCTCACAAATGAGTAAAGAAATTGAGATTTTGTAAAAAGGTCGCTCATTTTTTAGAATGAATATATCTTTCATTTATTTTCCACAGGTCGCTCATATATACGTTTTTGTGAGGTATATTCAAGTGATAAATAGGTGGTCAATTGTGGATATGATCAAATGAGTAAAGAAATTGAGATTTTGAAAAAAGGTAGGATTATTTTGGTTTATTTACTGGTTGTGGGGGTATGGGGAAAAGATGGGTACAAAAAAAAAAACCCTAAAATGTGGTGTGAATAGCTATCCGAACTATTTGAATTATGTGCTATTTGTCTTATGTGCTATTTGAAAATATTTAACTTTTTTTAAGACCAAAAAAAAAGAAACTATTTAACTTTTTCCTGTTTCAATTTTTTTTTGCTTTTTGTATTATGTGCTATTATAATCTATCTATTAAAAATTACTAAAACCAATCAAACTTAACTAATAATATTTGTCAAGAAAATGTAAATACTAACAAAATTCTCAAAATAATTTTTTTAATAATTTAATTAAAATAATTAAAGTAATAAATTTATTTAAAATGATTAAATTAATATTAAATGATCTAAATTTATCTACTTACTATAATATACTGAAACTACTAAAACCAATCAATTTGACCACTAACGATTGTAAAAAAAAATTACCACTACCAAAAATTCCAAACCACTAACGGCAGCGGCAACGAGAACGCCAACAGAAGTGACAACGGGGGTGCATATCTTATACTAAATCTTTTTTACTCCATTTTTAATGAGAAGGCAACGAGGAGCGACAGGGCAACAAGAGAGCGGCAACGGGAGTGACAACAAGAGTTGTAATGAGAGCGGCAATGGGGGTGCATATCTTATATTAAATCTCTTTTTTTTCCTCCTTATTTTTACTCTATTATTAAGATTAGAAGTTAAGATACTGACTTTTTTTAGCTTTTTGCAACACTCGTCGTGTTTTAAGCAAGTTGAAACATAGCATTTTTATCGAGTTTTTTCTT
Source organism: Oxytropis ochrocephala (assembly GCA_020916435.1). Lineage (NCBI taxonomy): Eukaryota > Viridiplantae > Streptophyta > Magnoliopsida > Fabales > Fabaceae > Oxytropis > Oxytropis ochrocephala. Next base: position 83,046,940 of record CM037092.1, read on the forward strand.
TTATTACATTTTACAATTTTCAAAATATTCTAATGTTCATAGCAAATTATAACAAGTACAGTGTCATCTGTGCGGATGCACAGGTAAAGTACTAGTTCCCATTAAAATGCATGATGGTGTGGTTAGAGGGATTTGGATCCTCTCATGTAACTCTCTCTAAATCACTATCTACACTCTCTATCTCTCTTACTTTTTCTCTCTCTTATATATATTATTTTATGTATTTTAAGAGAGAGATCCAAATCTGTGGTTAGAGTCATGACTAATGTTAGGCATGTTCCTCAACTCAAAAGGAACCTCATCTCATTAGGCGCTCTGGATGCTAAGGGCTATACCTATGATGTTGAATATGAAGTCATGAAGCTAAAAGAGAATAAGAAGCATGTTGTTTTGCAGGAAATAAGACACAAGAATTTATACTTTCTATAGGGCTCCACAATAACAGATGCTACATCACCTAATGGTGTGGCAAGTATAACTTTAGTGTCCACTTTAGAGGATAACTCAATAGATTAGAATAGTTTATGGCACAAGAGGTTGGGTCACATGGGTGAAAAGGGAATGAAGATTCTGAATAATCAAGGGTTGATTGAAGATCAGAAATTTGAATCTTTGAAATTTTGTGAGCATTGCGTGTATGGAAAGCAACACAAGATGAAATTCACAAGGGTTGAACACGCCACCAAAGCCACTCTGGATTACATCCATTCTGATTGTTGGGGACACTCTAAGGTCCCATCTTTGGGTGGAGCTAGGTACTTTCTATCCATCATTGATGGTTACTCAAGAATGACATGGGTTTTCATGATGAAACATAAATCAGAAGCTTTCAATCAGCTCAACCGGTGGAAGGTTTTAATTGAGAATTAGGTTGGAAGGAATATTAGGAGGCTAAGAAGAATTCAAGCAATTTGCATTGATGAAGGGATTGCTAGGCAACACACGGTCAGAAACAATCCTTGGCAGAATGGTATAGCAAAAAGGATGAATATGTCATTGTTAGACAAGACTAGGTGCATGTTGTCCAATGCAGCACTTGGTAAGACATTTTGGGCAGAGGTTGTGAACACATCTTTCTATCTTATCAACCGATCATCTAACTCTGCTCTTGACTACAAAACACCATTTGAGGTTTGGAAATCTAAACCAATTGATTACTCTAAGCTAAAGGTCTTTGGCTTCCCTGTATACTACCGTGTTAACGAGGGTAAGTTAGAGCCTAGAGCTAAGAAAGGTGTTTTTGTAGGTTACGGTGATTGTGCGAAAGGATTTAGGATCTGGTCTCCACATGAAAGGAAGGTTAACATGAGTAGAGATGTCACTTTTGATGAGACTCCTCTACTACATAATAACTTTTTCCCCACCGAACCAGATTCCATACAACGGCATAATACATGTGAATTCAATGTAAGAGTCATCAAACACCTCTTTATCTGCATATTATATTTTCCATTCCAAATAAGAGTCATCAAAGTTTTCTAACATTTATTTATTAATTTATTTGGTCATGTTTTCTCTATCGCATTGGGAAAGTCAATCTACAACATTTTAAATTGTGTTTTGTCTCGTAAAAAACCAAACTTATCCAAACTGCATTGGTTTGGTTTATTTTTATTTTTGGAAGCCAACCGAATTAAACGAAATTGCATCTATTTTTACCTTGCAAGTTGGTTACCATATATCAAAGTTTGACCAAAACTTTCAAAACGACGACGTAACATGTTGTCGTTAATCACACCACTACACCAGCTTCGTCAACTTGGTGGTAGCCACATCACATCACCTTCTTTTGTTTTCTATTTAATCAGCATAGTAATCTTCGGACAACACTTGTAGTATAGTTTTAAATTTAATTAAGACGACTTATTACCAAAAAATAAAATTAGGACGACTTAATCAACTCAAAAAAATAGCTTTGGACTAAAATCACACAATTTAAAAAAAGAACTTGTACAAAAAAATAAAAACGAAAAGAACTAAAAATGCTACCAAGCCTATTTATTTAACGAAGGAACATTAATATTTTTAATGTTTTTTTTGAAGCGAATATCATTTTTTGACAGAGAATATTAATATTATTATTTCTTACAAGTTGCAGCCAATACCATGATGGTATACCAGCCATGACTCATGAGCCATGTCTAGTCAGCAAGGAAGTGCGCGTGAATCACAACCTTTCCAGCATTTGAAATCAAAACCCCCGTGCTTGACAGCTATTCTTCTCTCTCTCTCTCTAAAATATTAAATTTAATTAATTCTAACAATTAACAAACATAACATAAAAATAGAAAACCACTGAAAAAACTAATGAAAGAAAAATAAAGTCAAGGCTATTTTTGTCTATGGGAAAAAGAATCCAATGGTCCAAATCAATCGAGTCGAACATCAAGCCCCTAATTCCACGAAAACGCAAGCAATCATGGGTGGCAGAAACAGATGCATAGAACGATAGCCAATCCTAACCCAAGCTTTCAGTTTCCCCATTAATTAATTAAATATAAATTAAAAACAAATTAAAAAAACATAACCCCCACCACCACCATTCAATAAAACCAAAACCGCTTTCTTTTTCTTCCTCTCATTCATTCCCATCCAACCCCTTTCCTTTCATACTTCTCTCTCTCTCTTTCTTTCCTCTCCGATTCCATAACCAGATTCCGCAATGGCGAGTGGTAGGGAAGAGTTCGTATACATGGCTAAGCTAGCAGAACAAGCCGAGCGTTACGAAGAGATGGTACAGTTCATGGAGAAGGTTTCCGCCGCCGTGGAAGGCGAAGAACTCACGGTGGAGGAAAGGAATCTTCTCTCCGTTGCTTACAAAAACGTGATCGGCGCTAGGAGAGCTTCCTGGCGTATCATCTCTTCGATCGAGCAAAAGGAGGAGAGTAGAGGTAACGAGGAACATGTTTCTGTTATCCGTGATTACCGATCTAAGATCGAATCTGAACTCTCTGACATCTGTAACGGTATCCTCAAATTGCTCGATTCTCGCCTCATTCCTTCCGCTGCCTCCGGCGACTCCAAGGTTTTCTACCTCAAAATGAAAGGTGATTATCATAGGTATCTTGCTGAGTTCAAGACCGGCGCTGAGCGTAAAGACGCCGCCGAGAGCACTCTCACTGCCTATAAATCCGCTCAGGTATATTTACTCTTTAATTATATTTATTTTTTAAAGTTTTTAAGATGAAAAAGTAACTGCTAAATGATAATAGATTTGGGAACAGGAACGGTTTACGTTTCTTTTTTGTGATTGGTTTATTTTTAAAACAGTGATTCTTTGATTAGGCAATTAAATTGACTTTTTAACGAAGATTCGATCTGGTAGTACTGTTCTTATGTGATTCTTTTTATAGGAAATTTAATTTAATTAGAATGATGGAACATGTACGTTAACAACGATTTTGAATTGAAGGATCTTGAATATGCGACTTGCTGATTTCTGATTGAAATAATTGCTAGGTTAGCGATTTTTGCAACTTGATTTGTACGCGAATACGTGATAACATGCACAATTTGTTGAATAAGACTGTAATAATGGAATCTCTATGATAATAGTGATTTTGGAGTTGAATGAAGTTGAAATAATTGGTTTAAATCGAAAGTCTCAAATAATGGAATATACTCGCTTATGCTATGCAGATTTGTTGTGTTCGTGTTTCTTTGAAACGTTTCTAGATTTTGTTCTGTGTAATGGATCTCTGGCTTTTGTGAATTGAAAATTTTCTGGTTTCTGTTTTTTGTGTGTTGCTTTCTAATGTTTTGATTTGGCATGGATTGTAGGACATTGCAAATACCGAGCTGCCTCCAACTCACCCTATCAGGCTTGGTCTTGCTCTGAATTTCTCGGTGTTCTATTATGAGATTCTTAACTCTCCTGATAGGGCTTGCGCTCTTGCAAAACAGGTTAGTGTTCCTGAAATTAGATAAAGGGAGATGATGTTTTGTTTCTTTCAATAAATTGCCTCTTCAATTAACTTTTTTTGATGGATTCTTTGTGAAAAACAAGATTATGTTTGGATCAATGAAATATTCAAAGTTTGTTGTATCATGTATGTTAATTAGATCCATCCATGATAATTTCAATGTGAAAATGAATTGAACTTGTTAGGTTCTGCTGGTAACTGGTAACTACATAGGAATCTATAATGATTGTGTATGTACTCATAACCAATTCTGTTCATTTTTATATTCATTAGGCTTTTGATGAGGCAATTGCTGAATTGGATACACTGGGAGAGGAGTCTTACAAGGACAGCACTTTGATCATGCAACTTCTCCGTGATAACCTCACTCTCTGGACCTCTGACATGCAGGTATGGTTTTTTAGTTTGTCTTTATCACCACATATTTGTAACTTCACGCAATCTTGATCTATTTATTGATTTTGATTTATATTCTGTTGGGATTTCAGGATGATGGTGCAGATGAGATTAAAGAGGCTGCACCTAAAGCCGATGGCGAACAGCAGTAAACATATACTGCTAATTAGTTATTGAACTTCTCTTCTAAGTTGTTTTTAAAGGAGAAGGTGCTGATTGCTATTGTTCATCCTACAGAGATTTTAGGCATTCATGGTCTGTTTTATGAATTATGGATGTAGTGGTCTTTTTTAGTTTGTCCTTCGGTTTGTGTACGTGTTTCTGAATTGCCTATTTTCATAATGTCACTAAAATTTCTATCATATGCAATTGGAGTATTACACTCCATCTATAGCAAGCTTTACTTCACATTTTTCTTTAACTATGTACAATGGTTTCAACACCTTTCATGTTTCAACACCCACTTTTTTCACTTTTTAACACTCTACATCATCTTCTCTCTCTTCCACCTAATAATTCAACACTCATTCAACTTTTATTCACTACAATGATTTTGTTCAATAAAATTCAACACCCTACCCCACCACTTTTATTTCATATTCTTCATTTCTTTTATTTTATTTTTGTGATTACATATTAATAGAAAGGATAATTAGTAGAATATTGGGTGTTAAAAGAGTTATTGTTGAGATCCATTTTACTAAAAAGATGTTTAGAGCTACAAACAATAGTTTATTAGAGTCTAAATAGAAAAATTAGAGGAAAAAAGTCGATTTTTTTCTATGTCCAAATCAAATGAACCAAGTCTCTATTTGTAGACAAAAAAAAATGATGAATTTTAGTGGAAAAAAAATAAAAAAATATTGATTTACTATGAAATAAATGACCTCAAATAATTAGGATGAGATAAAAATATCAAAAATCACAGCAGCCAATCAGAATTCGCCACGTTTTCCGCGACTCCACTGTTTCAGCATTCAACATGTTGAATAAATTCAACACCAAATAATCCACATCCCTTTCAACTACCCATTCAACACCCCCATTACACCTATTCAGCTACTTAATAAATTTTTCAACTACCCCATTGTAAATATAAGGATGTCGAAATGTGAACCTTTTTTTTTTTTTTTGCGTTTATTCGAAATGTGAATTTTGAACGTTTTTTACGAAGGTTGTACACTTCTTTGTTTGTGTTGTTGGGGAAAACCGCACACACACCTAGAATCTTTTATGGGAACACGCACAAAAAGAAAGAAAAAATAGAAGGCACAAAGAGATTTACGTGGTTTGTCATCTCTTGCCTACGTCAACGAAAACACCACAAACGATTTGTATTTAGTATCTCAAATAAGAATACAACTCAACCCAATATTGTGTATCATTGTACAACACTCTCACTCTAAGAGTTACAAGAAATAATAACACACTCACTACAAGTGATCTCATACACTCACACTTGCTCTATTCTCTTGATCTTGGATTGAAATTTGCTACAACACTGCACAAGACTCCCTATTTATAGCATGGGAGGTAGGCATGTCAATATAATCCAAACCCACGAGTACCCACCCGACTCTACCCCGAGTTTGACGGCGAAAATCCGCGTTGACCGGAGACGGGGCGGGTTTCGGGGATGTCGATCCCCACCCCGAACCCGCTCAACTAAACATAAATTAATTATTTTATTTATGCATATTTACTCATTCATTTTGTTTCATAAAGTTTGTTTACTTCAAATTTTGATCTATTTCCTACAGAAAAGTCTATTTTAATACTTTTACTTTATTTTATCATTATATAATTATTATGATTTTATTTTATTAATTATTATAAATATGTTTTTGTATTTTTCCTATAAATTTGTAGGGGACACAACCCGTCCCTGTTTGGGACGGGGATGGTGGATGCAAAACCCGACCCCGATAAAGATAGGGGTGGGGACGGGGGATGCAAAACCCGACCCGCCCTGTTGCCATGCCTAATGGGAGGGTAGTCACCATTTATGTATGTCACATAGTGGGTATTAATTATCCCACATTTCCAAGGAGCTCCACTTCTTGATTTTTTTCAACATTCTAGATACACTTCGTATCTTCAAAGGTGTCTCTTGAATTTCCACCACTATTAATATTATATATTGAAAATTATAATTGACTAGTAGGATACCCGTGCATACGCACGGGTGCTGTCATATTCTTTTCATGAACGAACTTAGATATAATTTAAATAGTTTGGACAACATCTCGTGAAAAAAAGACAAATTTATAAAGTAGTTAAAAAAGGAGTCTCAAACAAAAAACTAGATAAATATTAAAATCTAAAAATGTAAAAGTATCATTTAAAAACAATCTGTGCATTTATCCCGTGTTCTTTTATATATTTCAGTGTTGTTATCTCGTGTGTTTTTATATATCAGTGCAGCTATCTCGTATTTTTACATACATCATTGCAATTATCCCATGTTTTTTATATTTCAATAAAGTTCTCACGTGTTTTTTAATATATCAGTGAAGTTATCTCATAGTTTCAATTGATTATTTTAGTTTATTAATAGATTATAGTAGACAGTAACGAATAGATGGTAGATTATCAAATATTTCAGTGAAGTTTTTTTATATGTCAGTGCAGTTATCCCGTGTTTTTATGCATATCATTGCAGTTATCTCATATTTTTTTTACATATTAGTATAGTTATCCCATGTTTTTTTATATATCAGTGCAGTTATCTCATAGTTTCAATTGTTTATTTTAGTTGATTAGTACATTATAATAGATAGTAAAAGATAGATAGTAGATTATCAAATATATCAGTGTTGTTATTCTGTGTTTTTTATATATCAGTACTGTTATCTCGTGTTTTAAATATTAATCAATAGTTGAAATAGTCATTAAGTTTTTATTTTTTTTGATATATTAATATCGTGTTTTTATATATCAATGAAGTTATCCCGTGTTTTTATATATTAGTGTAGTTATCTCGTAGATTAGATTGATTATTTTAGTTTATTAGTAGTAGATTTGATAAATAGATATTAGGATAGATAGTAAATAGAAGTAAATTGTAGATTTAATATTAATTTAATTATATTAGATTATATAGTGGATTAAAAAAATTGAGAAAAGAAATATTTTTAAATAAAGAGTGTGGGTGACACTAATAGTAGATGTGTAATATTGAGAAATGTAGTATTGAAAGAGAATGAGTGAGAAAGAGAAAGGAAGAGAAAATAGAATTAAAAAATGATAAATAAAACAAAAGTGGTGATGTGTCAAAAAAAGTAAGATGTCTAAAATTGTAATTTTGTAAGTTGTTTGTTTGTATAAATAGATATTAGATAGATAGATTAGATTAGTATAGTTATCCAATGTTTTTTTATATATCAGTGTTGTTATCTCATAGTTTCAATTGATTATCTTATTTGATTAGTAGATAGTAATTTAGTAAAAGATAAATAGAAGATTATCAAATATATCAGTGCAGTTATCTCGTGTTTTTTTTATATATCAGTATAGTTATCCCGTGTTTTTTATATATCAGTACAATTATCCCGTGTTTTAAATATTAATTAGTAGTTGAAATAGTGATTAAGTTTTCTATTTTTTTGATATATTATCCCGTGTTTTTCTATATTCGTGCAGTTATCTCGGAGTTTAGATTGATTATTTTAGTTCATTAGTAGATTTGATTTGATTTAAATTTCGAAATTTGAAAATGAAAAAAAAGAGGAGGAACTTTGTTCACGACCAGACCGAGCATCACCTTCAAGCCGTGGTACCAGAGCAATGCTTAAGGGACTGAGGCTGCAGGAAGCTGCTCATGCTCGGGCTAGTCTACTGTAACCGGTTCCTGCTTTGAGTATTCGGTCTATCCGTTAACCGAAGCAACCTTATGTAACAGTTGCCTTTATTATGTAATGGTCACCTTTAATATGAAACAGCCGCTAATTATTGGCTATGAATGACTGTACTACTATATATTTCGCCCAGAAGGGCTAATGAAGGGTTGAGCAATTTTACTATCCACGCGAGATTTTTCATTGTGTTCTTGATCATTTCTATTTCCAGAAATAGTTAGGAACATTGGCGCCCACCGTGGGGCCTGGTAAAACTTTTCCTACGTCCCACTTTATCAATTTTCATACTGTTCATTGTCACTAGCATTATGGTGAACACGAGAAACACGCCACACTCCATGCCTTCGTCTAGCGCTGGGGATCCCATGATTGAGCAGCTGCTTGCGGCTGTTCAAACACTACAAGCCCAGAACGCAGACCAAGCACGTCAGAATGAAGAACAGGCCCTCCGCGCTCAGGCCTTGGAAGCGAGGGAGGTGCAGCTGCAAGCCCAGCTTACTGAAATGAGACACTTCGCCCAGGTGATTGATGCAACCAGAATTCCTTTGCGGGCGTTTCAACCATTCTCTGCCACCATCCAGGCTGCCGTGCTTCCACCTCGCTTCAAGGAGCAGTCCATCGCCACGTATGATGGCACTGAGGATCCCCTTAGCCACGTTGATGCGTTCCAAACGCAAATGATGATCAGCGGAGGAAACGATGCTATCAGTTGTAAAATGTTTGCTGGAACCTTAGCTGATGTAGCATTAAAATGGTTCAAAGGGCTACCCGAGCGCTCGGTCACGAGTTTTGAAAATCTTGCCAGCCGTTTTGTGCAACAATTCTCGGCAAATAAAAAGAAGTGAATGCTAGCCGAGGACATGTTCGATGTGCGTCAAGAGCAGGGAGAGTCTCTGAAAGCCTACTTAGAGCGCTTCAACAAGTCGACGGTCCTAGTAGATGATCCTGATGAGCGATTCTTCGTAAAGGCCTTCATGAGGGGTATTCGCAATGGGACCTTTAGTGAAGCTCTTTCCCTATGGAAACCGAGGACTATGGATGAGATTAGAGTCCGAGCAGAGAAGCACATCGACGCAGATGACGTTGCCCTCGGGAAGGATGAGAAGGACATACAGGTACCACCTAGGCGTGTGATGTCACCGAGGCGTTCCCCACCTACCCGGCATGCACCCTACGACCGGCGTGATAGAGGCGCACATGCAAAGTCAAAGGGGCGACGCACCCTTCCTCCAAACGCGGAAATAGCCTTCACACCTTTGAAAACTAGATCGTCGGTGATTCTAGATGAAGGACTTCACGAAGGACTGATACGCCGACCATCACCTTTCGTCGGCGTAATGGGTAAGAGTACAAGTTCTTATTGCAGGTACCACCGGACAGAGGGACATGACACAGACAATTGCTGGACCCTCAAACAGCAAATTGAGCAGTTCATCCAGCGCGGGCAGCTCAAGAAATACGTCAAAATAGGAGGTGACGATGGGAGGCCGAAGGCAGTAGCTCCCTCAAAGCCGACGATTCAGTAATCAAATACACAAGCCAAGAGAGTTGAAAGAGGCAAGCGCGGCGAACACGAAACGGCAGAAAAAGGAAGAGTCAACACTATATCTGGCGGATTCTCTGGAGGGGGAGCCACATCATCATCTCGTAGGAGATATGCTAGATCCATTTTATCGGTTTCCTCCGCGGAAACCACTTATGATGTAACTGATGCGGAATACCCCGCGATTTCTTTTGATGCGCAGGATTTTGAAGGTGTACGGCCTCACTCAGATGATCCGATCGTAATCTCAGTTACCACCAGTGGTCACTCAGTAGCTCGTGTGCTGGTAGACGGAGGTAGTTCAGCTAATGTCATGTACTGGTCGTGCTTCGAGGGTTTAAAATTACCGGTAGAGTCACTAAAGAGCTACCCTGGAACTTTGGTTGGATTTTCGAAGAGCAGGTTGAAGTCTGCAGATACATGGACCTCAGGACAACTTTTGGAGAAGGAGAATCGGCAAAGACTGTAATTCTGAGGTATATGATTGTTGATGCAGAGTCATCATACAACATAATAGTGGGGAGGCCGACACTTAATGCTTTGATGGCGGTAGTTTCTTATCCCCATCTGTGTTTGAAATATCTCCTTCCCAGTGGTAAGGTAGGTGTGGTAAAAGGCGACCAAGTTATTGCAAGGAAGTGTTATGCAGAAAGTGCAAAGGTGAGGGCGGTTCAAAGGAAAGCCGGGCAAGGGGTCAGTTCCAATTGCAGTTTTTTAGACCTGGACCCTCGACTATATGACCCGGCAAAGGAAGAGCAAAGGCTGAAATCGGTAGATACTTTGAAAGAGGTGGTGATAGGCCCGACCCAACATCAGAAAACAAGGATTGGTACCAGCCTTACTGCTGAACTTGAAGACCAGTTGATTAAATTCCTATCCAGTCACACTCACGTATTCGCATGGTCCCCCCAGGACATGCCAGACATTGATCCTAACTTCATTTGCCATCGGTTATCACTGAACCCGTCTATAGTGCCTGTAGCCCAGAGAAAGAGGAAACAGGGCGGCGAGAAATCTGAAGCAATACAGGAGGAAACAAACAAGTCGGTAGCTGCGCAATTTATAAAAGAGGTCAAGTATCCAACGTGGTTGGCTAATCCAGTGATGGTCAAAAAATCCAACGGAAAATGGCGAATGTGTGTAGACTATACAGATCTTAACAAGGCATGTCCCAAAGACCCTTATCCTTTACCAAGTATCGATGGGCTGGTGGACGGAGCTTCTGGCTACAAGCTTCTGAGCTTCATGGATGCATACTCCAGTTACAACCAAATCAAAATGAGCCCAGAAGATGAAGAGAAGACAACATTTATGACTGCCAGGTACAACTATTGTTACCGCGTAATGCCCTTCGGATTGAAAAATGCAGGCGCCACATATCAGCGTCTAATGGATAGAGTCTTTGAGGCGGAGATTGGGAAATCCATCGAAGTATATGTGGATGATATGGTGGTTAAGTCAGAAACTGAAGAATCTCACCTGGCAAACCTCCAAAAAACTTTTCTCCTGCTAGAAAAGCATGAATTGCGGTTAAACCCTGACAAGTGTTCTTTCAGAGTTCAAGCTGGAGAATTCCTAGGTTACGTGTTGACTCACAGAGGGATAGAGGCCAACCCAGCAAAGTGCCGAGCTATTAGAGAAACCCGAAGCCCGTCCAATGCAAAGGAGGTTCAAGTCTTGGCTGGCCGAATAGTGGCACTCTCGAGATTCTGGAGGCAAGCGGTAGACACAAAATACGGCCTATGTTTCAATTGTTGAAGAAGAATGCCCAGTTCCAATGGTCGGCTGAATGTGAAAAAGCACTGGAGGTGATAAAAACCTATCTAGCTGCACCACCAATTCTAACACCCCCTACACCAGGGGCTGTATTGTTATTATATTTGTCTGTTACAGAGCATACAGGCAGCGCAGTCTTGGTCGAAGAAAGAGCCAAAGAGCAATGTCCTATCTACTACGTCAGCCGGATGTGGAGAGGTCCCGAGCAAAGGTACCAAAAGATTGAGAAGGTGGCCTATGCAGTTACTCTGGCAGCCAGGAAACTTCGGTAGTACTTTATGAGCCACTCAATAATTGTTAAGACTGATTTGCCTATTCGTCAAATACTTTCCAAGCCAGATATTGCCGGAAGAATGGTAGCATGGTCGGTCGAGCTGTCAGAATATGATATCAAGTACCAACCCAGAGGAGCAATTAAGGCACAACCTTGGCAGATTTTGTGGTAGAAATAGCAGGGGATGAGCCGGCGGTCGGACCCCATTCCGAATATTGTTGGACTCTATCGGTAGATGGATCGTCTAACCTGAGAGGAAGCGGAGCCGGAGTCACATTGGAGGGACCTGACAACGTACTCATAGAGCCGTCACTGCGGTTTGGTTTCAAGGCCAACAACAATCAAGCAGAATACGAGGCTCTAATCGCTGGCATGAATTTGGCAATAGATATCGGAGTGAAGCACCTCAAAGTTCGCAGTGATTCTTTGCTAGTCACCGGCCAGGTCACAGGGGCGTTCAGTACCAAGGACGAGCTACTCACCAGATATTTGTCCAAGGTACAAGAGCTAAAACTCAAATTTGTTTTCTTTGAACTAACACATGTTCCCAGAGAACAAAATAGCAGGGCCGACATATTGGCAAAACTGGCAAGCACTAAAAAACCCGGCAATAACCATTCAGTAATACAAGAAATGATAACCCAACCCAGCATCAATCAAATCCAAGTCTTCTCGACCGCGGTTGACCCTGATTGCTGGATGACCAAGATTCTTGCTTATCTGCAGGGCAAAAAATAAAAAATAAAAAAAACAAAATAAAAAACTAAAACATAAAAAAAATGTCTAAAGCAATAAAAATCTTTTTTGTTTAATATTATTAAATTAATCCCAAGAAACTGCGCCAAAAACTTGTTTGCGTTAAAAACACACTTAGAGCAAGTGTACTCTTTCATGAAGTAGTATAAAAGATTATCGTGTCCACGAGGATTAATTAACAAGTACTAAACTAGTCAAGATTATATATTGTTTAGACGAAACAATAATTTGAAGGTTATAGAAACTAAAATAAAAAGATATAAATAGTAAGAATTAAAATACAAAGTTTAATCAATGGAGAGAGACTCAGAGTCACGGTTTCACTTGCAAGCTTCGATTCCCTTATGTCTAATTCTACCCGAATTCCCTTATTCTATTTAATTACCAATCCCTTACTAAAACTACTAATCCGTTTGGTCATTCGCGATTAATATTCTTTTTCCTAAATTAACCCTCGTTTGGTCATGCAAGAATTTAAATTCGGGAAAAGCATAAAGAGCAAAAATGTTGAATGATTGGAAGACTAAATTATGGTTTGGTCATGCCCTAATTATAGCCCCAATTGTCCTATAGGTCCACCAACTAATTGCGATGCGATTCATTTGATCAACTAATTGATTATAAACATGCAAAGGGTAGCTAATCCTAATCATGTGATAAAAACAATAGGACAATATTAATTAAAATAAAAATAGGAATTCAAATCGAAATTAGAACATGAAAGTCTCTAAATTGCAAGATCCACCTAAGACCCTAGAAGAGGACTTAGGTATCCATAAGTATCAAGAACAATAAAATAGAAATTAGAGTCATGAATTACGGAGATAAAAATAACCAGGAAATTAGAGGAATTATTATTGCAGTCTTCAGCCTCTTTTTTCTGCTCCAGAGCTCTCTCACGGTGTCAAAAACGGTACCCAAAATCTTCCTCTCTCACCTCTGCGTGGTATCCGATGCGTGGTTCCCCATTGCTGTTCACGGCTCCTGTGCGGCTGCCTTTTCCTCCTTGGCATTCAAGTGCAGCAATGTATTTATATTAATTACGCATAGGGTTCCGTGCGGCTCCTGTATATCTCCTTTCCTTCCTTTCCTTTCTTCAATTAGGTCACGTTCCCTTTCTTTATGCAATTAGCAATGGGCCAATTCTTTTTAATATATCCACCCCCCAATTCTATATTTGCTAGCCCATATATATAATTGATGATTTGAGTTCTATTAGATTGAATTTTTGTTATTTTCACATTATCTTCTTCTCTGCAAAAATAAATAGCAAATTTAAGTCAATAATTCATATAACTGCTAATAATTGTTCTAAAAGTAATTCAAAAACATCTCTAAAAATGCACTTAATTAGAGTTTATCAGGCGTTCAGTACCAAGGACGAGCTACTCACCAGATATTTGTCCAAGGTACAAGAGCTAAAACTCAAATTTGTTTTCTTTGAACTAACACATGTTCCCAGAGAACAAAATAGCAGGGCCGACATATTGGCAAAACTGGCAAGCACTAAAAAACCCGGCAATAACCATTCAGTAATACAAGAAATGATAACCCAACCCAGCATCAATCAAATCCAAGTCTTCTCGACCGCGGTTGACCCTGATTGCTGGATGACCAAGATTCTTGCTTATCTGCAGGGCGAAGAACTGAATGTGTCGGATGATGAAAAAAGAAAGATGATGAAAGCGGCAACCAACTATACGATGGTCGAGTCAGAGCTGTACAAAAGAGGCTTCTCTATGCCGCTCCTTAAATGTGTCGCAAGCAGCAAAGCACAGGAGATACTCAAGGAGGTGCACGAAGGAGTGTGTAGCAGCCATATTGGAGGCCAAGCACTAGCTTCAAAAATTGTACGAGCAGGATATTATTGGCCGACAATGAAGAAGGACGCGGTTGACTATGTCCGCCGATGTCACAAATGTCAAATGCATGCAAACATTCCAAAAGCCCCTCCAACCAATCTGCAATCTGTCTCCTCGGCTTGGCCGTTCGCTGTTTGGGGCGTTGACATCCTCGGTCCATTCCCACCAGCACCGGGTCAAGTAAAATTCCTATTGGTAGCTGTCGACTATTTCACAAAATGGATAGAGGCAGAGCCGGTGGCTACTATATCAGCAAAAAGGGTAAAGAAGTTCTATTGGAAGAGGATCATATGCCGGTTTGGAATTCCAGCAACCATCGTAACCGACAACGGAACACAATTCGCCTCTGAGTCAGTGGCTGAGCTTTGCAACAATTGGAATATTTAGCAAGCATTTACCTCGGTGGAACATCCTCAAACCAACGAGCAGGCCGAGGCTGCTAACAAGGAGGTACTGGCCGGGTTGAAAAAAAGATTGGAGGACTCCATGGGAAATTGGGCCGAGGAATTGCCTCTAGTATTATGATCCTACAATACTACACTGCAGTCTTCTACAGGGGAAACTCCTTTCCGGCTGACATATGGTAGTGATGCGCTTATCCCAGTGGAAATATTGGAACCTAGCCCAAGGAGAATATTGACTACTACGAGACTGATCCAACAAAGACTCGCGCCAACCTGGATTTGCTCGAGGAAACCCGAGAAATGGCTACGGTTAAGGAGGAGGCAACCAAACAAAGAGCAGCTAAAAGGTACAACTCCAAAGTGAAAGGAAGGACATTCAAAGCAGATGATTTGGTCTTGCGCCGAACCACAAGAGTGGGGGCTATTGGCAAGTTGTCTCCTAATTGGGAGGGTCCGTTCAGAATCAAAGCTGTACTCGGCCAAGGCGCGTTCAAACTGGAAAAGCTCAACGGGGGAAATGTCCCAAGATCCTAGAACGCCACTAACCTTCGGTTCTACTATAGCTGAAGATGACAAAACCCTCGGTCTTCCCAACAGGGTCGAGGAAGAAAACTGATTCTCTATTTCTTATTTATGTATTATCAATAAAGTATATTTTTGTAGGGAGCCTTATAGCTTCCCAAAATGTACCCCCATTTATTGAATAAAGAGAATCGAAGATTACGAATATGTTTGAAATGCCAAATTTATTTGCAATGACAAATTTATACAAGCAACACGTGAATGCGTCGGAAAAACAAAGTCCCGAAACGGCAAGGACCGAGTAGTTGGCTCGATGTTGACCCCGGGCACCGAAGACAAAAGGACCTACCAAGCTTGGTCTGAACTGACGAGTTCGTGTACCTCTTGGGGGCACTTCACATAACTATGAAGCGGTTCGCTGAAAAGTCAGCCGCGGAGGCATGGGAAGAAACCCTCTTTGTATATAGCAACACACCGACCATGACTCACTGAAAAGCAAGTCGCGGGATCGCGTTTGCTCAAGAAATCAACGAATTTCTAACAAAGAGGACCAAAAACAAGACCGCGGTAGATGTGAAAGCATCCCGCGGCATAAACCGGACGATCTTTCACGTAACCTCCCCCATACATAGTACAGGGGGGAAGCATAAACCCAGCGGTGCAAGTCGTGTGGAAGGAAAATAGAGCCAAAGGAAGCAGTAAGGATGAGTCGTATAAGGCGAAGACACAAAGAGTGAGCATACATCACACCACCACATTTCAAAACATAGACGAACTATTTCAAAATCGCCGCGGGATTAAAATCATTCAAAATAAAGATTATAACTTCAAATCATCAGAATACAGGGCAGAGCAATCAAAATAAGAGGTAAAGTGCTGAAATACATAAAATTGTTCAAATATCTGAATTACAAACTGCAGGTCTTTAAGGTCGAAGCAAAAACAAGTTAAGCAAGGGGGCCTGCGGAATGAGTCTTCTCGGAATCTTCGGCCACTTCCCCATCACCACCAACAGTTGCAGTCCCCTCCGGCGATAAACCATTCAGTACCTTATCCAACCCCTCTAAGGTCCATGAGACGGTAGTGTTGGTTCCATCGACTCCGGCAGCAGGGGGCGAAGGTTGGTTGTCAGGAATAGGAGCCACAATTTGGCCATCGACCACAACATTGTCGGGATCAAACAGCTGGGGATCCAAAGCAGGGAAGTGCACTTGTGCTTGAGCAAGAGCCAAATAAAACCCGCGGTCAAATTCTGTCACCACTTGGGAAGCATAGTCAGTCGCCTCCCCCTTGGTTTTCTTCAAGTCGTTATACGCCTCAATAAGTTTTTGTTTGTAATCAGACAACTCCTGCTCTTTGGCCGCCGAATCTTTCTTCAACTGCTCGTTGGCCTCAGACAAGCTCTTAATTTTTAAACTCATCATGTTTTTGTGATTCTCATATTTCTTCAAGTCCTCCTCCAGAGACTTCTTCTCCTGCTGACAAGTATTGAGATCCTTCTCCACAGACTTCAGCCGATCTTCCTGGCTACTCCTTTCAGTCATCAGTTCCCCATAAGCATTCTCAAAATGATGAGCAAGCATAGAAGTCCAGAGGCTATAAGATTTGATTGCCACTAAACTCTGACGCGACCCCATCTTGTGCACACGCTCCATATCACCAGGAAGGCAAACCTGATTAAGGGCCTTTGTGAACGGATACCAAACATCCCAGACATTTTTCATCGGACCACTTGTCGTCCCGTCCTTGACCCTCTTTACATCCAAAATCTTCCGCCAAGAAGCGTCTTCAACAGCTGCAGCGTCAGCCGGAGTATTGAATTCAAGCGACTTACCCCTAGCCGAGGCTGGAGAGACCGGGGGGTCAGAAACAGATTTTGGTCTTTTGGAGGGGGGCAGCTGAGCAGACCGGTGGGAACTTGATCTCCTCTTCTCTTTCTCAGCAGCATCATCTCTAGTAGGAGTCTTCGTAGTACCAACACTGGCAGTATACCCCTGTTTTCATTTCTGTTCTTCGCGAATCCGGCATTTGTCTTCCACACTGAGCGTCGACATACCGAAGAGTTCTGCAAAAGAGCACCAATTACAAAGTCAAAACATGAAACCTCGTCATGAAATAGAATACACAAAGTCAAAGTGTTTACTTAGGTATGTTATAAGCCCTACCGAGTCATCCACTTTCTGTATGATTTGGGATGCCCAAGGGTGGTTACCCGATTGAACGTATGACCAAATCCGGTCCACATCCTCCTGATCTGCCGGGGATAAACTACACCTATCAACCGTAAATTTTTTGTTTGGATTCTGGGTCCAATAAAGGAGGAAGTAGTCAACATTGTTCTCGTCGACTAGCAAGAGGGGATCACGAGGTCCGGCTTCCAACCGAAAGAAGCTATCTTTGAACGACTTATAGCTACTTTTGTACACCTTCATAAAGGGCCTACGGGTATGGTTTCCTAAAGACACCCAACGAGGAGGATCCTTAACCGAGGAACGCACAAAATGAAGAAACTTCTCAGCAGTAACCGACATATCAAGACATTCACACATGATCTCAAAGGCCCGAACATAAGCCCAACCATTCGGGTGAAGCTGAGTTGGAGCCACATTTAGCAACCGAAGTACTGTTCGATAATAATCAGAAAAGGGGACTCTAACACCTAAATGCTCAAATAAAGTGGTATACATGTAAGTGAAGGGTCCATCCTCGGTATCGTAAGCGATCACATATCGCTTCATCCGGTTCAATCAAGCCGCCACAGCAAAGCACCTTCATCGTTAGGATGACAAAGGAGCGATTGTAATCGTTCCAGCGACTCATCAGTTACCAGTACAGAATGGGAATCCAATACCTCTAAATCAATGTTGTCTGAATAATGGTTATGATCTTCAACATCTTCCCCAGCCATAGAAGTGTGGTGCGAGATTGCCCCTGTGGATCGAGACGGTTCATCATCAGAGGCAAAAACAGCGTTCATATCGTGTACACTCTACCTAATGCATTCTAAGCGACAGCGTGAGCATTGCCCGCCAACGCAGGAAGAATTGCTACACCTAATTTGGGAAGTAACCTCTCCCTCACTCTCGCTACTAATACTTATTATAGAAACCATGAATGTAAATTTTTGGAGAGCGATTATGCAGGTCGCCAAAGAGGTAAAGGAAAAGCAATAGACACTATTAAGGATAAAGAAGATACCTGAAGACTGTGGAGTAATTCAGCGCGCAGAAGATGCAAAAGTTGGCGTTTCCTCGCAAACAACAGAAAATGTCGATTGAGTGAGCAAGAAAAGGGGGAAAAGAGAGCGAAAGAGGGGAAGCGAAGGCATCTAAATTTTCAAATACATTAATTTAGTTAACCATTCGGGGCCCTGCGATCAGCGAGCGAGGATACAAGTCTTTTCAACTTCGACGGCCAAGATAAGACCACGTGGCCACCATACAACGCGACGAATGGTTGACACAGTTCCAGAGGATTAAAACATCATTAACAGTCAAGTAAAAAGTCACGTCATATAGCACGTGTCAACACATCAAAGACAACGTCAGATATCACCGCGGTATGAGCGTGAAGACCCAGTAAGGATAAAGAAACGACTGGAAAATGTTTCTCATAAATATGAACGCATACATATTTTCATTCATAAACACATATCCACTATCATTCATAAATACATGATTCACTGACATAAGTGGCCGGTCTAAGACCGAGCCCCACGAAAGCTAAAAATACAATTGCAGGTTTCTTCTCCAAAGCGACAGTCCTCGGTCACCAAGCCCAGGGAAACCTCACCAGGAAGGTCCAAGCACTCAACAAGGGGATCCAGCCGAATGAATGGATCTATGCCCGGCAGAGTTTCTGTAGATCCACCAGAAGAAGGGAGGACCTCCAAAGGAAGGGGATCTATGCCCGACAAAGTTTCTGTAGATCCACCGGAAGAAGGGGTGACTTTCCAAGAAGAAATCTCGCGGTAAAGTGTGGCAATTGGCAGCGGTCTCACGGGAGTGATCCATGGATAAAGCCCCCAACATCGGGCCCCATGGAAAATTCCTCCACATTGGGAAGAAACAATCAACCATCAACCCGCGGCAATCCCAACCCGCAGACAAAGCCGTTTTTGAGCTCTCCACACAATCTCAAGCAAAGGCCGCAAAATAAAACGCAACAGTGAACATCCATAAATGTCGAAAGTCCACTGACTCTCGCTTTGAGCCCCACAACAATCTTAAAATGCGAGGATTTGTAAGATTGTGTGCGAGCTCAAAGGAGGGGGTGATGACTTGACAAAATAAATAGTTCATGAAGATCAACACCTTAAAGAAAGGAGACATCATCGCTCAAAAAAAAAAAGCGAATGAATGATGAACACAGGGGCACTATGTTTTCCTTTTATAGATAAGGATAAGGAGCAAGTTACAAGCAGGAGCATTAATGAAGCGCACATAAACGCTCATGGAAGTCA
Organism: Oxytropis ochrocephala; assembly: GCA_020916435.1. Classification (NCBI taxonomy): domain Eukaryota; kingdom Viridiplantae; phylum Streptophyta; class Magnoliopsida; order Fabales; family Fabaceae; genus Oxytropis; species Oxytropis ochrocephala. Next base: position 83,066,715 of record CM037092.1, read on the forward strand.
AACGCAATTCTCGAGGAGTCAAAGTATGGCCAAAGTCAAAGTCGGCGAGTTACGTCAACTACAGGCGCTCGACTTTTAACTCAAACACTAGGAAAACCGGGAACCGAGGAATGGACATAACTTGGAGCGACTTCACATTCCACATTCATCGCTGTGAGATTTTCTTAGAAGTCCTCTGTGTTGGTTTAGGTTTGGAGTCCTGAGTGTCCATGGCCTCATCCACATGCTCCCAATAAGAAGGTTCCCATTTGACATCATACATTTCCGCTTCTTCTTTGGTGCACCATTGGTCTTAAGTTTGTTTGGTGGTGGAACCATAGAGGATGTGGTAGGAAATGCTAGCTCATCAATTTGTTTCTTGAACACAATCCTCTCCTAACGCGACATACCATTAAACCACTTTCATATCATCTCCATGGAATATGTGATGTCACAATCAACATGACTAGTTTGTTGCTCATGCTCATCCATATCCTTCAAGCTCATCCTAGACCAATGAGTAACAACCATCTCCAATGGGAATGGAGCACCTGAGGCATGATAAACTCCAAATTGACAAGCACACGGTAACCCATGTGTATCCCTAATGACGCACCCACAACGAAACTTGTCATAACCCACACCTGAAGTTGTCTTCTGAAACTCCTTAGCAATATGTCTTAAGGCCTTAAAAGAGACAAGTCCGTGCAACTGCTTGTAGAATGGTGTGTTGTGTTCCACCTCTACACGGTTGATACTCATTTGGAAGGACTCCACAATCTTATCAAACTATAGGTTCATCGTACCATTCATTGAGTCCCAACACCTACATATGTCTCCGCCACTATCACCTGATGTCCTCTTGAGGACCAATGCGCCAACTCATTTCTAATATAATAGAGAAACAAAATTAAATTCCATACCCATCAAATAGTAAAATAAACTAATTGCATAAGCATAAAATGAATTAGAGAACATACTGGTTTGTAGTGGTACTCCCGTAGAGTGTCACCCGGTTAGTCCATGCCATAACAAATATATCTTTATAAGGAGTCAACCATGTATCATGCTAGTACTTCACAAAGAAAGGTAGATCACTACATGACGGCTGTAAAAGTTCCAAACGGCGTGAGTACTCAACCTAGTCACGTGACTCAACAAGACCATACCAAAGCTCCATCACTGAGTCTTGCCTATCCTTCTTCACATGCTTTTTACATGTTCCTTTCACATTCTTCATAACGTGCCACTCGCAAAGCAGGTTCACAGCCGACGAAAATAAATCAATAATGGAACTTATGAGGCCCAACTCCCTGTCAGTCAAAAACACCTCCGACAATAGACAATTTGCCTCAAAGAAATCCCTAAAGTTCTTCAATACCCATCTAAAATTATCATACCGTTCATTGGCCAAGTAGCGAACACAACAGAAAAAGTCATCTCCGTGGAAGTCACACCCACGATCTCCAAAAGAGGTATTCTATATTTGTTTGTCTTGTATGTGTTGTCCAAAAAAAGAACCCTATTAAACAATCTGAATAACTTGACAGAGGTGGGACGCATCCACATGGTGTCACCGACAACATCCGTTCCCTCAACTTTTCTACTCCAACATAAAGGCTTTTCACTTTCTATCAATCTCATAAGCTCCCGAAACTCAGTTCTAGGACCTTTCAAAGAACACTGATACATGGTATGTTGTCTATATAGTTGGCTCATAGAACTCACATTACAGACAAATTTCTTCTTCAAAGAGGTCATATTGTCTCTTGGTGCAACCTTCAATGTAGTGTGCTCGTGCACCATAGCCCTTTCCTCCTTCTTTAACCGGCTAAAGAATGAGGTGTCGGTTAACGTTGTAAGTAGCTCATGTGAGTGACGCCCACATATAACCCTCACGCCCCAACCACCATCACAAATAGTATATGTAGTCCTCAACTTAAATGGACAGTTCGCCCGCTTTGAGATTACTTTCCTTTTTGAATTGGTGAATTCTCCATGCTTCGAACAACAAAAAAACAATTTTATGTCGCATTCCCCTTTTTCCTCCAACTTTGCATGACCTACGCATGATAATCACAAATTTGGTGGCCCTCACAACCTGTCTAGCCCAACCAATAACATCCTCACGTGTTTGAAATATCTACAAATAAAATTAACCGTTAGATTCAAAGTTATCTCAAATATCTACAAAAAAATATCTAAACAGTTAAAGTTACCTGATCTGTAGTGAAGGTTGTCGACACATCAACTGATAGCTCCTCGTATGTAACCATAAATTCCTAATTAAAAGACAAAACACATAATCAGTGACTGTTTTTGTAAAAAAAAAAAAGACTATGGATTTATGTTTCAAAACATACTTCTGTAGTTAAGGGTCTATATTGTGCACCAGAACTCAACATATAATAATCTTCCATTTCCAGTCTCTGCGGTGACTTTTTGGCTCTATATGGTCTCACAATAACTTGTTGTGGTAAGAGTCTTGCTCACTTCCTCACTCTTTATGGCCTCACAATAACTTGTTGTGGTAAGGGTTTTTGTGGTATCACATTATCTTGTTGATGTCTGCATCACCTTCAATTGCAAGGGCAACCCCTGCAATTGCAACCCCTTCAATTGGAAGGGCAGCCCCTTCAATTTCAACGGGTTCGGCAAGATCTTCATCATTATCTACCGATGCTAAAAACTGTTGTGGTAAGGGTTTTTGTGGTATCACATTATCTTGTTGTGGTACTGCATCCCCTTCAATTGGAAGGGAATCTCCTTCAATTTCAACAGGTTCGGCATGATCTTCATCATTATCTACCGATACTAAAAACTGTTGTTCATCATGGGTTGTAACCTTGTCACGACCAAATTTCGCATGCTCATCACTCCAAAGAACCCACTCTTCTATTATACATGTGTCAAACAAGTACCGACAGAAATTGGGTAATGGAAAAGTTTCCTTCAAAATCACCTACACAATCATAACAATTAATAAATAATTATATCAACAATAGAAAAAGAATAATGATTTATTTATTTATTTATTTATTAAACTTTATCTTGATAAAGTTGATCGTTATTCAACATGAGCGATGCAAATGAGAGGTGAAGCTTTTGAAGGTGTGTGTTATAGAGGTACATATGTTGTCCATCCTTTCAAACTCAAATACACAATGGGAACCTTATATTTGGTCGATATTGGTAATAACATGTCTGTGTTCATCCATTCATTTGGATCTGACAACTCTTCTATCAATTTGTCAACCACTCGTTTTCCTAATAAATCATTATATCCCTTCCTACTTGAATTTAGTTCATCAATGATATATTGGCGTGCTGTCTTAGGATTTTTATCACATACCAATGGAACTCGCAATAGCATGATATCCACAACTCCCATCTCCAGGCACGTCGATGATATCCTCTATGAAATGCTGAAAATGAACAGGAATTTGATGCATATATTGATTGTAAGTTCTTCTCTTACTAATGTCTTGTATTTTTACGGCAAGATCATTAAATATAGAGACTCTAAATAGTGTCTTTAGGTTGATAAGATAACATTAGCATGTCACCATCCTTCAAGTTTAACTTCCCAATGTATAACCTTACATCATCCTCGTCATCCTCTTGCGTTTCTCAATTGAGTTGTATGTTAATATTTTTGGGGAAAACTACTTCTATACGGTTGTGAATTCTTCGCCTCCACCAACGTGCAACTATGAGCGTACGTGCAATCACCTAAAAAAATATTTAAAAATTTAACAACAGACATAATGGTTGATGGTGTATCACTGAAAATTTAGCACAATCAATATCAATCATCAATTTACAAAATATTAGAAAAGTAACTACAAAGCTTTACACGTGTCACATTTTGGTGCATCCTTTTCCCTCTGTCATTGCTATTGGTTTGTTCCTGTCAAACTTATAACTTCAACTAACTTCCTTTTTTCAGTTTTCCCTTCTCTCTCTCATTTCTTTCTCAGTCTCACTCTTCTCTATGGATTGTCACTCTTTTTCTTATTCTCCTGTTGCTCTAAGTACATATTTAATATTCATTGGATGGCTCAAAATTGAAAATAACAGGTGATGGGATTCATTCGTTTCAGTTTCTTACTCTGTTTGACAAATATTAAGTTGGAAAACTGATGCAGTGAGGAAAAAAACCCATAGTAAGAGGGTATCACATGATCTGTGTTTAAAGTAATTACTCTGTTTTATGTTATTATTAGCTATGATCTATTTTATGATTCCTTTTTTTCTTTTGTGACGTTGACAATATTGTGGAAGGGATTCTACATATCTCATTCTATTCATGACCCTTGCTATTGAAAATTAAAATGTACTATGTTGTTACTTGAATCATTGCCTTTGTCGCCTTATATCATTTGCCTCCCTCTTTTCTTCTTATGTTTTTTGTGTTTGTGTTTAAATGAGGAAACTGCTCAATACAACAGTCCTATGAGAAATTTGATTATGTAGTAACAAAATAATTTTAAACATTTCAAAATATGTTTTATTTTGTGATTTTATGTTGTTCTTTCTTTTAGATATACACTATGGGAAATTGCTAAATAAAGTTCAAGTTTCAACAACGCAAGGGAAACTAGAACTTTATTCACAACCATCAGAGACAAAAGAGAAAGACAACGAGACACATAGTTACATACACAAGTACAACCAATCGGAACCCACACATGCAGTCTCAACTACTTGGTCAAGGAAGAACCCCAACCATGCCAATCTCAATTACCTGGTCAGCGAAGAACCCCAAACATGCTCAACATGCAACACCGCAACATCTTCTATATCAAGATAGTAGTTTTGCTTAGTGAGGCAAGAGTTTGAGAATAAAATAAAAGTGATGAGTGTTGAATATGTATATAAAGCTAAGATACAAAAGATGTTGTGTCTCAGATGAGAGAGATGGTTGGAATGCCTTTTCCTAAATAATTTCACCTTGGAAATATTATGCTACTTATGATGCTCCTGCAATGAATGTTGTTAAAATGGGCATTTGTGCTTTTCAGTGTAACACCCCATTTCTGAAGTGTCACCTTGCTAACTTAACTCCTCTTACTTTGTATTTGTTTAGGAAAAATGGACATTTTTTTTTGAAATCGAAGTTGAAAATATTTTCTGGATAAGAACTTAAAGATAACTAAGGTAAACTTCACTTTGAAGAATAACTATAAATAGGTCCAAGATAAAGACTATATATATTAAACATAAAGTCATAGTTGCAACAAGCTACACGGCACGCTCGCAGGCGGCATAGTCAAGGCTAATGTAAAAAGCACGCACTCAGGCGGCATCATATCCACATCATCAAACATAGTCAATCCCTAATACTTATGGGAGAAAATGAAACTATATACACGGACATTAATCCTCAAAAAGACTTATTGGGTTTTACCATCAACTCGCCAACACGTCACAGCCACTATCCTAGGCCCTCCAAACACCTAACAATATCACACACCAACACCAGACCTCAACTCAGCTAATCTCACTAGTAATAATAAGATGGACTCGCCTCCGGGTCCTCCTCGTCATCATACTCCTCATCACTAGAAACATGAACCACCACATGTGCTCCTGAATATGAACCTGCTCCATGAGACTCGCTCACCGGCCCCCAGACTGGAAGAGTATGAACATGCATAGGTGAAAACATCGACAAATGTGGCAGAGTAGCATTAGTAAACTCTGGTATAATAGGTGACTTTGGAATGTCATCAGTAACACCATCATGGATATCAGCATCATAAAAATCCCTAGCACCACCCTCAGCAATGGGGGCAAAGGGTACCTGAATCACCGGGACGGGGTCAACAGGTTCAGGAAGATCTCAGGTCACTGATGGTCTAGCAAGTCTCCTAGGAATGGCGCTCTTCTTTAGAGTAGTGATCGTACGTGGCCCAATCCTAACTCCGCGCGTAGGCTGCAATGGACGCTTAGTCCCAGAATATTATTGTCGAACAGGAGGGGTCCAAGGTACATCCTAGAAAAAGTCGAATGGCATATTAATAGTGAACTTAGTATTGTAACGTAACTGTGAGAGACGGTTACCTTCATCATCTATACTGGTCGATACTACTACCCCCTTAAACCGAATCTTTTGGGAGACATGGTCAAACTCCCAATCATCCAATTTCCCCCATCAGGGAAATCAAGAACTTGTTCCCCCTTGAGATCCAAGGGCAAGTCCATCTCTTGCAAATTCGTCATAACCATCTTGTCCTTCGAAGCCATCTTGTGTATCCAATTTAAATATACCACATACAAAATAAAACACAGCAAGGGTGAATTCCTCGTCCAAGAGTTCATCATAAGCTATGCATAGGTAAAACCAAAAATAATACATATATACAGATACCATACATTACTTACTTATCTTTAGATATCATTCCAAAAATGAAAGATAACACATAAGATTCATAAACAATTTCAGCACCTCAACATAATGTAGTTAGCCAATCAAAGGTATTCTGATTCGTGTTAGTAATCGTTCCTCACATCGATTATCAATATCATCAAAATTTCCATACGAAATGGAATATCACTAGATCGTCACCTAAGCCAATACTGTGATCTAGATTCTCCGTTAGATCAACACCGACAGACATAACATTTACACCATGATTATGTCTCTATGTCCCTTGTAACCTAGATTTGGATTCCCCGTCATACCTACAACAATTACTCAGGCAGTCTTCAACACAGGACTACAACACGTCCGGGTTGGAACAACGCCCTAAAAACGTTCTACACTCTCAACGCTCTAGGTCCTCAATGGTACCAAGATAATCAATACGATTCTTTACTAGATTTTCTCACATCTAGATTAAGACTCGGCCCCAAGTTCTCATCTCAAATCAACGCTTAACTTTGAAAGTCTCATTACATATCAACAATCATTGAGTATCCCATTTTCATAAATTCTCTTTTTAACATGATGCGCGCTCAAAGTTTTAGAGAACCACACTAAGCGTCCCATTCCACTTAGCATAGCTTTCCGGGTATTCTTATCTTTTGACAGACAAGAGTACCACTTTGAGTTTTCGAAAATGCTTCTCTTTTATAAAGTCGGAATACTCAATTATTATCTTTACTAACTTTCTTTCATCGTTAACCAACAACTCTTAAATCAACTCTTTGCTTCTCCATTTTTCAAATGCATAAGGTTTCATTTTTAAAATACGAGCGTGTTTGTTCAAACAAGGTTACACCGAAGATCCGTTGGAGAAATTCAGTTTTTCACAATTGATACGCTATTTCGTAAAGTCTGTTTTCTTTTTAATTCTGTGTAAAATATTTATTCTGTTTTAAAGCGACTATTTCTTTTTAACTCTCGAAATTCAATTTTCTTCTTTTCGAAACCTCACATGATCTGTCACTATAATGTCACATTCCCTTTAACTTTTTACCGTTACCATTTCTGCTCGAGTCAAATTCAGATCAAGTTACAAAACAATTGGTCATCACAATAGTTATGACTCCAACACTCAGACAATTCAGCGCAACCAGTCATTCACAGGGATATTCAATATATTATCTCACATAATAATACTACAATTATTATCAGGCAAAACAATCCAGCAGACAATTCAAGCAATCACACAGCACCCATGAAGCTAAAACTCATTATGCGAAATTCCCCTTACAAGCGTGCTCACGATGAGTAGCGAGGTATCCGAGAGCTAGGGCGGTCAGTGTGTGTAAAACCTTCAACGCATAAACATAAAGTCCAAAGGTCTCAGATTACAATACTAGTACTCGTTTTAAGGGTGGTAACTAGAGCGTGATAAGCTACTAGTCCCGTTCTCGATATTTCTTTTCCTAACGCTTTATCCGGTTTCTAAAAATCATTTGAACACTTGAAAATCGAAAAATACATTTTTCCTTTGTATGAAAGATTCAATTTTTATGACGATCGAAAGTGCTCTGAGAACATTTCGAAAACTTTTGGCGACTCTAAATTTTAAACTTTACTAAATATCGAAACTTTAGTATCTCCCAACCTCCATTTCTTCCTCTATTTCCTTCTCTCTATCTTCTTCTATTTCTCCCTTTGTTTTTCAGTTTCTGGTCTTCATCCCCTTCTCTTGTCTTCTTCCCCTTCATTCCCGACCAAACCCTAAAAAGATAGAGAAAGAAGAAAACGAAAAGAGAGAAGGGAAGTGTTCGCGCTTGTGTAGTAGTATGAATTTTCGCAATTATAGTGCAAGTATACACATCGTACAAGTAATAAAGTGGATATAAGTAAGAGATCGTTCCCACGAGGATTGGTTATACTTTCAAAGTTCAAGATCAAAACATAAGAGAAACAAGTAACAAATCGGCACTAAGAGTTGATTGTAAAGCTAAAGTTGTAATTAAAACAAGGAAATTAAAGTTGGTTGTGAAGATGGATGAGAAATGACACTACAAGAAAAACCTAAAATCCAAGGCAAAACTTTCTGGCGGATTTTAATCCCCCAGAAAATTTCCGGCGGAATTTTGACATTTGTGGGGATTTAATCCACGAGAAATTTTTTGGGGATTTTGGGCGTTTTAGCGGAATTATGTTATTTGTGGGGATTATAAAGTGGAAAAAATGGGTGCGAAAAAAAAATGGATCCGCCGAAAAGGATCCCTAATCCACAAAAGCGTAGCGCGATCAACGAGGGGAAATTTGAAATTTAAAAATCGCGGAAACATCCCCATTCCGCCGAAAACGTAGCGCAGTCAACGAGGGGGAAATTCAAATTTGAATTCCGGCGAAACCTCCTTATTTCCGCCGAAATGACGCATCGGTCAGAGCGTCTCAATTCCGCCGAAAACGCCTAAATTCGCCGAAGCGTCACGTTTCAATGACTCTTTCAATGACTCTTTTATTTATCTCTTATAAACCGATTCAATCTTCACTCTTTCAATCTTCACTCTTTCAATCTTCACTCTCCCAACACTTCTCTAAAATTTCAACACTTCTCACATTCAATCTTCACTCTTTAATATTTGGTATTTGAGTTTTTAAATTTAAATATACTATTTATATTTTTAATTTAAATATGCTATTTATATTTTTAATTTAAATTTATTTATTTTTAAAAAACATTTTATTTGCTTTATTTTACTTTTTTAATTTAAATATGTTATTTATATATTTTTTCTAAAATTTATTTAATTTTAAAAAACGTTTTTTCAGTTTTTTAAAAATGTTTTTAAAATATTTTTTTTTAAAAAAAATTGTTTTTTTCGGCGGATTTAGTTGTTTTTTGCGGCGGATTTGTTTAAAAAAAAAAAAAAACAAAAATTTTCGGCGGATTTTAGTTAATTTGCGGCGGATTCTTATTAAAAAAAAAAAAAAATTATTTTTGGCGGAAAAATCCCCCTAAAAGTGCAAAATTCGCAGGAAAATGCAGGGGAAATCCGTATAAATTCCCCGCAAAAATCCATAGGAAATGACTTAAAATCCGCGGAAAATACCGGCGTGGAAATTCCGCCGAAAATACGTTGCCACCGACCATTTCTCGGCGGAAAAATCCATGAAAATACTGTTTTTGCGGCGGATTTGGTGTTTTTTAGCGGAAAAATCCGCCAAAAAATCCAATTTTTCTTGTAGTGTGAGTTGAGTTGTTGCATGCAAATAAATCCTTCCTAGCCAGACGTCATAACGTCTAGACGTTATGACGTTCAAATGTTAATCTGTGTGAACGTGGCCACGTCTCAACATTTGTTGTAAAAGAGCTATGCTTTTCAAAGATAAAACGTCGAGTTTCAAGTACAAGAAATCCTATGTCTAGGTTCTAAATAGGCCCACTCACGTATTTTAAGTACCCACAAAGAATGTTCCATGAACTATTATCCATTCTATGTCTAGACTTAAATAAAGATGCCTAAATGTCTTTAGTGCATTGTTCATTCATGTAAATCTTTGATTTCTTTTCATAGACCATGTCTGTACCTATGAATCTACCTATTTTAAGAGGCCAACCTCAAAACAAGTTTGGAAATATTATAGCGCAAAGATTTAAAGCAGACAACGTAAACACTTCATGACATTAACTAGAAATTCATTAAAAAGCAAAACAACAACTCAACTACAAAGTGTTTAGCTCATCTTTGAGCATCTTTCTGAGAATGAAGTGGATTTAGAACCCAAATACCATACATTACGAGAAAAGGAACTAAGTGCACAAGATGCAACTAAGTAAGCTCTTGGCATATCTACATTTGTATAGGCGTTACAACGTCCGAGCCTTACACTCTTTGCAAAAAATAACTAAGTTCGAAGTCCATTTCGGATCTTCTTTACAAACAAATTACGAGTTTAATGGTGGAGATGGTGGAATGATGAAGTGATGCGAGAAAATAGGTGAAAGAGAGGCGATGATCGTGAGTGTGGTTGGTGATGCCTTGAGAGAGTCTGCCGAACCTTCATTAAATAGCCACCTTGCTTACATGTGCCGATGTCACTTGCCCACCTACCACCGCTTTCCTATCTTTTCACGACTTTGTTCATCGCTCACGATTGCTTGCGTCAATGTCACTCGTGGGAAACCAGAAGATCTTCGACTTTTATATCTTTGACTATCATTGCTCGGTAGCGCCAAAATTAAGATCCTTCGCTCTTGCCTGCTTTGTACTTTTGTAGGCGTGGTGAGGGCGTGGTAACGTTCAACACCGAATTTCTGCACATGCACAAAAAGTATCAAAAGCGCTCTCGAGGCACCAATTGGTGCCTAAATGCACAGATTTATCTTTATAACTCTTATTCACCTAAAACTCAGAAATCATTATAAAACTAATTAATTAAACCTTGTATTGCTCAAGAACTTGCATGACTTATTCGTGAGTGAGTATAAATAACTCATATAAATACGAGTTATCACACCCCCAAACTTAAATCATTGCTTGTCCTCAAGCAATCAAGACAACAAAACAATTAAGAATATGAAATCAACTACACTAGCAGGTTCTGTGTCACTCAACCAGCCGGTCAAAATTCATTCTCAATGGGCTATTTCTTCACATACTCACATACCAATGCATAATTAAATTTCAGATTCATTAAAGCTCAAAGTGAGTGTGTGACCTCTGTTATTAATTCTTCCTCTAGCTAGTTCAGAAACTACCTTAGCTAATGAGAGAGTGGTTCCCAAATGGTGACAGCAAAATATTTTTCAAAACAAAGAATAGGCTAACATTTTTCACATAAGAAATGGGGATTCATTTAAAGCATGACAAAGGGTCTTAATTGGGTGCTTAGGACTAGGTTAGTGCTACTAATTTATTGACTCACACACACAAAAAGGACTGTAACCCCCTCATTACTGAGCAACTCCTCTTTATTTTGCTCCATTTTTGGAGTTCTTTCTTTCTCTTTTTTTTTTTTTTTTTTTTTTTTTTGACATTGGAGTGCTTCAGCATTTGTTTCAGGGTATTACAGGGAACACATGTGGATTTTCCACTTATTTGTATCAACATACTCTTTTTGGTATTTTTGGGAATAGACGTTACAACGTTTATGGGTGAGACGTTGCAACGTCTGTTCACACAACACAACACACGGCGGAGCGTTATAACGTTACGGGTAGGCGTTACAACGTTGCACTCACACTACACCGCACTTAACCATCCTATAGTCTTTGCACCCGGCCTTAAATGCGACTTGATTTACCCCCGAACTTAGCTTCTCATCGCTATTCTAGGTTTTTAATCAAGTTTTATTTTCACCAAAGTTCACCAAAACTAGCTTCAAAGACAAGATGTTCCCTAGCTAAGCTGGATTCTCTCTTAAAAGCAGAGTTTGTGTAGGAGCAACAATCAATTCTTTACATCTAATCATGCATAGGTTACTCACACACACATTTTCACTAACCTTAGCCCAAAGAGAATTATTTTCATGCTTGTGATGAATAAAACAGAAATTACTTTTGCATTTGATTTCATACACAAAAGCAATTTAAAACATTGAGATCCCCACACTTAAAAGTGGCGGTGTCCCCATTTCTGCTCAAAGATAAACGACATGTTTTTTTTTTTTTTTTTTTTTTTTTTTTTAGAAAAAGGGGTCTCATTCGAAACTAAAGACTAGCAAATTTCAACCTAAAATTAAAACTAAGAAAAAGAAACAAAAACTACACTACGATTGACATTGATGGGGAACTTACTTGTTTGATGCACGGACCTTAGCCTTCCGCTTTGCACGGTGGGTGCTCTTCTGCTGCTGCTCCTTCTCCTTCTCTTCTTCTCCTTCTTCTCTTTCTTGACCTTCACGCCTCCTTGCTCGGTGGTGTTGGTTGTTGTTGTTTCATCGATTCTTTCTCTTTTGTACTTGCTCCAATACTTCCACCAGATTGATGCTTGATGCTTCAAGAATCCTTTTCTTGGCCTCCTCCCACATTCTCATTGCTAGATCAGCGGGGTTAACTTGCATTGGTTGCTGGGATCACAGGCTTTTTCCACCTCTCGGCTCTTTAGGCGTCGCCACGTCGATGATGATCCTCGGTTCCAAAGAGCTGTTCCACGAGCTTGCTTCAACAGTGCTCTGCCGGCTTCCCGAGTGGCCTCCTCCATTGCTTCTTTGTCTAACTTTCTCCATGGCAGCTTCTCTTTCATTAGTGACTTGCATTTACGCGCAAGTTTGGGCTGCGACCTCTTTTTGTGAGACGTTACGGCGTCTGCGAGCAATTCTTCAAACAATAGCGAGGAAGTGGCTTCTCGAAACACTAGTGGCTACGAATGCGGCACTAGTAGCGATGCGAGTGTTTCCTGCAACACCTTGAGTTTTTCTTTTCTTGGTAACTTTGGCCTTAAGGTTGTGGGGTGTCCAACTTCCTCTTTCTCTCCACTCCCTTGAGCTTGTTTTGACTCAGTGACTATTTCTTGTCTTTTCTTCCTTCCAAATGGATTGTATGCGGTCGCGATTTTGACTCTGGTCTTTTTGGGTGGGGAAATGGTTTGGGATTGTGGGTTGCTTTCTGCGATTGTTGGCTCGAGGACGTCGCCACGCCCGCACAGTGTGGTGGTTGTTTTTGAGGTTCGGAGTTGGGGTGGGGGTGGTTGTGGAATGGTTTGGTCCTCGGCTTTGGATTGTGGGGTTTTGGTGTGTTTTGGTCATGGGTGGAGGTTTCTTTTGGTGAAGGTGGTGGTTGTGTGGCTTGTGGGGATGATGGTTTGGGGCTAGTTTCTTTGGATTTTGTTGGGGTTGGCTCTTTGTTTGTTTGATTGGTTGGGGACTCACTTTACAGTCTTCTCACTAGAGCTTCCTTTTCCTCGGGGCTCTCCTCTCTTCTTCTTCACTAATTACCTCCATACTTGCTTTCTTTGTTTCCTCTGCATCAAAATCGAAATATCATCCAATTCATCGAATTAAAATCTTCTTCACTACTTACCTTCTTTTGTTTCTTTCTTTGGGCTCTTCCTCTTAGGTGGGCTTCTTGCTCTCTTTGCTCTTTCCTTCTTTCTGACCTCTTCTTTGAATTGTAGGCGGGGCACTTCATCATCATCTTCTTCCCGCATCCAATCAGCAATCTGAGTTCTTCAATCACTTTCTTACCCTTGGACACTTGGGCAAACACCTTCTTTTGCCATTCAAATTGCTCTTTGATGAACTTGGCGAGGAATTGCGCTTTCCTCCGGACGTTGCAACGTCTGAGCATCAACAGAACTTGCAACACCTGCAGTCTTCACTCTAGGCTGAAATTTTGTTGAGAAGGGGCCTTGAGGTTGCCCCCTAAGCTCTGAAGCCTCTATCTCCACTCCTGCCTCCATGCACAGGTCAGTTATCAAACAAGGGAAGTATAAATAGCCGTCCTTCTGTTCTTCCATTTGTTGAGCTCACGGTTGATTAGCTTCCCAACCTCCACTTTATCTCTGGACATGATTGCATCAATTACAATCATTCTCTCCTTGTCAATCCATGATGTGTGAGATGTAGGGATTAAGCAGTGCCTTATAAAATGGAACCAGGTATTGGCTTCATCACAAAGGTATTTCTTCATTATCTTGAATTCGCTCCCATGCTCGCCTCTTCTTTCCCAGACAAGCACCTTCTACACATATCCTTTCTTTAATGGCATCCATTTGACCAACCCATAGCTCTTACGTTTGGTCTCCATGACTTTGCCATAGTATCCTAACCCAAAATAGTCATTGATGACTCTTACCCCAAACTTGACTTCCTCTCCTCTTACCTTTGAGACGATGGATGGCTCTCCTTCAGTTCTCTCCACGATTCCCTTGTAGAAATCATGAACCGAGTAGCAATATACTCTTTTACGTGTATAACAATTTACGCCATCCCAATGACTACTTGACGGTTGCGAGAAAATTAGGATTGGGGTTTTCTTGGTGAAACCCCTTTCAGGAAGCAGGGCTTTCTTCTTAGATGGGTTTGGTGTTTCAGGGATGGGGGCTGAGGATGAACTCAGGTCGGCATGCTTTCCTTTTCCAGAGGATTTGGTGGCGGACTGCTTCACTTTTGTCATAGTGTTTGCGCAGAAAATTGCTTGGGAGGTAATGGGGAATTTCTGGAAATTTAGGTTTTCTGAGGAAGAGAGGGAAGATTTTGGTTCAGAGAGAGAGATTAGAAATAAGTTGCAGGAGGTGGAATGATGGTGAATGGTGAGATTTTTATGGGGAAAAGGTTATGGGGAGTTGAGAAATGGAAGAGTGGAGTAATGGGTAAAGTAACCGTTGATTAGACAAGCAAGGGAAGGGAAGTGACGTCATGGTCAGTTACCACGTTCAAGGTCAGAGAGAAATCATTTCTGACACGTCATCACTTACACTCTTGACTTAGTTTAAATTTTTGCCCTGACTGCCCAGACGTGCCCACGTCTAGTGAATACTGAGACGTTACAACGTCTATTACCTTACTCCATATTTTTTCAACACTTATTCCTGCAAAGCGAAAATTAAAAAAACACACAAAAAATTTGTTAATTTAAAAATCATTGGGTTGCCTCCCAAGAGCGCTTGCTTTAAGAGTCTTGACGGACTATTGTTTCTTTTATTCAAGAATTGTTGAAGGACATTTGGATCTTGTCCCTTTCCACATGCTCTCCATGGTATTGTTTCACACGTTGGCCATTAACTTTGAACATGGTGTTAGTCTTTTCATCAAATAAATCCACGGCACCATGAGGATAGATCTTCATTAATCTGAATGGACACGACCACCTTGACTTCAATTTTCACGGAAAGCGACTTAAGCCTTGAATTGAATAGCAACACCGTTGTCATACATTAGCTCTCTCCTTTGGATTCTCACGATCATGCCACTTCTTGGTCTTTTCTTTATACATTCTTTGAGCTTTCATAGGCATGGTGTCTAAACTCTTCTAGCTCATTCAATTGCAACAATCTTGCTTCACCGGCCTTTGCATGATCTAGATTCAATTGTTTTATTGCCCAATAAGCCTTGTGTTGGAGCTCGATTGGCGGTGCAAGCTTTGCCATAAACTAGCTTGTAAGAGACATACCCAATGGTGTTTTGTATCTTTGTTCTATAGGCCCAAAGTGCATCATCTAGGTGTAATGACCACTCTTTTCTCATTGGGACCAACCATCTTTTCAAGTATTCTTTTGATCTCCCTGTTGGATATTTACTGCACCGCCTTTGGTTTGAGGTGATAAGTGTAGCAATTCGTGTTTCACTCCATACTTAGCCGGGAGGTTCTCAATTAACTTATTGCGAGAAATGAGAGCCTTCATCGCGATTATGGCTCTTGGAGTACCAAACCTTGTGAATATGTTCTTTTTAGGAACTTGCTAAGCGATTTAGCTTCATTGTTTGGTAATGCCACCGCTTCAACCCACTTTGACACGTAGTCCATCGCTACGAATATATAGATTCCCATGGGACATAGGAAATGGCCCCATGAAATCCATTCCCGGACATCAAACAATTCAACTTCGGAATGTTTGTGAGAGGCATCTCTGCTTTCTTGATATATTCCTGTTCTTTGGCACTTGTCACATCTTCTAACCAACTCATGTGCATCTCGAATAATGTTGGCGATGTGCTTTGATTGTAGGACCTTTGCGGTGTCCTAGTACCTCCAAAATGTCCACCATAAGGTCTTTGAATGACATTGTTGTAGCACATGGAGTTGTTCTTCCTCGACTAAACACCTTCTTAGTAATTGATCCGGGCACATTTTGTACAAGTATGGCTCATCCCGAAATATTGCTTTGTAGTGTGGAAGAATCTCTTCTTTTGTTGGTGGTTGAATCCTACAGGCACAATCTTGCTAACAAGGAAGTTAACTATGTCAAGATACCATGGTACGAGTAGTATCGGGCGTTATGACGTTTGTGAAAATGTCATAGACGTGGCCACGTCTTCAACTACCGAGGTTACTAACAATAGTCTCTCATCGGAAATTTTTCTTGTATATCTTTTCACTGCACTGCATCAACATTCTCAAGCCTAGAAAGATGATCGTGAACTTGGTTCTCCACCCCTTTTTGTCACGGATTTCCAGGTCAAATTCTTGGAGGAGGAGAACCCATCTAATAAGCCTTGGCTTTGCATCTTTTTAGAAATTAAGTACTTAATGGTGAGTGATCGATAAAAACAATAACTTTTGCACCAACTAAGTATGATCTAAATTTATCAAATGCAAACACAACAACCAAGAGTTCTTTCTCAGAGTCACAGTATAATTTAATTGGGCATCATCTAAGGTTTTACTGGCATAATAGATAGAATGAAAAATTTTTCCATACCTTTGCCCCAACACAACTCCTCAAAGATAATCACTTGCATCACACATTAACTCAAATGGTTTTGACTAACTGGAGTGACTATTACGGAGAGCGATCACCAAGGCGATCTTGATTTGTTGAAAGCTTCGACATTGCTCATCAAAGTTGAAGACGTGGTCACGTTGCAACAATGACACACAAGGGTTTTGAAATTTTTGAGAAATCCTTGATGAATCTTCTGTAAAACCCTGCATGTCCTAAGAAACTTCTGACTCCTTTGATAGTTGTGGGTGGAGGTAGCTTGTCAATGACATCAATCTTTGCTCTGTCCACCTCTAAACCTTTCTTTGATATTCTGTGTCCCAACACTATTCCTTCTTGTACCATGAAATGGCACTTTTCCCAATTGAGCACTAGGTTGGTCTCTTCACACCTTATCAGAACTCCTTCCAAATTATCCAAGCATGCCTTGTATGAATCTCCATAGACTGAGAAATCGTCCATAAAGACTTCCATGGAATTTTCAATGAAATCAGAAAACAAGGCCATCATGCACCTCTGAAATGTTGCAGGAGCATTACACAGCCCAAATGGCATCCTTCTGAAAGCAAAGGTACCATAGGGGCAAGTGAATGTTGTCTTCTCTTGATCTTCAGGTGCTATGGCTATCTGGTTGTAGCCGGAATAACCATCAAGGAAGCAGTAAAAATCCTTTCCTGCCAGCCTGTCTAGCATTTGATCAATGAATGGAAGAGGGAAATGATCCTTCTTTGTTGCTTTGTTTAGCTTTTCGTAGTCCATGCATATCCTCCACTATTCATTGTCCTTGTTGGAATTAATTCATTTTTATCATTTGTTACCACGATAACTCCACCCTTCTTTGGCACACATTGTATTTGGACTTACCCGGGAGCTATCACTAATAGGGTAGATGATTCCTGCATCCAACCATTTGATGATTTCTTTCTTCACCACCTCCTTCATTATGGGGTTCAATCTCTCTCGCCTTCAATGCTATTCTTGGCATTCTCCTCCAAGACTATTCTATGCATGCAGATTGTGGGGTGATACCTTTAATGTCCGCCATTTGCCAACCAATTGCTTTTTATGTCTCTTTAGGGTAGTAATGAGATCATTTTCTGCTCTAGAGTGAGCTTGGAAGAAATGATCACTCGCAAAGAATCATTTTCCCCTAAGAAGACATACTTTAAATGATCAGGTAACACCTTTAGCTCTAAGGTGGGTGGCTCTTTAATGGAAGGCACATTCTTCTTCAGATTTGACTCCTCTTGCCCTAAAGATTCATACCTCTTTGTCCAAGATTTTGGTGCGAGGAGGTTGAGGCGTGGCCACGTCTGTAACAGACGTTACGACGTCTAGAGGGATAACTTCTTCTGCTAACGATTCCTGTATTTCATTGTTGCCCAGAATCTTCTCCAGGTGATCATTGTCCTTGTTGAACTGCTTTTGGACCATTTGATCAATGGCAGCGACATACTGAACATTCCTCGGTGTTTGGATCCGGATACTTGAGTGCATTGAGGGCGTTGATTTTGACTTCTTGGTCATTGACTCTCATGATTAATTCTCCTTTCTGCACATCAATGATTGTCCTTCCAGTTGCTAAGAATGGTCTCCCTGGAATGATGGGAACTTCTTTATCTCGCATCAAAGTCTAAAATAACAAAGTCCACTTGGAAACACAAACTTGTCAACTTTAATCAAAACATCTTCTAATATTCCTTCGGGATAAACCCTACTTTTATCGGCTAAAGTTAAGCTTAAAGAGGTAGTGCAGCGGTTCCTATACCAAGTTTATCATAAATGGACTTGGGCATCAAGTTGATGCTTGCTCCCAAGTCACACAAAGCTTTTCCAATGTAAAAATCTCCAATGGAGCATGGTATAGTGAAACTGCCAGGATCTTTGAGTTTTCTAGGAAGCTTATTCTGCATAATTAAGCTACATTCTTGATTAAGGCAATGATTTCAAATTCTCCTAGCCTTCTTCTTTTGGTGATGATGTCTTTCAAGAACTTGGCATAGTTAGGCATCTGTTGTAAGGCTTCAACCAAAGGAAGGTTGATGTGTAGCTGCTTTAACATTTCCATGAACTTGCTGAACTGCTTGTCTTCATGAGCATTTTTCAATCTTTGAGGGAATGGTGGAGGAGGATACTCGGTACAATGCAGGTGCGATTTTGATTCTGGTTCAAAGTTAGGCGTCGTAACGTCTGGGTTGGACATCACAATGTGCGGAGTATCCTTCTCACCACTTGAGCTTGTCTCTTTTCCTTTCTTTTCTCTCGATATTTCTTTTTGCTTATCCCTGCATTTCTTCATTCCACGGTATAGGTGGTTCGGGATATTGGTACCACTTCTTAAAGAAATTGCATTTACTGTCCATTTACCCCATTATTACCATTAGGGTTGGATGATGGAGGTGGTGTTTCTGTTGTAGAAGGAAGAGTTCCATTCGCCTCGAGTAAAGAGTGAAATTTATCTCGTCAATCTGGTTTTCGAGTTTTGATTGAAGACTCATGAGTTTGCAAAGTAGTCTTACATCCACTTATGAAGCTCTTCATCATGGCCTCCAAGTTGCTATTGTTGTTATTGCGCACATACTTGCCTCTGTTGTTGAGGAGGAAATCACGGTGGTATTGCGGGAAGCGATATTGTTGGCATTCAATGCATTGTTGTTTCTCAGTGAAGTTTGGATGATTTCTCCAATTTGAATTGTAGGAGTTGGAATAGGACCATTCCCTTATTACGAGATACAAAGTTCACGGACCGAGGTTGTAGGGACACTCCTCATACACATGCCCTTCTTCACGAAGAAACACAAACTACTCCACGAATGAGTAGGTTCAATCTGCCTGTGATGCCGCTTCTCGGGCGTGGCCACGTTTGAAGTATTCAAAGTTTTGATCATGTTGGTCGGTGTAGCCACTTGAGCGAGAAAGAAGCGATCACTTCACTTATCTCATGCACACTGCCTTCTTTCGAGGAGTAAATCTATCGATGGCCAATGAGAGTTATGGGTGGCTATGTCATCAATGAGCTTGCATGCCTCGAGAGAAGGACATGTTGAGAATGACACCACACGATGAAGCATCAAGAATCAACCTTGTGGGTGATCTAGACCATTATAGAAAGTCTCCATTTGAATAACCACGGGAATGCCATGGTGTGGGCACATTCTTAGTAATTCCTTCCACCTTTCCCACGCTTCAAATAATGATTCCCCTTCCCTTTGTTTGAAGGAAGTGATATCATTTCTCAACTTAGCATTTTTGTTGGGAGGAAGTATTTTGCAAGGAATTTCTCGGCTAGCTCATCCCAGTGTGAATGGAATTTGGTTCTAAGGAGTTCAGCCAATTTTTAGCCTTATCCTTGAGTGAGTATGGGAAGAGCTTCAATCTAAAGGCGTCCTCTGAAACTCCGGGGATGATAAAGTTCTTTGCACACATCCGAGAAATTGTCTCGGTGAGAGTATGGATCTTCTTGAGGAAACCTCCAAATTGGCTGCGGTTTGCGGCATTTGGAACATCATTGGCTTGAACTCAAAGTGACCGATTATGAAGGGTTGGTCTTGCAATGCCTGTTTGTAGATGAGCGAGGGTTGAGCCGCGGCATAATCACGCATAGGCTGTCCCCTGTCATTGACCATGTCTTGTGGTCTGCATTGATGAGTTCTTTGCGCTTTGATAGTGCTCATCGTCAACAATGATTGTTTCGTATGAGTTTGTGGTCCTCTACCATGTCCTCTGCCTCCTCTTGGTGTATGTCCACCTCTAGAACCAGGTGTTATGCTCGGACATAGTTGGGAGTTGATGTTGTTGCCTCTTCTTAACCTTTGTTGTCTCCTTAGTTATGCGAAAGTTCTTTGAGTTCGGATCAAACTCGAGTTCCGATTCACTCCTTGGTTGATTGAACTAGAGCTAGAGTTAGAACTAAGCATACTGTTGTAATGTCTACTGTTCAAACACAGAAACAACAAACAACACAGTAAAATCCTTTCAACTTATGCTTTAATACTTTTGACAATAAAAGTTTTACAATCCCCGGCAACGGCGCCAAAAACTTGTTCGCGCTTGTGTAGTAGTATGAATTTTCGCAATTATAGTGCAAGTATACACATCGTACAAGTAATAAAGTGGATATAAGTAAGAGATCGTTCCCACGAGGATTGGTTATACTTTCAAAGTTCAAGATCAAAACATAAGAGAAACAAGTAACAAATCGGCAATAAGAGTTGATTGTAAAGCTAAAGTTGTAATTAAAACAAGGAAATTAAAGTTGGTTGTGAAGATGGATGAGAAATGAGTTGAGTTGTTGCATGCAAATAAATCCTTCCTAGCCAGACGTCATAACGCGTCTAGGCGTTATGACGTTCAAATGTTAATCTGTGTGAGCGTGGCCACGTCTCGAACATTTGTTAAAAGAGCTATGCTTTTCGGCATAAAGCGTCGAGTTTCAAGTACAAGAAATCCTATGTCTAGGTTCTAAATAGGCCCACTCCTGTATTTTAAGTACCCACAGCAATGTTCCATGAACTATTATCCATTCTATGTCTAGACTTAAATAAAGATGCCTAAATGTCTTTAGTGCATTGTTCATTCATGTAAATCTTTGATTTCTTTTCATAGACCATGTATGCGTACCTATGAATCTACCTATTTTAAGAGGCCAACCTCAAAACAAGTTTGGAAATATTATAGCGCAAAGATTTAAAGCGGGCAGCGTAAACACTTCATGACATTAACTAGAAATTCATTAAAAAGCAAAACAACAACTCAACTACAAAGTGTTTAGCTCATTTGAGCATCTTTCTGAGAATGAAGTGGATTTAGAACCCAAATACCATACATTCTGAGAAAAGGAACTAAGTGCACAAGATGCAACTAAGTAGCTCTTCAAAGCATGTCTGTTTGTATAGGCGTTACAACGTCGAGCCTTACACTACTGCTGAGAAAATAACTAAGTTGAAGTGCTGTTTCCGGATCTTCTTTACAAACAAATTACGAGTTTAATGGTGGAGATGGTGGAATGATGAAGTGATGCGAGAAAATAGGTGAAAGAGGCGATGATCGTGAGTGTGGTTGGTGATGCCTTGAGAGAGTCTTTGAACCTTCATTAAATAGCCACCTTGCTTACATGTGCGATGTCACTTGCCCACCTACCGACTGCTTTCCTATCTTTTCCACGACCTTTGTTCATCGCTCTGATTGCTTGCGTCGCGTCGTCTCATGGGAAAGCGAAGATCTTACGACTTTTATATCTTTGACTATCATTGCTCGGTAGCGCAAAATTAAGATCCTTCGCTCTTGCCTGCTGTACTTTTGTAGGCGTGGTGAGGGCGTGGTAACGTTCAACACCGAATTTCTGCACATGCACAAAAAGTATCAAAAGCGCTCTCGAGGGCACCAATTGGTGCCTAAATGCACTGATTTATCTTTATAACTCTTATTCACCTAAAACTCGAGAAATCATTATAAAACTAATTAATTAAACCTTGTATTGCTCAAGAACTTGCATGATTTATTCGTGAGTGAGTATAAATAACTCATATAAATACGAGTTATCAGGAAGCCGAGAGAAAGAGAGAGGTGCGGCCATGAGAGTGGTAAGTGATGGTTGCGGTGGTTGCCGGAGGGAAGGTTGGTTGCGGTGGTGGTGGGTCTTGGTGGTCGTAAGTGGTTGTGAATGAGGGGCTGGTGTTGAGTGAGAAAGGAAAATGGTGGTGAGAATTTGGAAAGGCGGTGAGGAGAGAGTGTGGTGTTGATGGGTTGTGATGTATGGGGAGAGCTCGCTGGAGTTTATGGCCGCAGTGATGGTGGTCCAGCGGTGAAGGATAGTGGTTTCCGGCGGTGGTGGCGGTGGTGAAGGCGATTTTGATGGTGGTGTTTATGAAGGTTCTCTCTTTTCTCTTTTTTCTTCTCATTCTTCATCTCTTTTCTTCTCTATCAGCTCTTTTCATTAAAAAAATGACATTTGCATTGTTAATTTGTCTTTACAAAATCTGGGTTTCTCTCAAGTTTTGATTTTGATTTTATTTTATTTTATTTTATTTTCATATTGTTTTGCTGCAAGGTTTTGGTTGCAGCTGGAGTTTCAATGACAATTGGGCAGCTTTCTAAGCCATTTACTTATGTGTTTTTGTATGGCAAAGAGTTTGATATCAAGACTGTTGTTCAAGCTGGAGGGTTCCCATCATCACACTCTTTAGTATGGCTTTGCAACCCTTGATCAGTAAATTATTTTACTTTCATTTAATTTCTTCTATATGCATGACACTTGAATTATTGATTTTTAGATAGTTGGGTCAATATTGAGTTTTATTCCATTTCTAATCCATTTTCTATACACCTTTGTTTTAAAGTTTTAGTAGTGGTTTCAATTCAACTGCAGCGACAGAACAATAAACAACAAGGACTTTCGAGCAGGTGTTTCTTGATGCGCACACGCCGCGTTCCTACTGGCATTTCGATCGTGAACGGTTTAGTAATGTTAGCACCTAGTAGTGAAGCCTTGGGAGGTGTAATTGGTGTCTTCCGCCACATGATCAAAATAGAAGGCTTCTTTTCTCTTTACAAAGGTTTAGTACCCTCTATAATCACCAGGGCACCTTTAGGTGCTGTCTACTATGTTGTCAAGATCGTTGAGCAAGGCAGTGTTCCTGCTCTCTGTGAAGGATTATTTCCCAACTTATTGCAGGTACAACCTCTATTCTGGATTATCTACTTTGATTCATAAAAGTTGTACATTAAATTCATTATTAAGCAGTCGATGAGGTACTAAATGATCTTTTAGTCTTTTAAATTCAAAAAATATGACCAGTTGAATACCAATACTGTCATTATGTATTAGCTGGTTTACAACTGTTTGTGTGTGTAACAAAACTGTAAAATGTTATCAACAGCTTTGAAGGAAATAACTGCTTCAGTGCTTTCCAAGTTGTTTACTGAGGTTAAATTAACAATATCTATGAAATTCTTAGAAATTTGTCGTCTATCCAATCCAAAAAGTATTTCTAGCAAGATAAGAGGGGTGATGAATGTGTGTCATGTGTATTAACCGTGTCTGAATTGGATTATTTGCTACAAAGCATCTCAAAGTCCATAGGATGGATTTGTATATAGTTTTTCAATTCTTTTTGTTTCACCGACTTATGGGACTTAGTAATTCATCTTATGACATATAATGTACTTGGGCACTGGCAATGCACATGATTTTTATATGGTGCTTTATATTTTTTTGACTTTTTTTTTATACTTTTGTAGTTGATGCTTTGAAAAAGTCAAAAAAATATACAATTATGTCAAAGCATCAACTACAAAAGTATCAATTGGGCCATCAACTATATATGGTGCATCAACTACAAAAGCATCAAAAAAATATGAGTTTTGCCACTTCAATTTTTCCTCATATTTTTCTCACTACTAAAGTGTCGATTTTTGTTTGAATATGTCTGACTGAGGTTATGCTATAAATTGCTGCGAAGGGGTGGGAGACAAAGCATTGAATCAACTAGAAAAATCATTGATTCAAAACTTGAAGTCATAGTGGCTAAAGCGGATACAAGCACAATTTAAAACTTCTGGCAAGCAAGCTCTTCAAGTCAGCATATGGTCATCAATATCATCCTAGCAAGTAGTATGTGTGTCTTGTGAGTTGAGTTTAATAGAGCTAGCTGAGAAAACTGTAATCCTTAGTTTTGTACTTGATGTGTTTAAACAGGTACTGCATGATGGGTGAAAAGAGTTGGCTCAGAATGATCCTGATTCTTCTAAGTATGCTATATCCATTGACACTAAATGGTTACTTTACACTAAATGGCTTAGAATGGTTACTTTACACTTGAATTCTAAAGAAGCCAAAAGTAACCATTGTACAACAAATGAACTGCACTTTGTTGGCTGGGAATGTTATTTTGGAGGAGTTGTATGCTATTTTGAATCCGTTGGCAGGAGGTTTTAATAGGATTGTAGCAGTTGGAATTGACTTTGTTTTTTATTTGCTGCCGAATGTCCCTATCAGAGGCGCTATGAGGTTGTGGGGGACTAGGAAGTTGTCATTGAATGTCTTATTTTCCCTCTAAATCTTAGTATTTATTGTGAGCATATTCAAACTTCATTGAAAGATCTAGATACGTTCGGATTTGATCTCAAATGGCTTAAGATGCATCTTCATTCAACTTTTGCCATGAAGGCCTATGTGGAGAAAACAATTGAGCTCCAAAATTTGAAGAGAAACTTACTTCCTGCTGAGGTCAGTGTTGCTATGGAAAGAGACCTCTTAGCAAGAGGATTCAAAGTGAGGGATTTAGATGTTGAACTAGGATATGTGAATTACTAATATTTAGTACTGAAGTACCAATAACATGTTAATGTATCTAATACTTGGTTTTGTAATCCTGTTGTACTATCTAAAGGTGTTAATTGTGTTGTTTGTTTTGCTAATACTAGCGCCTCCGTGCATCGCACGGGTGTGAGGCTAGTGTGTGTGTGTGTATATATATATATATTCTCCTACTGAGCTTATAAGTAGAAAAGGCTAGAAGTACAACGGATCCTTAAAAATACCTTCTTTAAGTGTGATCCATGATGCAGCAAAGACAAAAGAGTAGTGGGGTTAGATGAGAGTGAGGTAGGATAGTGAAAGGAAGGAAATGTGTTCTAAAAAGGTGGCTACGGATAGTTAGTTGAAAGAGGAAACAAATAGTTCTATTTTTAGCTTATGATTAGAGTGGATATGAGCCAGGTAATTAAAGGATAGTCATATGGATTGAGTGGTGAGGGTTGTTCCAGCGAGTGAGTGAAAAAATTTCAATTAATTTTTTTTTCTTCTTTGTCAGATAGGTAACTTCAAGCTGAAGTTGTAAAAATAATATCTAGATATTTTCTAACATAATACTATAATAATACGGTTAAGCGATCGTTAGCGTTTTTGCGGAACTAACATCGCATCAGATATTAACTAAATTATTCTAACTGTCAATTAAAACCTTGACGTCGAACATTTTCATATTCGGGTCACGGTTAGAGTTTTTAAACGGTTAAATTTCGTCCGACAGGTCCAAAACGCGTCCAAATTTCGGCGGAGTTTTGGAATGAAAATTAAACCTCAAATATAACATATTAGGTCCTATATCTACTTTCGGTTTGGTGAAAACACAAACAAATTCTGGGGCTAAATTCAAACACGCTAGTGTGAGAAAACACACAAGTGAAAACATATAAAAGAAATCAAATAGAAAATTGAGGGTGTTACATTCAACAACTTTTCTTCAGGGTTTCATTACAAGTCAAGCTCTTAAGTAAGTTCGTCCTTGTATTTTAAGCTCCAACAGTTTCATTCTATGGACTAAGCTAGCCTATGTCTAGGATTTAACTTGGAATTAATAAAGTTTCCTTTTTTTAAGACACTTATCCATATTAGTTCTTGAGTTCAAACCATAAATCATGTCTGCATTTATGATCCTACTTATCCTAAGTGATCAACCTTAAAATAAGCTTTGAAAGAATTATCATACAACAACTAAATTGCAAGATATCAAAAGTAACATAATAACTTCTCAAGGATCCATTATATAGTTAACGCATCCCAACCATGAGTAATTTAGCTCATGCTCGACATTGTTAAACTCCTATAAACAAGAGAAATATACAAATAACTGCTAAAAAGGGGTGTGACCATCACAAGAATTGAACTGGGGACCCTAAATACACCAATAATGCTCTTATCCGCTTGGCTACTGATCATACATTGACCAATAGAAGAACCTGGGTCGTTGAGGACCTGGGTCGTAGAGGACCTGGCTGGAACCAGGGGTCCTGGGGTCTTGGCCGCACGCGGGTGGTACCTGCAATGACACTCCGACGCTCAGTCGGTGTAGGTCGCTCGGGCGGGATTCACAAGGTGAGATCACGTGCACGATGCCATGTGTGAATGGCGTATATATCTTTGTGGTCCGACCGTTTTGGGCGGTTCTTGGGCTGGGTGGGCCGTCGCCCAATTGCTATTGGAAGCTCTTGTAATTGCCGATACACCCGAGCAGTTGCCCCCGAGCCTAGGTCGCCAAGAGCGGGTGAGGCTTGAATCATTGCGCCGTGTCGTGTTGTAAGCGGCGGGTTGCATTGCGCAATTGGTCTCCATCTCTTGAAGTGTGTGGTTGCTACCACGCTAAGTCGGCGTGGTGGTCGCGCGCCTTGCGCCGAGGTGTGGTCGGCGCCGCCATCGAGTGCATGTGGTCATTTGCCATTCATGCTTGCGATAGTTGTAGTCGGTCTCTTCCGCCGTGTTCGACGACTCGTTATTGGGTCATTGCTCGACCTCGGTCATTCGATGACAGCGATGGTTGTGCCAACTCGGTGGCACTTGGCGTAGGTCAATCGCGGTGACATTCGATTGGGCCAACTCGATGGCGCTCGATTGGAGCCAACTTCGGTGGCGCTTGATTGTAGACCGCTCGGGGCCTACACTTGGTGGTGGGTCCGCCGACCCTTGGGCCATTTTCGATGGCGCTCGATTGTAGACCGCGGGGCCTACACTTGTTCTTTGGGTCGCCGACCGCTGGGCCATTTCGATGGCACTCGATTGTAAGAGCGCTCGGGGCCTACGTTCTTCGTTTGTCAGTAGGGCGCCTACTTGGATGACCGAAAGGGGCGTAGAACGTCTGAATATAACTTGGAGTTTAACATGAAAGCTGTAGATCTACTTCTCGGCTTTCCAACGCATGCTCACACGCCCCATCGGATGAGCGTGAGCGAAGTTATGGTCTCCGTCTTTGGGCCGACCTTTTGGGTCGCTCACGGCGACCGGCTTTTGGACGCCCCACTTTGGGCGAGCAGAAAGCGGGTGGAAGACGCCCGGGTGGATTTTGACCTCAACATGAAAGCTGTAGCTCGCTTCTCAGCTTTCCAACGCATATTCGTATGTTTCAATCGGTCAACATGGCCAACGTTATGGCACGCATACTAAGGCGAGATTCCTCCCGCCGTTTGCGCTTTGTTTAGGCGTCTTGGGATTGTCCATGCTCTTTGGTCGTCCACTTTAGGTCGTCCAACATCTTAGGTCGCTCAACAAGCATGGTTGTAATGATGTGCAGGGGCGGTCTTCCGCGTAGCAATAGTTGAAGTAGGATAGCGCTCGGGCCTCCCGCGTGGTCGCCGATTGATCGTACATTGACCAATAGAAGAACACGGGTCGTTGAGGACACAGGTCGTAGAGGACTGGTGGAACCGGGGGTCCTGGGTCTTGGCGCACGCGGGTGGTACTGCGATGACACCGGCGCTCTGAGTCGGTGTAGGTCGCTCGGGCGGGATTCACGAGGTGAGATCACGCACATGATGCCATGTGTGAATGGCGTATATATACTGTGAGGTCCGACCGTTTTGGGCCGGTTGCGCTGGGCTGGGCCGTCGGCCCAATTGCTATTGGAAGCTCTTGTAATTGCTGATACACCCCGGAACAGCTACTAATACTTTTGTTGCTTAGTGTTCATTTGGTTCTATATATTCTAACTTTGAGTATAAAATATATCCGTGTATATATTAACTTAATGGGAGCCGGGGGGTACCGTGGCTCCCCCCGGCTCCTATAAAGATCTGCCACTGCTTTTACATGCCAATGTCACACCATGGTGTGCTAGTGCATATGAGCCCCAATAGTTTATATTACTCTAATCAATCTTTGAAGGGAATGACCGTGTTATTGGTGTGTAGTATCCACCGACTTTGCTGGGGGAACAAACCTAGATGACCACATGTTTACTTGTTTTGTCGGTCCGCGTTGTTCTCTCCTCCAATTAATTTTTTGCACACCCAAGACTCGAATCGAGACTTTCTGAACTCATTTACCACTCAAACAAACCGTTGTACGATAATAATAGTAATAAATATAATTATTTTGACAAAAATAACAAATATTTAATAATAAATATATTATACTTTTTCTTGACAAAAACATAATTTTACATATAAACTAGTAGGATACCCGTGCATACACACGGGTGCTACCATATTCTTTTCATGAACGAACTTAGACATAATCTAAATAGTGTGGACAACACCTCGTGAAAAAAAGACAAATTTAATGTAGTTAAAAAACGAGTCTCACATAAAAAATTAGATAAATATTAAAATCTAAAAATGTAAAAGTATCATTTACAAACAATTTATGCATTTATCGCGTGTTCTTTTAAATATTAGTGTCAGTGTTGTTATCCTGTGTTTTTTTTATATATCAGTGCAGCTATCTCGTGTTTTTACATACATCATTGCAATTATCTCGTGTTTTTTTGATATTTCAATAAAGTTATCACATGTTTTTTAATATATCAATGAAGTTATCTCATAGTTTCAATTGATTATTTTTAGTTGATTAATAGATTATAGTAGATAGTAACAGATAGATGGTAGATTATCAAATATTTGGTGAAGTGTTTTTATATATCGGTCTGCGATTATCCGTGTTTTTATACATATCATCATAGTTATCTCGTGTGTTTTTTTACATATTAGTATGGTTATCCCATGTTTTTTTATATATCAGTACAGTTATCTCATAGTTTTAATTGATTATTTTAGTTGATTAGTACATTATAGTAGATAGTAAAAGATAGATTATCAAATATATCAGTGCAGTTATCCCGTGTTTTTTTATATATTAGTATAGTTATACCATGTTTTTTAATATCAGTACAGATATCTCGTGTTTTAAATATTAATCAGTAGTTGAAATAGTCATTAAGTTTTCCTTTTTTTTTATATATTAATATCGTGTTTTTTATATATCAGTGAAATTATCTCGTGTTTTTATATATTAGTGAAGTTATCTCGTAGTTTGGATTGATTATTTTAGTTTATTTGTAGATTTGATTTGATTTGAATTTCAAAAAAAAAATTAAAAAAAAAGAGGGGAAAGTTAAAAAAAAATTGAGTGAGAAGAAAGTGCATTGAGAAAGGAAATTTGAAAACAAATGTGATAGTAAATTACAATGTTTTCCTTAGTTAGATGAGTTGTCAAATAAATAGGGAAACTTGTTTGAGTAATTTAAGTATGGCTGGTTTGTATAAATAGATATTAGATTAGTAGATAGTGGGTAAAGAAAGTTGGTGAGTTTGATTTGAATTTTGAATTTTGAAAGAAAAAAAAGTAAGAGAAAGTAGGAAAAATGTGGGAGTGAGAAGAAAATGAATTGAGAGAAGAAATTTGATAAAAGGATTATATATAGTAAATGAAAATGTTGTCCTTAGTCAGATGAATTGTCAAGTAAATAGGGAAGCTTCTTTGAGTAATTTAAATGTGGTTTGTTTGTATAAATAGATTAAGTGTGGTTTGTTTGTATAAATAGATAAATAGATATTAGGTTAGATAGTAAATAGGAGTAAATTGTAGATTATTTAATATTAATTTAATTATATTAGATTATATAGTGGATTAAAAAAATTGGGAAAAGAAATATTTTTAAATAAAGGGTGTGTGACCACTAATAATAGATGTGTAAGAAGTAAGAAATATTGGGAAATGTAAGATTGAAAGAGAGTGAGTGAGAAAAGAAGTGAAAGTAGAATTAAAAAATGATAAATAAAACAAAAGTGGTGATGTGTCAAAAAAAGTAAGATGTCTAAAATTGTAATTTTGTAAGTTGTTTGTTTGTATAAATTGATAGATATTAGAAATAAAAATAATAATAAAACTAAGGCTTAAATATCATTTATCTATGCAAATATCACCATAATCAATTTACTCCCTATAAAATAAAAAGTTTTAAAATGCCCCTTGCAAATAATAAGTGTTTCTAGTTACCCCTACAAGAGTAATCCTAAACGATTTATATTTTGCAGGGGGGTAACCGTAAACGGTTTATACCTATTATACACTTAAAACTGTCAACATAATCTAACATCAGGGGTAACCGTAAACAATTTATATTTGCAATGAGCATTTTAAAACTTTTATTTTACATGAGGGTAAATAGATTACGGTGATATTTGTAGATGGTAAATGATATTTAAACCTAAAACTAAAATATACAAAATAAAGCAAAAACCTTTTCACGAATCCAGAAGCACAAAGGTCACAAAAACAAATTTACCAAACCATCACACTTTCACCTCATTTTTCAGCGTTCTAACCTACAACACCCAAATCCCCCAATTTGTGTTGTAGCCGCCCCACCAACTCTTCCTTCATTCCATCATCCCATCATCAATGGCGGAATCTGCTACCGGCAAATCGCAAACTCTCGCCGAGGTACCATTCCTTCATCTCTCATCACTCTCTGCCTTATTGCTTCTCAATATAACGTTCAATTCTACTTCAAAACCTCATTGGATCTTCACTTTTATTCGACTCCCTTTTATATTTTGGAATCCAAATAATATAAATTGAGGCTTTATTTAGTTGATCCACTATCTAGAGTGCTTTTAGCTCGGTCTTGATTAGCTTCCGTTTCTACTTTTTTTTTCTTGAATTGTTTCCAACACTGCCTTCTAATGTTTGTTGTTAAGAATTAGGGTTAATTTAATTAATATAATTTTCTTGTTTTTAATACCTAGCGAAATTCTAAGGCAGATCTATATCATGGACGTAAATAACGCTATTCTACGGATGATTTAATTCCACTGTGTTTAATCTGCCATTTATATGAATTAGATAATTAGAATGGTAAAGTGATTTAAATATTGGATACTAGGAAGACAATAATACACCAGGGAATTTGCAATTTTTTTTATGCTTAGTTCTTTAGTGTACAACTATGTAGACAAGTTGCCGCCAGTATTCATTTTGGATGTTAAATCATAAGTATTCAATGCTGGATTTCTAATGTTATATTGTTATGTAGGATTTGAGATGATGGTAGTGACAAAAATGTTTTTGAATTGCAGCAATATTATGTGAATGACAAACAGGAGAAAATAGCTGTAGTTGAAAACCAGAAGGAGGCTGCTTCTGAGGAAGCTGAAGCTATTGTTCAGAAAACTGCGGAAGAAAAAACTCCTGTTGCACCTGTGGTAGCACAGGAAAGCAGTGAAGTCACCCCTCCTGCTGAAGAAAGCAAACTAGAGCCAAGTAGTGAAACTGTTGTAGAAGAAAGCACACTAGAGCCAAGTAGTGAAACTGTTGTAGAAGACAACTCTGGTGAGCAAGATGCAGCTGATGAGAAACCTGAAATTAAGGTGACATTTATTTTACTGAATCATCTTTCTAGAATTGTTGCTTATTCCATCATAAGCATGCTTGATGCCTCTTTTAATAATTTCTTATTAGCGCTATTATTTTCCAGCTTGAAACTGCTCCAGCAGATTTCCGTTTCCCAACTACAAACCAAACGAGGCATTGCTTTACCCGATACATTGAATATCATCGGTATGTCATGCTCTGTTGGCTTTTGTTTTGTTGAGCCTGTTGTTAACAGCCACTGAAAAAGTTGCACCATTTTTTTTTAACCTTTGGCATTCTTGTGCAGCTGTGTAGCTGCAAAAGGAGAAGATGCACCAGAATGCGATAAGTTTGCTAAGTATTATCGTTCTCTTTGCCCTGGTGAATGGGTATGTATTTTCAATGATGAATGTTCTTGATAATCTGCTAGGAACTAAGATCTGCATGTCCATTAAGATTCACTTCCAGATATATCTTCTTGCCAATACCAAATTTCCATCATGTTAGGCTGCTTTATGGAGTGGAAATTCTTCTTTTAGGGTATATATAGGGAGAGGGAGTTTAAGTTGTGGTGAACATTCCTGTATGTGATATGCATGATCGTCTAATCCCTCTTATTTTGAACTTTTACATGTTAAATTAATTGTCAGCTCAGCTCATCAGTTTGTTATCTTTAACTTGTTATCAACCCTTTCATCCTTCAACTCTTATAGCTTAATGATAGGGCACCTGGGCCAGGTTGACATGGGTCAGGCGCCAAAAAGGCCTGCTGCATGGAATGTATATTCAAGGAAGGGGAAATAGGGACAGATGGGAAAGAGAATTAGTTAGTGATGTTGCAATAGATGCTGATAGTACTCTGTTAGTGAGGGGAGCGACTATATGAAGTAGAGGAGAGAGGAGCAAAGGCCGTTCACATGTTATAGAAAGTTTTTAGGAGTGTTATCTCTAGTAGGAGTCCTGGCTCTGGTTGTTTCCTTGCTGTAAACGAGCAATCTATTCAATACCAATTCAATAATACAATCAGATTCCCGCGATTTGAATTTCTCTCACTTAACCATTTGGTTTTTTTTTATTGGCCCACGACAATTGGCTTCTAGACTCCGGTCAACAAAATCAGGCAAGAATAAAGGAAGTGGAGGGATAGTTTAGAATGAGAATTTGTCAGAAAGGAACGGGAGGGATCTAACAAAATGAACAACTGTCAATAGGGATTGGGGATGAAGATGCTAGGAAATTAATCAAAAAAAGAATTCATCAAAAACAAAAAAGTGAAGATGCTAGGAATCATGTAAGGTATGAATATGAAGTGGGTGTGGGCGTTGAAGAGCACATCATCTTTTTGGGAAGTTTGGATGTGGCTGTTGCCACTGGGTAGAGGAGTTAGCTTATTGGATACTTTTTCCTTTCTTAATTTTCATTTGTGCAAATACCTCTTGTTATCACTCTGTTTTCTAGGATTCTTTATCTATTATACAGTGAAGTTATAACTTATAACTGTCAACACAATTTGGTTTACAGCTCCTGGATCCGATGGAGCCTCTGGATGGTTGTGACACGAATTGAAAGCATATTTGTCAATCCATAGCATTGTGACTGCTATTACAATATATATATATATATATATATATATATATATATATATATATATATATATATATATATAGACACACACACATAACTAATACTATATATAAATGCTTAAAATGAGAAAGTTACTCAAAATTCAATTTGATAGGAATGCCGGTAATAGGTTTGGGAAAGTTTTTTGTAAGGAGGGGTAGGAAGGTAATTGCAACTAGTTAGTGGAATGAAATGGTGTACTCACAGTATTTGCGTGAGCAGCAGAGGATAAAAGGGAGGGGGATGGTAGAGAGAGATTAGGCTGGTTTTACCATAGGCTTGGGCTGGGCATAGGAGTCAGCTTCTCTCTCATTGAGAGAGTACTGCACTTGTGTATCTTCTTTATTGGGTCACTGCTGCACTTTTCACATGTAATTCTCACAGATTCATCAATAGAACATTTCCTATTCTACTTTGATTCTGTTTTCTTTTACTGATTCATTGAAATCCTATCAATGGTATCAGAGCACTCGATCCCGGGTGCTCAAAAGAAGATCAAGAATGCTGCCATGGACTTTCTGGAACAGAGCTTCGAAGATTCCGAACAGGCGTTTGAAGGACCTCCTGTGTACGACACAGACACAGAAGAAGAGGGATGGAATGAAGAACCTCCTGTGTACGACATATATCCAGAGGTAGAGGAGTCAAGTCAGGAACGACACATTGAGCAGTGGAATGAAGAAATTATTTCTGATTTAGAGAAGAAAAATGAAAGGATTTTCTCAGATCTGAAATGTAAGAGTTCTCTTGTGATTTCGAAACAACCTGAAGAAACGATGCTGGAGGATTCGCCGTTGAAATCAGTAGAGGAGGTGTGGACTAGCGCTTTCGATAAACAATTTCTCTCTCTCGTGACAGTGAAATGTGAGCTGGAAGCGGGGAAGAAATCGAAGCCAGAAGGGACGAATGAGAAAGAGGAGTGGAGCGGTGTTGAGGATAACACGCCGTTGGAAGAACCGCCGCCGGCGCCGGATTGGGAAGCAACCTCGGCGGAGGTGCGACAGGTATGGGAGGGAGTGTTTCTCTCTCTCGTACGCGATAGAGAAAGGGAAGGGAAGAAGGTTGCGGCTGGAGGGAGTGCCAGGGAATCGGGTCTGGATTTGAGGCTTAAGCCATTGGGTCAAGCCCACTTTCATTTTTTTAAACCAGCCCAATTACAGGTTAGTAACTCTGGCTACCTATATATAAATATGGGGTGTTAAAAGTAATCAGTAGAAGGGAGCTGGGTTGGTCTGATTGGACTCTAAATAAAGTGGATCCTACTTCATCTCTTATGGGCCAAGCCCAAACTTTTTTTATTATTATTTCTACTCCATTGACTAGTAAAAAGGGGGTGTTTCAAGAAGAAAGGGATGGGAAAAATAGAAAGGAACAACACATCAACTTGCGCTACTACCCACTACAACACAGGTTCCTAACTTCTTCATTTGATGATTCACTTCTTACACCAACACACTTGAGAGTTGTCTATGGTCCTTTTGGCAAGTATGTAGAGTGCTTTAAAAATGGGAAGACAACCCATGCTATTAGAAGTTTTCAGCCACTGTACAAAGAAGTGGGAAAAATAATCAAGTTACTAATGGGGGTTGGTAAGAGCTATAGCAATGGTTCATTACAATTAACAAAGATTGCAATTATTGTGGAGTCTCCACTTGTCCATGAGTGGGATCCAAGTGGCCTAAAACAAGATGAGAAGAGTGGCAGCTTGATGCTTTTGATGTGTTCTAGTAGTAGAAGGAGGGTGATAGAAAAAGAAGAGGGAATAGATAAAGATGGGAGTAGAGAGGCAGAAACTAAGGCAAAATGGGCTCTAAGGGGATTGGATATCAATTTTACTCTAGTGGGCCAGGCTCCACATGGTGAACAGGTTTGTTTATTGGTTATTCTCGCTATAAGGGATTTGGAGAAAAGGATTTTAGATAGTTCAATTAATGGTTTAATTCTTTTGACCCCAATCCAAAACCTCTTAAACCCAAATAAAATCATAAAAGAATTTGCACATGGTTTTTTAGTTACTGTATTTGTCGGTCCCATGTTATCACCAAAATACATTGAAATAAGGGCTACATTTATAACATGTGTATTGTTGGGCAAGCATTTGGGATGTCTTGCCAAGGAAGAGACCTCTACTTCAGGTACTTTGTTAGAAGAAAACCCATCTTCTTATAAAAACATTTACTGCAAAGCCTCAAAGCCTGCAATAGATGGTGATTGCATTAGCATAGATGTTGAAGGCAACGTACACACTGGTCCACACGTACAGTTGCTTTTAGTGGGGTTGGATGCACTTGGTATATGCTTAGTTGAAGTTGTGGTGTCACTGTTTCACTCAATGTGGAAAGGTTTTTTGGAGAATGATTTGGTGTCTAATGATATGTATACACCTGTAACACAGGCTAATGAACCATTGTCAGTGTTGTCAAACTTGATCTTCCTCAATAATCTTGTCATGAGAACTACAGGTGATAATTTTGTGGTGCTGCCAAATGGGAAAGAAAAAATGCAAGTGCAGGTGCATGTTGTGGAATCTTATGTTGATGGGAATGACTTTTGGGCAACAAGTTTGGTTGAAATATGTAAGAAATGTGGGCAAGAAAGTAACAGAGAATATGAGCTTGTTGCTGCTACATTGATGTGTGGGCATTTAGCAATTTTGATCCGACAATGGGATCCGGGGCAGCTCAATTGTCCTAGGAACCCTACTGCTTATGGATATCATTGGCTTGTTTTATTCAATTTCCTTGACTCGCTCAACTGTGTATTTGACATAGGCAGTTCGTTAGTTTCTTGCATTGCTTGGGTATCTTGCTCCAAGCTATGGGATCCGGGTGAACCATACTCGACTTCTTGCATTATTGGGACATCTTGCTTCCAGTTATGGGATCCGGGAGGAAGACCGTCAAGTCTGCTATTATCTAATTCCGAGAAGAAGACCGTTAAGTCTGCTATTATCTCAATACCTTCACCTTGAGGACAAGGTGAAATTTCAAAGGGGGGAGTATTGATAGGAATGCTGGTAATAGGTTTGGGAAAGCTTTTTGTAAGGAGGGGTAGGAAGGTAATTGCAACTAGTTAGTGGAATGAAATGGTGTACTCACAGTATTTGTGTGAGCAGCAGTGGATAAAAGGGAGGGGAATGGTAGAGAGAGAATTAGGCTGGTTTTACCATAGGCTTGGACT
Organism: Oxytropis ochrocephala; assembly: GCA_020916435.1. Classification (NCBI taxonomy): domain Eukaryota; kingdom Viridiplantae; phylum Streptophyta; class Magnoliopsida; order Fabales; family Fabaceae; genus Oxytropis; species Oxytropis ochrocephala. Next base: position 83,103,358 of record CM037092.1, read on the forward strand.
AGGCATAGGAGTCAGTTTCTCTCTCATTGAGAGAGTACTGCACTTGTGTATCTTCTTTATTGGGTCACTGCTGCACTTTTCACTTGTAATTCTCACAGATTCATCAATGGAACATTTCCTATTCTACTTTGATTCTGTTTTCTTTTACTGATTCATTGAAATCCTATCACAATTATTCATAGTTTTTTTGATGCAATTATTCATAGTTAATAATATGTCATATTACTTGAGCAAAACATATACTAGTAGATAGCAACAAACGTAAAGGAAACAAACAAGATCAGTGAGGAAGTAAAAGAGTGAGTACGTAGGTATCACCAAAGACAAACCGACAAGGAACGTTGTCGGTGGGTGATCTGTAGGAGGCTGGAAGGGCCATATTTCATGGGGGAGGACATTCATGAATGCATAATTAAGAATGGAAGTTCTGTTAGAGAGGAAGTGGATAGGTCTTACAGAATGGATAACTGTAAAGTGGGGATTGTGAATGAAGGTGTTAGGCAATCATGCAAGGGAACGTGACTATGAAGGGGGTGATGGGTAGTGAGGAGGGTATTATCTTTGATAATTTTCATTTCTGCAAATAACTTTCTACTCTGTTTTCTGGGTTTCTTAATCCATTCTGTAAGGAAGTTTCAGTTCCTATCAGTGTATTCTCTGATCCTTCTCTCAAGTAAATCATGCTTCAGTTACTTCACAAAAGCACTTCGATATGAAGATCATCATCTTTTTTGAAATTGGATTTTTTTTCCTCACAATAATTAGCTCCATAGTCACACTTGAATAAACTAAGATTCACAATAGAAATTGCCCAAAATAATGAGTTACATGCCTTTTAGAGGTCAACATCGTCATCTTTTTTATATAACAATTTAAGCAACTTCCCTATAATTTCTAGTGGATGCATGATGATTACTTTTCAGCTGTTGCCATCTGGTAAAATACATATGCAATTTTGATTTTTATATGTACTCTTTTCTCTGGCTTATTTGGTTCATTTCACAAACTATTTTTAAGCGTCTTTTCCTGCTCCTACCTATTTTACTAACAATCCAATTACATTGTTTTGCGCATGATCAGGTCGACAGATGGAATGAGCAACGGGAGAATGGAACATTCCCAGGTCCACTGTAGGTGGCATACATCTGAAATAGTTGCACAATTTACTTGCAGTATTACATTTAAAACTCCCGGAGACAAACTTTGAAACACTTCGGGGAATGTTTAATGTTTAGCATTGGGTTAATAAGAAATTTTGCTGTTGTCTATTTAAACCAGCTTGAGTTGTACAAATTCCAGGAATGCTTCTGGTGAAATTTCCAGAGATATGCCTTATTATTTACTGGATTCTTTACACTGATAGAATGCTGTCTGGTCTTCTAGGCACCGAAATTAATAAGGGGTTGCTTTTTGTACCCCCAGTTTATTAACATGCACCTACATCTTCTGAATCTGATATTTTCCCCCAAATTACCTCTATTTAGAATTACGCTTTCAGAACGTATATTGCTTCTAGGAAGTACACTTGGCAACTATTTATTGCTTCTAGGAAGTACACTTGGCAACTATTTATGCGTTTCGAAAGTTTGACTTGCGGATGCATAGTAATTAGTAAACGTGTCCTGAAATATTTGCATCAGGAAGGTAATATGGATGCGATTTATTTGTGGGATGTTGATTTTTGGTATATACCAGTATGATATTCGATAGATACGTCATGCGGGTGTTGTCATAATTTAAATAAGGAACTTAGACATAATTTAAATAATTTGGATAGTACCTCGTGAAAAAAAGACAAATTTAAAGTATTTAAAAAAGAGTCTCAAATAAAAAATTAGATAAATATTAAAATCTAAAAATTTAAAGTTTCATTTAAAAACAATCTGTGCATTTATCTCGTGTTCTTTTATATATTAGTGCAAATGTTGTTATCATGGGTTTTTTATATATGTATCAGTGCAGCTATCTCATATTTTTACATACATCATTGCAATTATCCTGTATTTTTTTTTTATATTTCAATAAAGTTATCATGTGTTTTTTAATATATCAGTGAAGTTATCTCATAGTTTCAATTGATTATTTTAGTTGATTAATAGATTAGTAGACAGTAACAGATAGATGGTACACTAACAAATATTTCAGTGAAGTGTTTTTTATATATCAGTGCAGTTATCTAGTGTTTTTATACATATCATTGCAGTTATCTCGTTTTTTTACATATTAGTATAGTTATCCCATGTTTTTTTCTATATATCAGTGCAGTTATCTCATAGTTTCAATTGATTATTTTGTTGATTAGTACAGTATAATAGATAGTAAAAGATAGATAGTAGATTATCAAATATATCAGTGTAATTATCCCTTGTTTTTTATATATATCAGTATAGTTATCCTGTGTTTTTTATATATCAGTACAGTTATCCCGTGTTTTAAATATTACTCAATAGTTGAAATAGTCATTAAGTATTCCTTTTTTTGATATATTAATATCATGTTTTTTATATATCAGTGAAGTTATCTCGTGTTTTTATATATTAGTGCATTTATCTCGTAGTTTAGATTGATTATTTTAGTTTATTAGTAGACTAGTAGGATACACGCGTCTTTACATTTAGGTCTTTATGCCATATTCTATTCATGAACGAACTTAGACATAATTTAAATAGTGCGGATAACACCTTGTGAAAAAAAGACAAGTTTAAAGTAGTTAAAAAAGGAGTCTCAAATAAAAAATTAGATAAATATTAAAATCTAAAAATGTAAAAGTATCATTTAAAAATAATCTGTGCATTTATCCCGTGTTCTTTTATATATTAGTGTCAGTGTTGTTATCCCGTGGTATTTTATATATCAGTGCAACTATCTCGTGTGATAGTAAATTATAATGTTGCCCTTAGTTAGATTAGTTGTCAAATAAATAGGGAAACTTGTTTGGGTAATTTAAGTATGGTTTGTTTGTATAAATAGATATTAGATTAGATTAGTAGATAGTGGGTAAAGAAAGTTGGTGAGTTTGATTTGAATTTTGAGAAAAAAATTAAGAGAAAGTAGTAGGAAAAAGTGGGAGTGAGAAGAAAATGCATTGAGAGAAGAAATTTGAGAAAAGTATGATAGTAAATTACAATGTTGTCTTTAGCCAGATGAATTGTCGAGTAAATACGGAGACTTGTTTGAGTAATTTAAATGTGGTTTGTTTGTATAAATAGATTAAGTGTGGTTTGTTTGTATAAATAGATAAATACATATTAGGTTAGATATTAAATAGAAGTAAATTGTAGATTATTTAATATTAATTTAATTATATTAGATTATATAGTGGATTAAAAAAATTGAGAAAATAAATATTTTCAAATAAATGGTGTAGGGGCCACTAATAAATGTAAGAAGTAAGAAATATTAGGAAATGCGAGATTGAAAGAGAGTGAGTGAGAAAGGAAGAGAAAGTAGAATTAAAAAAATGATAAATAAAATAAAAGTGGTGATGTGTCAAAAAAGTAAGATGTCTAAAATTGTAATTTGGTAAGTTGTTTGTTTGTATAAATAGATATTAGATTACCAAGGAAGGTAATAAGCTGCAAAATACTGGCATAGTTATGAGGGAATGTTCAGTACCTTCCCTTGCTTTGGGTAGATCCGAGGCTGGAGTTGGTAGGACTCTTGTGCATGGTTGGGTCTCAAATTCAACTCAAAGACACTTCGACCCTCAAGTCAGTATTAGAGAATATGAGTGATGTAGGAAATGAGGGTGCGTACTTTTTGGAGAGTCGGGTCCACATTTATAAGCATTCCTGACAGGATTAGGTAAGCTTAGTTGTATGGAATTGGTACCCTTATTGTTGGGTTGATCCATGATTTCCCACTTGATTGTCAAATACAGATTTATTGTGTTAATATGATAAAAGTTACCCTTCATTTTTGTCATATACAAATTTACCTAATAAATAGATAAATCTGTTGTGTTAAATTTAAACAATGAATTTATCTATTTGTTAAATAAATTTGTAGTGGAAATATTCAAAACAAACAGAAGTATCATAAATACGTTGTGTTAAATACTCTTGTTTTTATGTAGTTGTTTTAAACTAATGGAATCATCATACTTCCCGTTTACACCTTATATAATTCCGTTTGTAATAAATCGGATCGATCTATATAGTTTAGTTGTTTTAATATAGTTCCGTTTAATATATGTTTATGATACAAATAGATTTACCTTAGATAAGTCTGTTGTGTTAATTTTAGACAACAAATTTATCTATTTCTCATGTAAATCCATTTTGGATATTTTACTACGAATTTATCTAACAAATAGATAAATCTGTTGTCTAAAATTAACACAATAAAATTTATCTATTTAGTAGGTGAATCTGTTTTCGACAAAATTGAAGGGTAAAATTGGAAGAAAATTATTGGGTGGGGGTATATAAGTGGTGATGGTAGGGGTTGAAACAAATCAGTGGTAAACATAATTAGAATTCGATGAAAAAAAATTATAAATCTAAATCATTACAGTAACAACAAACAAATGCTCCAACACTGTCAAAGTACACAAATAGTCCTCTAATAGACACATGGGGGTGTGCAGTGTTACTTTGATGAGAGAACTAAAATAACTTAAATTCTAGGAGCAAATTCAATAAATAAATAAATACTTGCTAATAAAGTAAACAAATACACATGGCTAATAGAATGAAACAAATATATTAAAAAAAACTATGATCAAATTTGACAGCAAGAAACAAACAAGTAACTAATTACATGTTAAATGGCATGTGACATTGTTAATCTAACACGTAGCTACGTAGCATCTAATCAATTCTCAAATAGGTCTCATTCTAATATGCACATATGAAATCAAATTTTTAGACTCAAAATTAAGACGTAAATAGTTAAATAAGTTCCAAAACCATAAAACAGTAAAAGCTAAACAACATTCAAAGAGGCCAACTGTTCCTAAATTCTGTCTTTAGATAATTCAAACCACACTCCCTCTCATCTAACCTAACACTCTTTTGAGGAGTTAGAAAACCCATAGTCGCAGAACAGAATTCCTTCCTCGACGCAATTGCTTGAAGAAACAGAGGAATCAAAGTGTTCAAACCTCTGTGTTGTGTTGTGTTGTGTTTTGTTTTAGGTTCTTGGTAACACCTTATTGCGACATTAGATCCTAATAGAAGCAAAAAGCAAAGCACTATATAGTTTTTATTAAGGACTCTATTGAATTGAATAACACTACACCATGAACTTAAAATCAGAAAAGTAAGATGTAAAATGAAACAACTCACAAATAACATCAGCAAAATTGGAAATAGAACAACAAATGAAATTGAGGAGAAGGATTTGTAGATTGAGGAGATGCATGAAAATGCTTGTCAGTGAGAGGATGCTTCGGTTCCTTGGTGAGAGTCTCTCATGCAACAACTTTAGTCATACATTTGAACATTATTAAGTTAGAGTTCTGATCTCTTTTCATGTTTAGGTGTCAACATTGAATCTGTCTCTTTTGTTCTACATACAAGATATGACATTCTGCCTCTTCAATAAATTACTACTGAACTTAAGTTACATAGATGCTCAGAAGGCTAAGTTCCATTCAATTTAATTAATACATGTGTAATTACATAGATGCTCTCTCAATACATGAGTAAAAATACTCAGATGCTCAACATTTTTCAGTTATTAAGAAACTAAAGAAAAAAGGATAAGTCAAAACTTAAAAAGGAAAGTCTGTCGTTTACAATTTGAGTTTGGTAATGTCGATCTTTTTGGGAGGATATGTATATGCTTCATAGTTAATCTTTTGTCCCAAGGTACTCAATTTTGTGAATGCGGTTATCAGATCAACCTGAAACAGCAAACAAAATAAGTAAACATAAGTCCTGCTAACTTTTTGGATGGAGATAGATAGATAGATAAACTTGCCTCATAATCTGTCTCAGAGACTGTTTCGCGGCTCCGTTGATACTTTTGGACCCAAGGAGCAACGTCAGGATCAGAAGCTAATAAGGTCTCTGTTGCAGCCTGATCAGGACCTAAGAATGCAGACAAAACAGCCAGCTAGCCAAACACAAGAGAAAGAAATTAATGTCTAAAGATGCAGCTACTTTTAAAGCATAATCATCAATTCACCATATAACATTATAGTTCAACAAGACTTCTCTAAGTAAATAACGGATTTCTTAGTTAACAACCTACTAGGGTGAATTCTTGATGACTCAACTTTCACAATTTCACCATATTTGTTTTGTTTTAGTTTTTCGAGATGAAATTGCTTTCATCATTTTAAAGTCATATTGATGAGGAGGAAAATGCTTATGTTAGTATAAGTTGAACTTTATAGCATACATTACCAAGACCACAATTCCTACTCTAATATACAGGTGACAAAATAGTGATACTGATAAAATACGTGAAGTACCTGACGAGGGCCCAAGCCTACAGCGACGAACTTGTCTTTCATTTCCTTAACACTTGCTTCCTCCCAAATTGGAACTCTCCCTTCTGGATCTGGCTCTTGAGTATCAGCCCTACCAAATTGCTTATCAAACAAACCCCACTGATCCACAACAAAAATTGAATGCATTACATGCTCGAGTTAGTGGAAGCTTAAGTAGTGAAGGGTTATGCAGTGTAATTCTTGTGAACATATCAAACCATGGATCATTTTCTAAAGTTTTGGTGTCACTGCATAACCCTTACTGAATCTGCTTAATATTATCTTTATGGTGATAAGTTTAAAAGAAAACCTGTCCATTTGATCCATAGGCAGTGTAGAGTAAATTCCCTTTCTCCACATTTCCACCGGCTTTACGAATAGCAGAAGCTAAAAATGTAGCCTTGGTAGCACTTTGCGCTACAAAAAATGAAGTCAAGAAAGTCAGAAAAATTTGAATGTATCTCCACAACTTCTAGCCATCTTAATGAGAAATTGGTTTTACAAAAACGGGTCACAAGCAACAGCCATTTAGAATATGTATGTGAAACAAGGTCTCAAGGGTCTATCCAAGCGGTAATTGGGTTTTAATCGCACCGGAAGCCTCAAGTTCGAGTCTTGAGTGCGACAAAAACTCTGTTGGAAGGAGAGAACCAGACAAACCAGCAAAGCCGGGTACATGTGGTCAACTAGCTCCACAACGTAAATTGGTCACCGGCAAAGCCGGTAGATATTGCACACCAATAACACGGTAACAAAAAAAAATGTATGTGAAACATGTATATTGTTAATAAGTATTAAGCTTCAAAAAGGGGATAAAAAGTATAACCTGCATACTGGATGAGATCTGCATAGGAAATGGGTCCAGCTTTGGAATATGAATCTATCTCCTTTTTTGCTTCTTCTATTAAATTCAATGCAGCAGAAAGCCCCTTATTTTCAGGTCTACTTATTTCTGAGCTTCATGCAGAATTATAAAAACAAACAGAGAAAAGATTATGAAGGAAGTAAAAACAATGCATACAAGCCAAGAAAGAGAAAAACTCTTAGCTTCTGAATAACTTGCTAAACGCAGATTCTAAAGTTTAATATTTATTTATCAGCTAGAGAGAGACACAGACAGAGAGGCAGAACAGAAGCCGAGAAAATTATAATTTTGGATGCAATAACTACCATCTCAGTGTACCTTATTTAGCAAACTGTTTCATAATACGAATTAAAGAATCTTTCTATGGTTATACATATATGCTAACATTGTTGGATTATACTAGTAGTCTCATGATTATGAATGTTTATTTCAAAGGAAACTAAGTACCTGAACCGTATAGAGCCATTTGGGCCACCCGATTTCGTTGCCTACAAACTTAAGCAGATGTCAATCAGTATCTATTTTAAATGACAAAAGACAGGTATCTGTTCATATGTGTGTCTCACCTTATCATATGTCAAAGCGTCATTTATAGCCAGTGTTAGTAAGGATGGAATAAGATCAGGATTTCCCTGAAAAGAAATCAAATGTCAAATCAGATTATATTCACATTGGGAATTCTACAACCAAACAAATTTTACTGTTATTAAATAGATGCAAGTCAGCATAATATACCTTTATGGCTGTATAAAGTGTTCCCTTAATTTGAGCTGTAGAAATAATAAGTTAGAACTCCATTGAAAATAATGATCAGTTGAGTTTGAAATGACTAATAGTCACATGAGAATGTAGAATCAAAGGATCTTACATTGAAATGTAGAACGCTGTCCGCGTTGTATCAGGTCAGCAGCATTAGCCATTCCAACAAGTGATCCAGAGCTTGTTATCAATTCCTACAAACAGATAAACTGACCGAAACTCATCATCAAATCAATCTTATCCACTTCGTTGTTGCTTTGTATATTCAAAAGGATAATGCCATGTGAAATATGAGGGTGCAATGTGTTCTAATATGAACCACTTCAAGCTTTGCATAAGCATTATAAAGAATTCAAGCTATATAGTAATATAGGCTGTTTTATAGATGATGAAAATATAGATATTTTCAAAGACAGTTGCTGAACCAATCTATGGAATATTACATTACATAATAGAATACTGGCTAAGAAGTGAATCTGCTCAAGAGTCTATAACTTTGGGGTGACAGTTGCTGCCAAATTTTGGGTCTAGAGCCACTTGATGAAGACTATGAATTCTCTGATAAGCAGTTTTGCTGATATGAAAAGTCTCAATCTAAATGAGTCCAAAACCTTGTGGGTATGTACCTAATAGCTCCAAAATACTTCTCTGCGACGTTCAGATATCGTATCAAAAGAATAAATGGAGGGAGCTAGACCCAACGAGGAGCTATGTTTTGGAAAATATCTCCCTAAAGGACAACCATTTTGAAATTTCTCCTTGTACAGCAGTTAAAACAAGGCTGGAATGTTGCTATACATTTATATAAATGAGAAGCTTCTTGGAGATTAGAGTGTCCAATCTTTCTTGATTACCCTTACACAAAAGAATGTGGGTGTTTCTAGAGAGTTTGGTATGAAAGAAGGTGTGTCGTGAGTCCGACACATGTCCTATCAGACACCGACAACGATACTTCAATTACTTCCATTTTCTAAATTATTATCCATATTGAAGTGTCTCTGTCAGTATTGTGTCCGGTGTTCGAGCCGGTGTTTAGGTGACCATTCAATTTGAAAGAATACTAAGTAATTTGATACTAGTGATAAACCTAACATCGGGGTCATGTAATGCTGTTGTTTTGACCATACAGCTCATCACCATCAACCAAAGAAAATTGTACAACCTTCAAACAGGGAAAAGAAAAAAAGAAACAACCAATAAAATGCAGAAGTAACATGGTTTGAACTTTCAAGACCAGAAAAGAAGAATACTCTCAAAAACCTAACACAATTTCAAATGAATCCACCAATGTAGAGTGACAATAAAATATCATAAGGAATTTATAAAATAAGAAATGAAATAGTTAGAGCATGAATTGAATTGTCAAATCATGATTCTATTTTGCATTAGTAAGTAATACGCATTTATTATGAAACAAAAAAGGAAAAACTTTGTTAGGACTCTCCAAAGAATGGGTGTTAGTATCTTACCAAGCCAATGGTGAGCCCGGCAAATTTAAGAATGTCTCTACGTTTCCAATGGAACTGATCTTCATCAGTATCACTAACACCGCTTTTGATTTTACAACAACAAATAGGAACCTGTGAAACTTTGAATTGTTACTACTACATTGTTTGTTAAGAGACAAACAGTAATGCGAAGAGAAAGTGAAAACTTACTGAACGAGGTTGGTATCTGGTAGTGGTAAGTTTTGGATTATGAGAAGCAAGTGGAAGTAGAGAAGGAAGAGTTGAGAGGAAAGAGACATCCATTGCTGCAACTACCAAATTGTTGGGTGTCTCTAGAGAGAGAGAGAGAGAGAGAGAGAGAGAGAGAGAGAGAGGGTGATGCAATGCAAAGATCTTTTGTGGAGTGTTGCTTCCAGGTCATCACTGGTTGGTGATCATGATATGATATACATTATCCACTTAAACCTTTTGCTATTGGATTCTCTTATTTCTCAACCAATCCATAGATTTCATATCATTCACCCCTTGGAAGAAGACCACAATAATAAGTCCCAACATTTCAACTTTCTTTGGTTAATAAATTTTAGGGTAATGGGATCATGCATCAGTACAAGGTAGAGAAGACTTTCGTGCTTTTTATACACTTACGAAGAATGTAATTACATTTATCTATCTCCAAAGAGATTAGTTGAGATTTGAATTTGAGGCATAGAATATAAATCTTGTAAACGCTCCACCTGGATTAATTCATTGGGTTTCTTTAGTTGCTACTTGCTAGTATTAAACTTCCTAGTTCCATTGTAAAATAAGTCCCAACAACTAGTGTGTTGAAATATGTTATTTTATTTTTTTTTGGTGAATGAAATATGTTATTTTGTTTACTAAAATTGACACTTTTATTTATAGGTAATGTTATCTGGCCAAAGTCAAAAATCGCCAAAAACTACTTTACAGCACTAATAATTAACCAAACTTTTTAAGTCATTAACTAATTAACTAAGTTTTTAGTCAATGACCTAGAAAACTGTGAAAAGATGGGTTGGTTAATGGCCTAAAAAATATAGTTAATTGGTGTTGTAATGTGATTTTTGGCTATTTTTAACTGAAAAGTTTTGGATAAATAACATTACTCTTTATTTATACATCATTCTTAAAGGGACTTTGGATAGGGTAGACTAATAGACTAGGTAGTACATGAAAAAACAACACTTTTATAATTGCACCCTCTTGATCGTCTTTCCTCTCGGAAATGGATCCTCTAATCTTAAGCTAATTTCATGATAGAGTTCAATGAAAAGGAAGAGGAATATAATATGAGAGAGAATAATATTCTAGAGGGGAGAGATAGAAATTTAGGGGAGGGATTGGGTGTCTCTAGGGCACGAAAAACACTTATACCTTTAGGTAATTAAGTCTATCTCTCTCCTCAATAGTTTACTCTCTCATTTTATTTAATTTTCCCTCTCATTTTTTTTCTCTCCAATATAAGTTTAAAGGTACCGAAACCTAAAGACACTTAATTCAAATCTAGAAATTTAGTGGAATAGATCCTCTAATATTGAGATCTCTAACTTTATCTATCTTTAAACAAAATTTGGATAACATAATAATTTAGGATAAAGAGATAAGAGAAAAAGATAGAGATAGCTAGAGCTCTCAATATTAGTGGATCTATGCTCAAAATTTAGAGTGAATTTCCTGCCGAAAAAAAATCTATTTAACGATAGTATAATATTGAACATGAAAAGCTAGAAACGTTTTTTAGGCAATTCGATGGGATCAGAGTGATTTAGGTTTTTTTGGTGAAAAGAATAATTTAGGTAATCAAATTAAATTTTAAATGAGAATACAAAAAAAAAAAAAACGTATAAATAACTACTTATCTTAATATGCGTACAAATAACTAATTTTGCTTATATTTTTTTTCCATAAGTTACTATATTAAGAGTCGAAGAAAATATTTTACCATCAAAAAATAATATAGTAAAATTAATTCAAAAATATTATCAGTTTGTATTTTAACCCCTGTCAAGATTTTTCATAAATTGCCATGCAATCCAAAAAAACTATTTTAATTCATTTTTCACCATCCAGCAATATAGTACTGTTAAATAAGTTTAAATTGTAATATGCTTTTTCACGCAAAGCTTAGTACAATGAAAGCAGTTGGTGCAGCTTTCTACCTTGATGAGTGAAATTAGAGATGTAGAATTGCTAAAATACCACATATTGAAGAGTTAAGAATCACATGAATCACTTAAATAAAATAAATACTAAAATCAAGTTTTTACATTAGTGATTAGTTATCTTCTAAGGAGTAAGAAAAAATGTGGAACGATAGATAGCATGTGGCTGAATCCCTGGCCCTATCTGAAAGCTCCACCTCTATAAGTAAATCACGTTCACAAAATAAATATCAAAGCTCTCCATCCTACCCAATACTCAAGAAGTTAACATCCTACATAAAATTTGGTATGTCAACACCTTGAATATGGTCTTCTTTTTTTCCTCCTTTATTTTCTTTTCTTCCTAAACGTGTAAAAGCCATATCGATATATACACTCTGCCGTGTAAATTACACATGCGCCACCGAAACAATGCGAGAGATGTTTTGGGGTGATGGTTCTGTCCGGCATAAACAATCAGGTAATGGATTAGCATAAAAGGCTTCTTCTGACCGAAACCTATCCATGTGTTTTGTTCCAGAAATTGGTCCTTTTCTCTTTCTGGGAGAGCCAAGTCTGTGCAACAAATTACAAATGAAATCATGAAATTAGTAGATTATAAAGAGATTTTTCAATAGGTTAAACCAGATAGATAATACCAAATTCATCTCATGTATAAGTACATACATAACAATAAAGAGAAAAAGAAAAAGAAAAGCATCCGGTTTGAAGCTAATAATCACACCCATCACTCTTGCAAACCTGCTTGCTGTAAGTAGTGCTAGCCCTCTTAAGAATGAAGAAGGTTGAGAGATAAGATCTAGTTTTCTAAAATAGATCTCATTCAAAACAAAGTGACCTGTTCACTAATGATCAATGCAGAGAGCCATAGAGGACATATGTTATAGTAATAACAATAAGTGGAACTATGAATATGATATACAATCATATAAGTAGAACAATCAATTAAAGAGTCAAAGAACCATAAACATACATATATATATATGATACGTATACGAACTGGACCTTCAACTATTTGAATTGCTGTGTGTATCGGAAATGATGCTGTACTGTTGCTGTAACACTGTATATCGCCGCCGTATCAGAGTCGTGATACAAAGGTGAATCGGACAATTCTGGTCATCGCGGGTTTTTGAGCCAAGCTGGGTTGGGTCGCACGACCCTGTTGCTCTGGCTTCTGTTTTTTTTATTAAACCCAGCAGCCACTACCTTTGTTCTTTCTTCTATTTTATTCTTTCCTTCTCAACCCACGTGTGTTTACTGTGTTGTTTTATCTACTGTAAAGTAGTTTATTTAGGATTGAAAACATTTTTTTTTATGACTTGAGTTTTGAAGTATTTTGCAGTTTATATATGATATATTGAATCATGTTGTTTTGCTTATGGTGCTGTCGTTTTACTTTAGGTATGAACTCAGACAAATTTAATTAGTCCGAACATTACCTCGTGAAAAGTGGCCAAACGATACACGATAGTACCCCGATTTAACTACCAATCATAACATCTACAGTAAAGGCTTGTCGAAGTACATACCGTCTTCTATGGAGATCAATGATCTTATTTGATAGTTTTTCCCCCTCGGTTATTGTTCCTTGATCCAGTTTATCAAAAAGACGAACAAGGGCTTTCCTAGTTAAACAAAGACATGACAAACCGAACAGCTTTGTAAGGGGGATTAAACAACCATAAAAGATAAATATATCTGCAGCTTGAGTAAAGACCGCCTCACCTGTCTGGAGATATTGATCTTCCACGTCCAAGAAAACGGCGATGACCTTCAACAGCCTTTGCCATGTTTCCAGAATAAGAGGGTATGAACACATCACTTTCAATAGATACAATATAGTCAAGAGCAGCCATTTGAGAAGCATGATTAAAAAAGGGTTCAAGCTCCTCAATAGATGCCAACTTTTCCTGAAATTAATCACAGGTAGGTTAAGATATCAATGCCTCTCAACAGGCTGCTATTAGCCCAAAACATCAGGAGTTGACTCTTCTTTATTTTTTTTTATATTTTTATGCTAGTTGAACAAATAATATACATTATCTTCCTCTCTAATTAACTGTTAAGAGATGCGACGCAAGGAGAAACAGCAGAGAAAATCAAGTTTTTAATCACTAATATATTGGGGATAATTTTTCAGTAGTTTCTGCAATGCCAGTAACAGAATAACTATGATAATTTATCCTTTATTATCAAGTCCAACCCTAGTGCTTTCTAGGATTATATTCTGGTTTGTGGTCTGATAGGTTTGGGAAGGTTTATGTGAGGAAAAAGAAAAGGGATGCAGGGAATCATTTCCCTAGTAACTGGATAAAACAGTACTGATTATCAAGCAATTCAAGTGCTATTTCCTTGGTTCATCTACTGTTTTATCCATTTACTTTTCATTTTCATTCTCATGGCTTTTGGTACCTATCAGAATGCCATTAGACAAAATTGCTCAATATGAAAGAAACATTCTCAGTACTATTCTTGAACAAAAGGGGCCCATCAAGCATCAGCAACATAAAGGAACACAGTATTGCAATTCCTTACCTTGCTCATTAACAATGGATAACGAGATCGTAGTTCGGCCATATGGGATTCACCCCCATATATCTCTCCAGCTGCAATATATATCGGAGTTTTTGATGGATATCCAAGAGCAGTAAGAAAAATTCCAACTTCCTTTGGTGTTAAGGGGCAAAACCCTTTGGACCTCTGTTCCACGGGATCAATATCCTTTATTTTCCAATAGGTAGTGTTTTCTCTATAAATTTACAAACAAAAAAAATTCAAAAATCATAATATATGAGTAAAGACATGAGATTCATGATTCATCTTATCAAAGAATCCATAGTTCCATACCTGATGATCCGCAGCTCTTCAGCTTCATCTAGAGATAAATCATGTGTACACCCACTAAATGCAAGCATATCCTTCTCATAACGTAAATGCAAAGCAATATATGGACCCATTGACCTCATCCTCTCTACCAACAACTACAAGGAAAGTATAAAAGAATGAAAAATAAAACTAATACAGAAGTCATTACCGAAATAGTAGATAGAAAGCAAAAAGGTCAATGAGTTGGCATATCCAAATATACTTTTCCTATTTGTTCAATGCGAGGAGAGAAACGAAGAGCTTCATAACAAGCCCGACAGCGAAGCTTCTGAATGTCTGCAGGTAGGTTGTTGTTCGCCAACCGTGAATCAGATTTGGAAGCACGAATAACCTTAGGAAGTTATATTTTTTCAATGATTGCATAAAATGTTAGGACACAAAGAAAATAAAAGAATGATGGCATAGAACTGTATATAAAAATAGATTTTCAACATACATACTTGGTATTCTTCCCATAAACTACCAATCTCGTTTTCATAGTAATCCATGCCAGACCAGCTTATAAATTGCTTGACCACTCTGGTTTCATTAACCAGTTCTATAGGAAGCGTCTTAATAATTGTTACATCATTAGCTAGAGAGTTAATAAAGTGCTCTTCATCAAAAACATCGGAGAAATTACTGAAAGAAAATCATAAAAACAGAATCAAAGAAGTCAACATTATTTTGTTTTTTCAACTTAGTAAAACCCAACATAGAGAGAAACTGTAACAGAAAAATAATATTAAAAATATTACCTAGTATCTTGCCAGAATGATCTTTTATCAAGTTCTGGAATCACAAGAGTGGCATTTATGATACGAGCTACAGCTACCATATCACATATCTGCAGCAAAAAGAACATATCTTCAGCTTCTGAGAGCAGCAGAATATGACATCCAAGATTGACAAATTAAAATATTCTATGGTCATCCTCATTCAAAATATTGTGATCCATCAACATAACACACAATTAAGCAAGATTGATGTTAATAACATGTATATGAGAGTAACTTAGAGAAAGGAAGAGAGGCCAGACCCCAGAACGCATTTGGTTGAGTCCACCATTTGTATGAACTAAAAGATATCCTCGTGACTCTGCAGGATCTGAATGAACATTCATTAATCTGAGTAAGAACCAAAAATATTAGTAATTGCAACTTGCGAGAATTGTTTTTAAGTTTCTTACTGGTATAATTAGGAGTAGGATTTGTACAGGGCAGAAACCCACGATTTGATGGAGGCTTCCACAGCTTGTCGTAGTCTGAATTACCTCTTGAACCATTCAACTGTCAAATCAAAAGAAGTAAAAAAACAAAAGTGCATAGCTACTTAGCATAAACTAAATATATCCACCCACAAATATGACACACTAACATCTTTGGACATGTACTAAAACTGAATAAAAACAAGTTTAAGGTCATAATCACACAATAGAAGAGATCCATAAACATTCGAAATAAGTAGAACCAACAGAAACAAAAACTAACACCACAAACTAAATTCCCCACCTAGTTGATGGGGAACAAAGAGGAAATACACAAATAAATAAAAATGCATGTTTGCAGCTAAACCTATATTCTAACAATAATAACTTAATAAGCTCTTTGGTTGGTTTAAGATACTTGTATTAGCTATAGAGGATTCTGTTTTCACATAACTTTTTCTCAAAATGTACACAGATGAGATCACCAAAACAATTACAAGCTATTGTTGGAAATAAAGCAGAAGACCTTGGGAGTAGGAAGTGGAGCTTTGGATAAATGGGGAGGAGCTAGCTCTCGTATCCAGCTTTGCAGGTCCTGATGCTGCCAAAATTTGAAACTCAGATAATCAAAAACTAAAACAAAAATGGAATCTTTTAGTTACTAAGAGCTTCCCCAAATAAATTCCAATATCTACATAAAAAATAAATACAGCATACACCAAAGTTAGTGAAACTCCTTGCTTTCGGGGTTTTTAGCCCTCTTTAATCCAATTGTCAAAAAAAAAAGCCCTCTTTAATCTAAAAAAAAGGTCCTTTCTAAGATTGTTAACAGTTAATACTTAGTAGCAATCAATCTCTTTAAGTCAACAAAGCGCAAAATAAGCGTTGAGAAATAACAATTGAAAAACCCTAAATTAAGGTCAAAATTATCCGCATAAATTTATAGTAGATACTCGTACAGAATAATAATAGCGAATGTAGAGCACAGAAAAGAAAAAACCAAAAAACCCTAAAATCCTTTATTTCCAAAAATGAAGAGAGGAAGATGAGAGAAACTAACAGTGTGGATCTTATCATTGAATTTGTGATCTTTGGAAGAAGGAACAATGTGTAGATGAACAGAGAAGAGAGCGAGAAAAGCTATTGAACATATGGCTGCAGTGAGAAACTTCCTCAGCAGAATTAACGAAATCCACTTCCGTTTCTGCATTCCAATCTCTGTAAGCTACTGATTTCAACCAAAGCTATACATGAATGAATCAATTGAAGGAAGATGAGAAAAGAGCAATTTTGATGTAAAGACAAAGAAAGAGAACTAAAAGTCGTTAGCGTTTTTCAGTATTTGATTTGAGTCCAGGAATAATGACTTCTTCACTCTCACACTACTTAGCTTACGTGCCAACTTATGATGATTATAATATTTCCCTTTTAACACCATCCACAATGAAGGAATTGGAGCAATCATCATTTATAATATTTTAACATTATTTTTTAATAAGCACTACATCTCTCCAACTCAATAATTTTAAGAAATTTACTAAATACTTTGATCAAAAAATAAAAATTACTAAATACGTACCATAAATAATTAGGCATCATCACATTATTATTAATAAATAAGTCACATCATTTTTTTCGGATAAGCAATAATTTCATTGAAGGTAGCATAAGGGGTGTCCAACCCTTACAATGGAAAGCATGAAAGGGGGAGGGCCTCCTCAAAACCTCCCTGACCCAAAACTCATTGGGAAAAAGACTGAGCAGAAAAAAAGACTCACACAAAGCTGCGCACTACTGATGAGGAAAATCAACCTAACCCACTGTTTCTCCCCCATCTAGATTACATATTGTTTAGGCATTGGAGTGGGTTAGTCCACCACATTGAAATGGAAATAGAGGAATTACAATTCAACTTATAAATACACCAACTCCAAATATAGTTTTTGATACGAGTCACAACTGAATCGACACTTGGTTCCTCATTCTTGAAAATAGTTCCGTTCATTGTGATCTATATGCTCCAACAAGTCGTCACCCATATAAGATGTTTCTTTCTCTTGGACTTTTTTCTTTTGCACAATTGACCGCACCTATGAAATAGATCTATTATGTTCTGTGATAAGTCGAAGACCAAACCAAGCCAAGCACCGACACTAGACCAAACTGAACTCGCGAACGAACAGGAGGAAAACAAATGGTGCACAATTTCGCAGAATTCGCTGCACATGGGACATATAGCGTCCTCAGTTGTGTGCAGAATTTTTGTGTGCAACAATTCATCGCGCACCGGCAAAGAATTCGACAACAGTCGCCAACCGAACAACAAAACCTTCGAAGGAGCTGCTGTTTTCCAAAAGGACGTCCAATAATTCGGAGGATCCGTATCATTAAAGGTGTAGTCGTCTCGGACCAGCTGGAAATAATATGACTTAACCGAAAATAGCTTAGACGGATCGTGAGGCCAAATCCACTCATCCTTCTTAGTCTTACCTCTAATGGGAGGCGCTCATCGTGAAGATGCTACTAAGAATGTCACCGCCGCCTTAATAAGCGGGTCCGTTGAGTTCGCTCACGGAACCAAACCACACCCAAGAATCATTGTGCCAATGTCCCAGACTAAACACCAAAATGTGTTGTTGATCGCACCCAACAGATAGCAAAAGAAATACTTTTAACAAAGGTTCAATTCCTAACCATTGTTCCTATTAATAGAGAGAGTAGCTATAGAGAGACTTCTCTTTATTAAGAAAATAAAAATAAAAATTTATCTAATTAATCCTTATAAGACACTCTCTTAAATAAGGAAAAG
Organism: Oxytropis ochrocephala; assembly: GCA_020916435.1. Lineage (NCBI taxonomy): Eukaryota > Viridiplantae > Streptophyta > Magnoliopsida > Fabales > Fabaceae > Oxytropis > Oxytropis ochrocephala. The sequence goes on from CM037092.1 coordinate 83,121,939, forward strand.
CCATTTTAGGAAACTACCGTTAGGGGTGCTCTAGCGTTTAAATGGGCCAACACATGTACTTTATTAATATTACTTCCTCTGTTCCTAAACTTTGATCTTTTTACAAATTAAGAAATCATAAATTTGTAATACCTAATGACTAAAGTACCCCTTTGTAGCATTAATACCCAATTTGTATTTTATTTTTTTGGAATTATTGGGAAGAGAAAGAAAATCAGCTGGTAATAAATTAAAAACGTATGAAAAAACTACACTATTAATAATAACCCATTGATATCAAAACATGGAAAGGCAACCCAAACGTATGAAATGAATACTAACTTAGCAACACAAAACTAAAAACTCTTCATCATCCTCTCTATTCAATTGAGTTTAGCAAGATGAAGTGAGTGCAAATTTGGAAGTTGAAGTAGAAAATGTATAGTAGTATAAGAGGAATTTATATAAGAAGATGGTGCAAGATTTAAAACTAATTGGACGGCGGCATATTTTTTGAGGACTATTGCATAGTTTTAGTGGTTTTCGTATAATCTGACCAATTAAATAGTAAGAATTGATGGTATACCGGACGGTTGAAAGAGTTGGAAAGAGAAAAAGAATTGGCTTCAATAAGTCCACTTATTTGGGAATCCAAATGATTTAATATTGTGAATAGTGACAATTAGTTTTAGTTTGGAGATTAATTAAAAATAAAGGGCAAATGTGGAAAAATTAGGTAAATTGTACATTTATATCTCAAAAGTATCAAAGTTTTGGAATAAAAAAAAGAGGCCAAAAAGACTAAAATTTAGGAACAGATGGAGTAATATTTAGTAAGTATCTTTTTTACAATAATATTTAGTAAGTAATCTTTTAGATTCAACACCTCCAAAAAAATTATTAAATAAGTTTCATAAATAACTACACTTATTACCTTATCAACAAATAACTCATTATTTATTATCTTACCAAATAACTTATTATTTTCAAAGACACTTAAAAGTAGGAGAGATAAAATGTATACATAAGCACTATTCTTTATAAATACCCAAGAAATATTTGTCCAAAATGGGGTAGTTATTTAGCATGATGCCATAATTAGGGGTGGAAATAGGTTGGTAGAAATTTGGGTTTTGCGTGGGCAGTGCAGTGCGTGTTGAAAATGATGGGTGCGAGCTTGACATGTGGTGCGTGATAGAAGTAGACTTTTGAGGCCTAGTCGGCGCTTTTTGGAAGCTCCGACTAGAGGCTTGCAAGCCTATTTAAAAGTTTATTTCACCAAAAAAATCACGAAAGTCTACTACCTTTGAGTAGTGAAGACTTTGTAAATAGACGAACAAGTTAATCAATCAATGATATTAGTATCTAATTCAAGATCTAACAAAATCTTTTAGAGAATTTATTGTATTTTATTTTATTATTTTATTAAATATTTCAAAAGTGGGAATAATTTATATTAAAGTAAATATAATATTTAGTTTTGGTTTATCATTATTATAATATATATATATATATATATATATATATATATATATATATAGGCTAAATTACTGTTTTGGTCCTTTATCTTTTGGCCTTGATTTCATTTTGGTCCTTTATCTTTTTTTTTCTCGTTTTAGTCCTTTATGTTACAGTTTTGTGTCAATTTGGTCCTTTTTGTAGTTTTTCATTCAAAATGACACAAAAAAGGACCAAATTGACACAAAAAAGGACCAAATTGACACAAAAAGGACCAAATTGACACAAAACTGAAACATAAAGGACCAAAACGAGAAAAAAAAAAGATAAATGACCAAAATGAAATCAAGGCCAAAGATAAAGGACCAAAACAGTAATTTAGCCATATATATATATCTCGGGAACTATTAAGGTTGAATCGCCTTTAATAGCCGTTTTGGTGGGAAATTTTTTTCCACCATTTACCAATATACCCCTCATTTTGTACCCCATTGTTTACCAATATACCCCCACTCTATATTTTTGGACCGATATACCCCCACTCTATATTTTGTACCCCACCATTTACCAATATACCCCTCATTTTGTACCCCACTGTTTACCAATATACCCCCAATATATATTTTTGTACCGACATACTCCTGACAAATTTTTTATTTGTCCAACAATCTTTTTTATTTATTATTATCTCTCTTAATTAATACACAATCGTTGACTTCCCCAATTTTGGTGGGATTTTTGGTGGGAAATTTTTATTCCCACCATTTACCAATATACCCCTCATTTTGTACCCCACTGTTTACCAATATACCCCCACTCTATATTTTTTTACCGACATACCCCCACTCTATATTTTATACCCCACCATTTACCAATATACTCCTCATTTTGTACCTCACTAATTTTTTCCACCATTTACCAATATACCCCTCATTTTGTACCCCACTGTTTACCAATATACCCCCACTATATTTTTGGACCGACATACCCTCACTCTATATTTTGTACCCCACCATTTACCAATATACCTCTCATTTTGTACCTCACTGTTTACCAATATCCCCCACTCTATATTTTTTAACGACATACCCCCACTCTATATTTTGTACCATACCCCACTTTTTTTATCCACTTTTGGTGGGAAATTTTTATTCCCACCATTTACCAATATACCCTCATTTTTTGTACCTCATCATTTACCAATATACCCCCACTCTATATTTTGGACCGACATACACACGACAAATTTTTTTTTTTTCATTCAACACTTTTTTTATCCACTTTTGGTGGGAAAATTTTATTTCCACTATTTACCAATATACCCCTCATTTGTACCACATTGTTTACCAATATACCCCCACTCTATATTTTTGGACCGACATACCCCCACTCTATATTTTGTACCCCACCATTTACCAATATACCCTCATTTTGTACCTCACTATTTACCAACATACCCCCACTCTATATTTTTTGATGACATACCCACGACAATTTTTTTTGTCCAACACTTTTTTTAATTATCAAAATTTACCCTTCATTTTGTCTGCCCATTGTTTACAAATATCCCCACTCTCTATATTTTGGGACCGACACATTGTTGCCTCATCCCACTAAGGGCTATTGTTGTCTCTTCTGCCTTATATATATGTGTTGCGTATTTTTATACCCCTTATAAAATGTTGATGTTTTTGAAACTACATCCCAGAGGCGCATTAATCACCTCTCTCAGATCGCACGCAGAATGCCAAATCTAGTATATATCGGGAACTATTAATAGAAGATCCACTTTATTAGCCAAAAGAAGCGGCAAATGTTCCACGACTGTGGATGGCATAAATGTAGTTAAAGTAAATATCAGGGGCAATTATCTAACAGATGAAACCCCTCCCCACGCCACCCCACGCCACCCCACATGCCGTCCTCTTCTCTCTACACTTCCTTTCCCTCTCACCCCACACGCCGTCCTCTTCTCTCTCCACTTCCTTTCCCTCTCATCTCTCTCCACTTCCTTTCATCTTCTTCGTTTCTCTCTCTTACCTTTCACCATGGCCACACTCTCACTCACCACTAATACCCACTAAACCCCACCGCTCCAACCGTCGTGTCATCCCGCTACTCCGATTGCCCACCAACACAGAAACGAAATGCTGAAATGAAAATCGCGATGATAGGTGGTTGTTGCTTGAGATTTGATGTTAGATCTAATCTTGTATCAAAGTGAGGCACTACATCGATGCTCACATTCGTCACAGAGCTGACGGAAGAGAAGCAAATCTTTCCACCATCGCCGACAACGTCATCCGCCTACATCTGCCTCCTCAATTACAAGAGTTCCTCGCCTCCCAAGTTCGCCTGATTTCTAAATTTTAGGGCTTTTAGTTTTACCCAAGTTTTAATTCTTCAATTTTACCGAAGCCAAGATTCCAGCCGTTCTTGATTATCTTGGAATTGTCATTGAGGCACGCCACTGCTCCACTCCTTTAAAGCAATTAAAGATTAACACTTTCAATTTCAATTGCTGCCTGCAACCATGAGTTAAAAGAACATTAAAAGTTTTAAGATCCCTTTTTAGCTTCTGACTCAACTCATAGTTATGACATTATTTATACAAGAACATATGAGATAGATACTACTGCATTGTGTCTCCTTATTTTTGATACCTTAAAGCTCCAGTATGCAACATATTAATAAAGGTGGCTGCTTCATATAATTTTGTTGCTCTGTTTTTTTTTCATTGCAGGCAGGTTGCAAGTTTCTTATATTTGCTCACCATAAACTAATGATTGATTCGATACACGAGTTTCTTCTTGTAAGGCCCCTTAAATTTTACTCATTTCATCAGAGTGACGATAAACACTTATGAGAACTGTTCATATTTCCCCCAAAAAATCAAAAGTTTGTTGCATCCGATTTGATGGAAGTACACCCGCTGCATTGAGGCACCAATTGGTTACAGAGTTTCAGAAAAAGATGCTACCAAGGCACAGCAGTGGTGTGGTAATTTCATTCATATGTTTTCATGTAGTTATCTTTCTCTTTTGTCTGTTGAGATCTTGGACAATAGTTCTGGTGTAAAATATGGGCAAGAATGTGATATTTTCCTTTTCATATCTTGTCCTGCAGTTATCTATCAAAGCTAGAGGAGTTGGGTTAACTTTAAGTGCTGCCAGCACAGTCTTATTTGCAGAGTTGTCTTGGACTCCTGGCGACGTGATTCAGCCGGGAGACTGTGCTCACAGAATTGGCCAAGTACTTTCAAACCTGGTTGTTGTTACATCATTTATATTGTCACATTTCAATTGGTATTAGACTACATGGCATGTGCAAGGCATGTTTTATTCCCATTTGAATATAGAGTGTGATATATTCAGTTATTTCTTCCATATAATAGCTGGTCCTATTTATGCCCTTAATTTATTCATTTGTATTTGTTCTTTCAATGGTTAAAACTTATCTAGACATGTACTTAGGCCGAAAATATATAGATGTTTTCTGTCGTCACTTGGGTAGTGGCTGTGTATTGTTTAAAGTCTATAGGTAATGATGTTGAGATCACACACCCCACTCCCACTATTGCGCAAAGATGTTTACAAAATGCTCTTAGCTTAATTATGGATTGATTTCAGCACAAAAATTGTATATTGGTTTGCAAAATGTACATTACTTATTGGAACAAACTTCATTGTGGTATTGGTTGCACATTTATCATTGGTTGTTTTGGAATGATAGCCTCTGCATGATTGTTACATTATATTAAGTCATAATTGTTGATTCTCCTATCTTGATAAACATGCTGAAGTTCTTTTGCTCATAATTGTAAAATAGTAATAATATGTATTGTTTGAATTGGCAAGTGAAATGTTTTGCTTGCATTCTGGAGTGATAAAGAGAAGCCATGTGATTTTTATAAAAACAAAACCCATTGATGATGCATCCTAGACTCAATCCACAATACCATACTCCAGACTTACTCAATTAATCATTACTTTTATCTTGATATGGATGGATCATTTCTCCACTGCTATTCTGAAAAAGCTACTCCACATGTTTCTATTTATGCTTTCACCTTCTGTAGATGCACTTTTTAAATTTCATGACACCTACAATTTACAATGTTGACATGAATAACTTTCTATAGGGTATATATATATGTATGTGTGTGTGTGTGTTTATTCCATCTATACATTATATGATTTTAATACAGGTGTTTACGCATTTCAGGCATAATTTTCTCATCAACACCAGGGATTTCCTTTGTGTCATTTCACCGAACAATGTAAACTTTCTGATTTACAGAACACAGTGTTTTACGATTAGGCTCACATGCATTGTTACCATTGAAGGTCACTGTGGAGGACAAGTTTGGTATTGCCCATGCTGGGTTCGTTGGTATTGATTATGTCAACAAGCCTTATCTTCAGACCAACACGATAAAAATCGGTGAGGTTTATCAGTACGAGGAACATGCAATGATACAGTTATCTTATCGAAGTGGGGGTCGTTTCAAGGTGTTTGTGCCCATATCCTCTGAGTACTTTTTCCAAGACAACCAGGAGGTTGGAGATGTCAACGAAAATGACTTTCACAATGGTGCATATGATCATGCTGATGGACCAGGTCTAATCAATGAAATTGATGATGAAATGGAGGACTTCCCGAATCCTGCAGACAACATCAATGAATTGGGTCTTATTATGTTTAAATATGCTCTAATGTCATTTTAAAACATGCATATATATGCCACCGTTTAAGTGTTTTGCTACACAATGACTTTGTGGGGTTATGTAATCTTTGTTTACAATATTCCAAATCACCAATTCTTCAATTACAAATATAGTAACAACGCCAATCTCTCCATATTGACACCAAACAAAGTGTTGGGTAAAACCTATTACATCTCAGCGTCTCGATAGCCGCCCCGTGCGTACGCACGGGTGTGTGTCCTAGTAGTAAGAGAATGAGGCATGGGATATGAGCAATAGCTTCACTATTTTGTAATATCAAGTACTGAACGATTTGAAGATATATTGGTACTCGTGTCATGGAAGGAATCGCTCATTGCATTCCCAATTCCGACCGGCAAGACTATTCTAATTAATGATACATCACAACTTTCTAAATCCTAGATTGGACTTAGATTAGGGCTTTTAATTACAGCTTTGCCCCAATAGAAACTTCAGTTAACAGATTAAATCTTAAAAATCTTTAAAAAAAATGCCCACAATTGCCTCCAAAATATGAAATGTTCAAAACCTTATCTCATTGAAACTTCAAATTATGTAATCAAGTTTGTGCGCATAGCGTACAATGCATTTATACTACAGATTTGATAAGTGTTGTCAATATTCTCTTTAGCACTCTATTTCCAACACTCTCTTTATGATTAGGTAAAACTTATGTGGGTTCTACTAAATTAGTGGGAACTATTTTCAAAGTGGTGAAACCTACATATACTTTATCCAATATTTAAAAGAGTATTAAAGAGAATAATAATGGCCAAAAAGACCAAAATTACACCGCCGTGAACCCGCCAAAAATTGGGCGAGGCAGGCCAACCTACCAGAGGATAGTGAGTTGAGAAGTTGAGCCTGCTCCTCCCCTCGACGGGTTGGCGGGCCGACGGGCTAGCCCGCCATTAAAATAAGCAATTAAAAACATATTTAAACCTTACTTTTCCCTCTTAACATAGGTGGGTTGACGGGTTGGCCCGCCCAAACTCATCAAAAACAAGATAAAAAAAGCGGATTAGTGTGTTGATTCGCTACAACCCACAAAAAACATTAAAAAATATTTAGAAATAGTTAAAAACAAGGGAAAACATAAAAGATAGAAAGAAAAAAATAAAGTAGGCGGGTTGGCCCGTCCCGCCCTACTTGTGACCCACCGAGTTAGGCGAGACAGTTTCTGATGGTTGCTTAGGTGTGAAATCACCAACCCAACCGACCATTTTTGGCAAGTTGAGCAGTCACGCCCGTTTTGTCATCCCTAAAAGAGAGTGTGCTAAAGGGAGTGTTACTACCACTTGCTACGAATTTTGAATGGAATAATGCATTCACAATATATTTAAGGACGGCGGGGTAGACTTAAGGAGACGCTGGCAAGGAGAGTCCTTAATAGAGCAATTCTACACATGGGAACAATCTTGATTCTTGACCTTTAACTTCAAGTATGCTAATGCTAAGATACCTTCGCTGTCATCAAACAAGCACAACAGCACAAGCAATTCCATATCATCCTTAAAATGGTTCCATTACTTATACACCTTTCTTCACATTTTCCCTTTGTCCCTACTTATACAATCCCATGTTTTACCTTTGTGGTTTCAAGTGTAGACCATATTCTCCCTTTCTTTCTTTTTAACTATTTTAGAAATGTTTTAGATATACCCTATAATGCACCATCTAGGAACTTTGTTACATTCATCCTGAAAAGGGGTGAGGAATGAAGGTACTAATCGAAATGCTTTTAAACTATCTAAAAGAATCTTTACAAAGAACATTTAACATCCAAACTATTCACTCCAATGACATAAGCATATTAATAGGTTAATAGAACTAGTATATATTAAAGTGATTAACTACATCTTTGCTTATCAACGTTTACTTTGAAATTTAATAGTAAGCTTACGTTTCTTTCCGTTTTGTTTCTTTATTATTATTCAGTTTCAAATTCAATTCTTATTATCGTTTTTCCGTTTCAAGGTTATTCATTGCTTATTCCGTTTTCTTTTTACTGCATAATATATATTTATGACCATACTTTTTGAAGCTTTTTTATATAACTGTTTAACAGAAAACTCCTTTTTTTAGAACTATGGGTTTGATAAGAGAATTTTGGAACAATGATAGAATGGAAAAAATCATTCTCTCTTTTCTAATGAAATACTCTTGGGCAAGGTTCTAAATAGCGGTGTGATGCGATTCTTGATTGCGTTAAAAGCCAGCGGTTTCGGACGTCGCGTCATCAATTGCGGTCGTCGCGGTGTGAATTAATCACAACATTGCACAAACTCACAGTAATTTACTAATCTACTTCATTCAGACCACATATTGCATTGCAAAAAGCCCACCCCACCACTCAATTTTTTTTCCAAAAAAAAAACCCCACATGCCTCTCTTCTAGAAAAAACGTTGAAAGTAAAATAAATAAATAAAAAATTTAAATTCTTTGTTTTGGTCTTTATCTTTAGTTTTAATTTCATTTTGGTCTTTATCTTTTTTTTCGTTTTGGTCCCTCATGTTTCATTTTTGTGTCAATTTGGTCCTTTTTGTAATTTTCCATCCATCTTCTTTGACACAAAAATTACAAAAAGGACCAAATTGACACAAAAATGAAACATGAGGACCAAAGCGAGAAAAAAAAAAAAGATAAAGGACAAAAATGAAATTAAGACCAAAGATAAAGGACCAAAACAGTAATTTAGCCATAAATAAATAAAAACCCACTAAAAAGCACTGGAAGAAAGGTGAAACCCACCTCACGAGACTCACCCTTACAGAACTCATCCTCACACTCAATAATCTCCCTCACCCTGACGGTGAAAGAGTTCCACTCAGCCACTCAACAATAGTGCCATCAAATGCAAGCAAAGCACACAACCATTGACACACATACACCACCAGGTCTGGAATTTTAGAGAGAAAAGGATGCTCAGCGAGGAAGAGATCGAAGGATGTTCAATGGGAAGAGATCGAAGGATGCTCAACGAGGAGGAGATCGAAGATGAATCGAGCTCATAAGAAAGAGAAATTTGGGCGTCATGCAAGACCCAAAACTGCTTCATTCTCTTTGTTTTTGATGAACGATGGTACGTAGCGGTCGTCGCGGCCGTAACGGCGGTACATCGCGATCGTTTCTGGTGATTCTATTTCACTCTGTTGTAGCGGTCAGTAACGGTAACGGCAGCTGCCGATACCGTTTTGTCACGGACGTTTTTTGTGTCGCGCTCCGTTTTTTAAAACCTTGCTCTTGGGTTCATCTCCCGTCACATATCCAATTCATTCTTGTCAGCTCGGATACCTCGATCGCTACTGTGATTGAGAAGGATCGGTTGTATCTCGGGGAATTTGCGCTGTAGAGGCGGATAAATTCTTCAGGACAGCTACCAGCGCCTCCGGTTATTTTTCCTAACGTGTTTTGTGTTCGCAGGTACTCACTGTTGTTAATGTTTCAAAGCGCATATTACTACAATCTGAAGAATTTATCTCTATGGCTAACGCAACCAACAACAACGGTGTTAACAACGACAGTAACATATCCTAACTTTATCCCACAGCCACACAACAAAGTGAATTGAACGTGCATTTTGTTGGTTGGTGAAAGTAAAGAGAAGAGATTTAAGTGTTTGTGGGTCCTGTTATTGAATTGGCCTAATGCTATGTTGTGGATTTTGCATTGGATATTGTTGTATTTGATGCATAGCTTCAAAATGATTAGTGGTAGTTGGCCTATTTGGTTGATGGATGGCGATGATGCTACTATGGATGAGTTAGATTTGGAAGAGACAAATATTAATCCAGTGAACGTTGCAGCGAGTGCAAATTACGATGTTGTTGTTTTGCTTATGCGTACTAGTGAGCTCACTCTTTCTTTTGAAGGTGAGGTTTACGTTTCTCCCGCCACACCTCAGAAAGTTCATCCGCTGAGAGAAGCGTCATTAAGGCGTATTAGCAAATACAAGGAGGTGCTTTATTAGCGATGGACGTGGCCCAATTCAGTGAAACGCCCAAGACCGTGTCTTGGTCGCAATTCTCGGCGACCGTAGTACCGTATTTATCGCAACGGCGGTCGCCTGCGGTGGTATAAAAACCACCTCCATCCATACCGTCAGTGCACGCAATTCCTATCTGTGATACCGCCTGTTAGCACACCTCCGACTAGTAAGCGTCGAGTGTCTTTGCGGTACCACCCGAGGTGTTCTCAAGACCGGTCCTCATCCTACATCAGCGACCAGACGAAGGAGCAGCGATCAACATCTACACTTGGTGATCAAGGTACGATCATTTGGCGACCACAGTGGGAGCCCGAGCGCTACCCCACCTTGAAGATGGGCCCGAAGAGAATTACTACGCGGGCATCCACTCAGCACGACTTTGCCGGCCAAGACGCCCGCCCGCAGCAGACCCCGGAGGGCGTGCCTCTAACTGTCGATGAATCCCAAGGCAATCCTCGCCAGGAACCCTTAGTCTAGGGCGGGCAAGGTGCAGCCTTAGAACTGGCACATCAACAAATCCCGAACGAGCTGGCCGAGGCCGGGATCTTGGAGCCCTTACCGGAGCACGTCACCCAGGTCGTTCTCCAGTTACTCCAAAGCAAAAATCAACTCATAGCTGACCGGGACGATCTGATATCTCGGCTCGAGAGAGGGTCCATGCCAGCTCGTCAGGGGACAGACCACGGAGAGCCCTCCGCCCAAACTCGCCCTTCGCGAAGAGCCAGAAGTCCACCTCGAAGGAACGTCTGCCATCGATGAAGTACCTCTTGTCGCTCTCCAGCTCGAAGAGTTCGGGCGCACAGATCACCCGCTCGCAGGAACGTGCGCAGTCGCCGTTCCCCTTCACACGACTATGATTATGCAGACCCACTCTACCGCCCTGAGTCGGACCGTTCGTCTACAAGATAATCTTCATGCGAATCCTCCGGCTCCAGGCGTTCTAGAAGCCGTTCGTGGGACCCCTATGACGAGTTGAATGAGTATCGAAATGGGGAAATTAGAGATGTTTCACGCCGACCGAGGAAACACCACTCCATTCAAAGCAGAGGCCGATCGCCCCAAGGGCCTCCTATGTACGGACATGCGACCGGCGGAGGTTTCTACGAAATGCCGACCGGTGAGGCATACCTCACAATGACCACTTTGGGCCAAACGACTTTCCGGCCGGCCATGGACCCCTTCACAAGGAAATTAGGCGCTATCGCATTCCCGGGGACCTCGAAGCCGCCTGACCTCAACAAATTTGTGGGCGAGGTGATCCCGACAAACATATCATGTACTTCAACAACTACGTAGCTACGAGGAGTTGGGTTCCACAATGAAGTGTCGTTTGTTCCTCGATCCACTTGACGGACGGGCTCTAGAATGGTGGGAGTCGTTGCGCCGAACACTATTTCCTCTTGGGAAGGCTTGATCGAGTCTTCTTAGCAAACTACACGACCAACCGGTGCGATGATCGCCACGAGGAACACTTGGATACGATTATCCAGGGGACAATGAATCACTAAGACGAGTACATAGAGCGATTCAATGCCGAGGCCGATCAGTCTTGCGACGCCCGATAGGGACAAGTGAAGTACCTCGAGAGGGCATCGCGGACCATAGATTCGTTGAAGAATTCACTTTGAACCACATCTACGACTAGAGTGGCAAAATGGGTCGGCCCGCCGGCCCAAGTCGGCCAGCCCATAAAACCATAAAATTTGGGCCTAAAAAGTTGAGCCCGTTTTTATCAGGGCTTCTTAGCTTGGGATCCATAAAAGCTTTGAGCCGTCTGGGCTTGCCCGCCGAACAGCGGGTAGCCCGCGAGCCCGCAAATTAAAATAATAACGTTAGACTTATAATATAATTCTTGTCAAAAGTCCAAAATCAGTAAGCCAAACCTACCCAATCCAATATTTGCAACCCAAATGAAACGTTTATAATGTTTAGTGTTGTAGTTTTTTTTCTTTTTTGGTGAGAAGAGTTGTAGCTTTATTACTAATAATAACATGTTACTGGCAATTTGTTTTACAAAAGGCTGCGCTGCTTCTCCAAGGAGTTTCACCGAGAGAGGCAACATGCATAAATTACTTTTTCTCGCATAAATTATTTTGGTTAACTCTTTAGTTAATGATGGGCGCCAATTACCTCGCATACTTGAGAATATTTACTTGCCAAAGAAAATTGTTTCTTCGTTGGGATCCGAGAAAAACTATAAGCTAGCATAGTGTTTGTCATTGCAAATTCCATGCTTGCAGCGACTAAAGTATATATACATGTAATCTAACGATATTTGGACTAAAAAAAGTAATAAAATCCTAAAAGAGCATATCTATATTTTATTTTTTTAAAAAATATTTTTAATTAGTGTTACGTATAATGCGGGCTAGCGAAAAGCCCGTGGTCATGTATAGGGCGGGCTTGGGCCATCAAGGTTGAGCGAATTTAAATCCGGGCTTTTGGCCCGGCCAGTAAAGCCCAAGCTCGTCATGGGCGGCCCGATGTGGGCGGGGTAGCGTTGCCGACTCGTCACGACCTCAAATCGTTCTCCCGCAGAGCCAACGACCACATGGCTTATGAGGAAACTCTTCTTTGAAGAAAGGTCGCCCGAGTGCGACCTAGAGAAGATGACAATGGCGGGGCAAGACTCAAGAAAATCGGGAAAGCAAGCGCAGTACCGGCCTAAGAAGTATGAGCATCGAGCGAGGATCAACGCTCCCATAGCCCAAATATTTTGAAGTGTCGAACAATGAATTTGTTGATGTCAAGAGGCCCGATCCATTTGGTACTCAAAAAGGGTGCCGGCGACTAAGAGATACCGCTTGCGGTACCATAAGAGCAAGCGGTCACGACACCAATGATTGCATGGCCCTAAAGGGCGACATTGAAGATCTCATCCAAAAGGGAAGTTAAAGCGATAGAAGCGGTGGTGTGAAGCGGATGAGAAAAAGAAAAGTGGGGCGAAGCCTCAGTCAAAAGGCAAAGTAACGACCACAGCGATCATAGAAGCAATAGCGTGCAAGGACACCTCCGAAGAGGGCGTCCGGACGGACGGCGGCGGCCGGAGGGTGGCCATGGTTATACAAGGTGGAAACCGCTTTAGAAAAAGGGATTCAAAGAAGGCCATGAAAAGAAAATGGAACGATCTCATGATGGTTGGATCGACATCTACAGAACGTCCGGCTTCGAATAGGCCGTCCATTTCTTTTGGAGATGAAGATCTACTCGACGGCAGAACCAATAGTTACGTTCCATTGGTGGTCAGGGCGGTAATGGCCAACACAAGCACGCCGACTTACAGTGCGACCAAGGCGATTCGGCCCGACATTATGTTCGAAGAGCTGATCGATAAACTTAAGGTGGATCGGAGTGAGATCACCCCACATGCCGATCCAACCCCCCTAACAGGGTTCAACGGGGCGGTCACCTACCCCTTGGGAACGATAGAACTCTTGGTTACTTTTGGAGACGATTCGGGAACAAGCACCAAATATCGGACGGTCAAGACGGCATTTTTAGTTCTACCTATCAAGTCCTACTATCAGTGTATCATAGGCCGGCCGACCCTGGGAAAATTGGAGGCCGTTGCTTCCACAGTCCATCTAAAGATGAAGTTCTACAGTAAGGACAATCAGGTCGTAACTCGATGGTGACCGGAGGCGCCAAGCGAAGCCACTATTTGTATCAAGATATCTGCGGCGAGTAGGATAGAATCTGACCCGAGGAGTGCAGGCAGAGACACCAAGTTAATCTTCGCGACACGACGCCCCGGTATGATCCTCGACAAATGACCTAGAGGGCGATGATGATGATTTAGCCCGTGAGCTAAAGAATAGGTTGAAGAGGCCCGAGCCACATGGAGAACTGATTGACGTCCAACTAGGGGACGACCCAGGAAGGACGGTCAAGCTTGGAAGCGGCCTACCTGAACAAGTCGAGTAGGATCTCATAGCCTGCCTTAAGGAGTATGCAGATTTGTTTGCATGGCAAGCATCTGACATGCCCGGTATCCCAACAGAGATTGCATGTCATATTTCGCGATGGATGAAACAGCCGGACGATCGCCTGAGGAGGCGAACCCAAAATTTGGAGAAATCCCAAGCGGCAGCTCAGGCCGTTGACGACCTAATCAAGGCCAATTTCATTGAAGAAATAAAGTATACGACCTGGTTGTCCAACGCTGTGTTAGTCAAGAAGAAAAATGGCAAGTGGCACATGTGCGTCGACTACACAGATTTGAACAAGGCATGCCCGAAGGATGCCTTCCGGTCTGCGAGCATCGATCGTAAGTCGGTCGATGGGGCATCGGGCTATAAATTGTTATCGTTCCTGGACGCCTACTCTGGGTACAATCAGATTACAATGTATCCACTCGATCGCCACAAGACTGCCTTCATGACAGATCGTGGCAATTTGCAATACAAGGTTATGTTGTTCGGCCTGAAGAACGCTGGGGCGACCTACCAGCGTATGATGAACAATATTTTCAAAGAGCAGATCGGTCGGGTAGCTGAGGTCTATCTAGATGATATGATCATTAAGAGCAAGGCCGACCAAGATCATGCGGCCGACCTGAGAGAGGTCTTTGAAGAAGCAAAAAGAAATTCTCTAAGGCTGAACCCAGAGAAGTGCACCTTTGGAGTTAGGGCCGGGAAGTTCTGGGATTTCACCTACGAAGGGGATAGAGGCTAACCACGATAAATGCGAGGCGATCGCCGATATGAGGCCGCCTCCACAAAGAAAGAGATCCAACGGTTGAATGGCATGATCATTGCCTCTGTCAAGATTCATACCTAAATCCGCTTGCAAGTCGCTCCCCTATTCAAGCTCTTGAAGAAGGAAGTAGAATTTGAATGGGCCAGGCCGGTGCCGTGAGCACTAGAAGCGATTGAAGGAAGCTCTGACCAACCCGCTCGTCATGACCAAGCCAGAGCCGGGAGAAACCCTATATCTGTACTTGGCAATAACTGAAGAGGTATTGAGTGTCGTCCTGGTCAGAGAGAACGACTAAAGCAAAATCCGGTCAACTTCATTAGCAAGGTGTTCTGAGGACCGAGTTGAGATACGGAGGATCGAAAAGTTAGCCCTTGCACTACTAGTGGCCGCCCGACGTTTGAGACCTTATTTCGTGGCTCACCAGGTCGTCGTAAGGACGGACCAACCCATAAGACAAGTCCTCCATCGGCGGACTGGCGAGCGAATGATCAAATGGGCGGAGGAACTTAGCGAGTCGGCATCAAATTCGAGTCGAGCGGCGCCAAGAGCTCGAAGTGTTGGCGACTTCATTGCGAAGAAATGACTCCAACGCGGGGGGCGGCCACCGGACACAATGTGGACATTACACGTGGGCCGGTTCCTCCAACAACAAAAAGCGATGGGGCGGGCCTTATATTAGAAAAATTGAAGGCCTTGCGGTAGAAGTGTCTCGACATTTGCGTTCCACACCTCCAACAATCAGCCGATCACGAGGCATGCATAGCCGGGCTGCAGCTTGCAAAACAATTCAACGTCGACCGAGTAGAACTACACTCAGACTCCTTGCTGGTCGTTTCCCAGATCCAAGAATTATTTGATGCAAAAGACGAGGTGTTGAAGAACTACCTGGCCAAAGTTAGGGAGCTCCTCCGGCAATTCGGCCAAGGCGAGAGGTCAAACACGCGTGCGACGTAAAACGTCCGGGCTGACATCTTATCAAAACTAGCCAATACGAAGACACCGGGCAATCATAGAAGTTTAATTCAAGAAACCCTGACTCGGCCGAGCGTCTCAACTAAGCCTAGTCAATCCTTGGCCGTCCTCACCATTGAAGCAGAAGATGATTGGATCGCTCTCATCCTGCGCTACATCACATTAGGTGAGGAGCCGACCGATCCAAAGAAGGCCAAGACTTCGAGATTACGGTCTTCCAAATACTCGTGATCGGAGGAAATTATCTGAGAAGAGGATTCTCCGCCCGCTTCTCAGATGCTTATCGTCGGTCGAAGCCGACCATGTCTTAAGAGATATCCATGAGGGGATGTGTGGCAGCCATCAGGGCGGGCGGTCCATAGCGAGAAAAGCGCTCAGAGTTGGTTACTACTGGCCGACCATAGACGAAGACGCCAAGAAGCTAGTGCAAAAATGCAAAAAATGCCAAGTGCATGCAGACGTTCACGTTGCCCCCTCATCGGAGCTGCAAAGCCTCACATCACCTTGGCCGTTCGCTTGGTGGGGAATGGATTTGTTAGGTCCTTTTCCACCTGCACCAGGCCAGTTCAAATTCCTGATCGTTGCAGTGGACTACTTCACAAAATGGATAGAGGCCGAGCCTCTAGCGACCATAACCTCGGCAAAGGTCAATAAGTTCTTTGGTAGGAATGTCCTAGCTTAGGTTCGGAGTTCCCAACAACTCATAACGGACAATGGCACCCAATTTGCGAGATAGAAAATTCGAGAGAAATGTTGGCGGCTTAGGAGTGAAACATCGTTTCACCGGTCGAGCATCCCGACGACGAGCAGGCGGGGGCGGCCAAGAGTCATCTACGTGGGTTGAAAAGAAGACTTGATGAAGCAAAGGGAAATTGGGTGAAGAAGCTGCGATCCGTCCTTTGGGCATATAGGGCGACCCCGTTCATCGGCCGGGAGTCACCTTTCAAAGCCGGTCTATGGGATGGGCGATGTAATTCCCATAGAGATGAGCGAGCTAAAGCGGAGAACGACCAATCCTCGGCGAGGGTCGACAACGGCCAGGGCATTAAGAGAAGAATTGGACTGGTTGAAGAAGCTGCGCAATCAAGCATCCCGCAGAAGCATTGATCAAAGCGAAGGTCGTTGCCGATACAACGCGGGTGTGCGAGAAAGAGACTTCCCATCGGACGGTTGGTCTGGGCGGGCGGACGTTGGCAACAAAAATGCTCGTCAAGGAAAGCTAGCCCTAAATGGGAAGGCCCGCATGCGTGTCATCAACAAGGCCGTTTGTGGGGCGTCTGAACTAGAAACCATGGAAAGGCGATCATCCCCGGGACATGGAATAGCGATAAACTAAAGCGATTACTACGTTTAGTACATCATTTTGTAATCGATCAATTATTGAATGAATAAATGTCGGTGGCGCTCTTTTTCCCCATCGGGTTTTTTACAGAGGCCCGTTCTTTAAATTCTTGTGTTTTAAATTATTTGCAAATATCGAGCGGCCGGCCGCTCGAAATGCGCGCGATAACGGAGCGGACCGTATGGCCACCTAGTTGGCCCAAACGAATATATACCCGAACGGTCCAGCGAGTATCACCGCGTTGACCCGATCGATCGTAGGCCGCGGCGACTACAAAGAGTGCCATCGAAATGGCCCGAGGGTTAAGTGATAACCTGATCGATCGTGGCCGAGGCGACCTACAAAGAGCGCCGTCGAGCGACACCAAATTCGAGTCATTAGAATGACCCAAGCGGTCGAGTAACGATCAATATAGCGAATATAGGGCCGAAGCGACCTATAACGAGTGTTTTGAAAACACACGAAGGCCGGTCGACGATCGCCTAAAACGAGTGCCTTCGAAAAGGCCAAAAATAGCGACCTATGACCGGCGGTATTTCGTAAGTTAGAAAAGTGCAATAAGAAAGTGCAAAGACAATAAGAAGACAGAAATAAATTCAAAAAGAAGCAAGTTAAAATTCATTACAAGGAAAGACGTCTGGTCGAAGTCGAAATTGCAAAAGTACAAGAGTTACACCGCTCGCAGGCAGGCAAAATACAAAGCTCATCATTTCTTGGCGCGCCCCAGGATCACCGATCGTTTGCGGATCATCTTGCCGTCATCATCCATCCTCGCAGGCAAGACGATCTCTTCACCCTCCACCACATGATCGGGCTGCACCAGACGACCGTCGTATTGGATGCCTCGGGCGGCGAGCAACTTCATTTGAGCCACAGCGTTGTCGAATTGGTAAAGGGCCGCCCCTTTGGCCACAGAAGCTACCTTAGCAACCTCTTCTTGGATGGTAGCCGTCTTGACCTCCTCAAAGCGAGCGACCTTGGCTTTAAGGGTTTTCACCAGTTCGGCAAGTTCTTTATTCCTGGTCGCTAGCTTGCCCCTATATTCGACTGCCGGCTTTCTGTCTTTCTCAGCGGCCGCTAGCTTGATTTTGGTCTGCTCCAGGGCGGCGATCTCAGGTTCAAGCTCTTTGAGTTTCCGCTCAGCCGCCTCAAGCTCCTTGACTTTCCGCTCGGCCGCATCCTGCTCTGCCTTAGCACCTGAAATGGAAAACAAGGTTAACAGACGAACATCACATATTTGGCCAAAGCGATTAAGCGTAACGAGCGACTTACGTGCTTGATTGTTCTTCAAATCCTTCAGCGTCTTGTTGGCGGACTTGAGCAGGTCGCCACAAAAATCCATGGGGTCCTTCTTGAAGCACGCCACCTCAGCCTCGCCGAAGTCTTCAAGCTCAAAAATGGGGGACTCAACCCGATCATCCTCCTCCCTCCTCGGTCGCTTAGATGGGGTGCGACCGTCCTTACCTTGAGGACCGCCCCCGACATTTCTATCTTGAGGACCGCCCCCGGCATTCCTATCAGGTCGAGGAGTATTCTGGCGTTGCTGAGAGTGGGGAGTAGGAGGTTTCTTTTGAGCGTTGCCCGTGATATATTTCTCAAGGTTGAGCCAATCAGAGGTCGACATCTTCAAAGTTTTTCCTGCAAAAGAAATAAGGGCGTTAGCCGGTCGATCAAATAAAAGCAATCAAACATAATAAGTCAAACTTCACCGACCGAGCTCGGACACCAGTTTATCCCCCTCGTACAGGCAGAATGGCCGGCAGGGGATATCCCCTTCAGGATTCTGTGGCAGCATGGCGGACAGTTCTGTGATCATACCCAAAGTGGCGGTATCCTCCTCATCCAAGGTGGATACGGCGAAAGTATACTCGTCCGGTTTTGGAGTAAAGTGGGCCGCCCGCCACGAGGTTGGAAAGAAATGAGCCCCTGTTGTGCCGTCCGGAAGAATCTCTGCAATGTCTTTAGCGGCCTCTGTATCAGGAACGACCCAGAAGTATTGGTTCTACCACCCGCCCGGCAGTGAATCCGAGTAAGCCCTGAAGAATTTGCGGGGGAACGCCTTCTGATTCTTAAAGGACACTTGTTCTTTTCGGGCCATGTTGGTGTTGTACTCACCATGCCAGCTCAATTCGAACAAGGCTAGAAAAAGCTTGGTCGAGACATTTCGCTCCAACCGGTCGCATAGATGCTCGAACGTCTTCATGAACCCCCAGCCGTTCGGGTGAATCTGAGATGGGGCAACACCCAAGTATCTAAGAACGTCCTGTTGGAAATCAGTGAAAGGGGGGACGATCCCCATCTTCTCGAAAACGACACGATGCATGGTGAACTTCAGTTTCGCAGCAACGGTCGCAATATTCTCATCTTCACGCATTCCCTTCACCTTCCACCCCGGCTTGGTGAAGAGGGCATTCAGGTCGTCTATACAGGGATGCTCCGGTCCGATAAAACTCTTAAAGGTTCTCATCTTCTAGGACACCCAGGAAATGTCTAATTCATCGATGACCATAGCCGGCTCGGCCTCTCCTTCCTCGGCCCGTTCGCCAGCATCTTCGTTTGGGCCAGCGCTATCGCCTGCATTTTCTGTTCGGCTGGGACCCTCTCCATCGGCCGCCCGTTCTTCAACATGTATCGGCTCGGGCCCTCGAGGGTCGGCTTCTAAGTCAATCACTTCGTCGTGAAGACTCCCCGCAGCAGACTGGGCGACATCGACCATCTCCTCGTCACCCACAACGTCGATCAGCTGGTTGTTTCCTTCGCCATCCTGCACAGTTGTTGCAGGTGGGGGCGGGGGGACCCATGATTTCGTCGACTCCGTCGAGGTAGATAGTGAAACACTATCGCTCGAGCTAGAACTAGAAGAGTTTGACGGTGAAGCGTCGGCAGGAGAACGCCTTTCTACTTCAATGATTTGTGAAGGTCCGGACGACCCTCCAGACGACACAGACTCGGCCCGTTCCGGCTCTTGTGAGGGCCGCGTCGCCATAAGTGCAAGACTTTCTTTGGGGGCACGGATATTCGGGCTGATGCCGCGGTTCGGCGGATCCACCTATGAAAGGGACATCACGTCGGGTCGACCGAGCCAGCGCGCTCGAGAGAAGGGGGCGACGTGGTCGTCCCCCGACCGGACGCCTCCCCTTTCACGAGGCGTGGAAACTAAAGGAAAGCAATAAAATGCAGAAATTAAAGAAAATAAATAAAACTTAAAGGGGCGGCTTACCTGGAGAAGAGTAACTAGAAAAGAGAGGAGCGGACAGAAAACTCTCGCACAATAGCTCTCAGGGCGCTTGCAGATGGCTCGATCGGCAGCAAAGGTGTGATTTTCAGGTGTGGAAGTCGAGCTGACCAAATGCCCTATTTATAGGAGGACCCACCAGACGAAACGTCGCGCAGCCACTGCCCGCCTCTCTCCCATCCGTTGCATGGGGAACATCAAACGGTGTCTCGAGACACGCAAAAGTCACTTCATTCATTGCGCATTAATGGCAGGGTCGAAGACCAAACGCCACGCGCGGTCGGACAACACTCTGTTCACGACCGACCCATTCCTGACAAGTGTAGAAACACTTCATTCCACCGGGGACACCGATTCAAGCCTCAGCCCGCCCTTAAGCGACCTAGGCTTGGGGGGCAACTGTTCCGGGGCGTATTAGCAAATACAAGGAGGTGCCATTAGCGATGGGCGGCCCGATTCGTGAAACGACCCAAGACCGTGTCTTGTCGCAATTCTCGGCGGCCGCGTATTTATCGCAATGGCCAGGTCGCCCCAGTGGTATAAAAACCACCTCCATCCATACTGTCAGGTACGCAATTCCTATCCTGTGATACCCTGCCCGTTGATAACTATATTTTATATAGAGTATTTCATATGTTTAAACTTAGTATTTGCTCTCTTTCAAGTAATAATAAAGAGTTTATATAGTATTTTATGTGATATATGATAACTTGAGTGATTTGAATGGTTATAGTTATTATTAGGCCATTTTGGATATATTGTGGTATGTTTGATGTTTTGTTGGTGCGAGTCTCAATGCTAATCGCATCAATGCTCTGAACCGATCTGCATCAAATCTGCACTACTCGGTGAATAAGCGACTGTTTCATATGCATCCACTTGCAAGTGATGACCTCTGCTTGGTTCTCGATGCCATCCAACCTTGTATAGTAGGCGCCTACCATTCACACATAGCTATAGGCATAGCTTTGAAGAGTCACCAACATAGGGACACATGTTCACACATCAATGAACCGCCCTATGTCATTAGTCAAAGATTTCAACATGGATAAAGCTCGGAAAGCAACTACGACTATGATCCACTCAAGATGACTTCAACATGAAGGAAGGAAGCACCTCACTTGAAAGCTATAAAAGGACCTCACATCTTCATTTGGAAAGATATCACAATCCATAAGTTAGATCAAAAATTCAATATATATAGTTAGTTTTTATATTTTTAGAGGAAGAGGAAGGAATTCATAATTCCTCCTTAACTCATTTTCATAGTGTTTGTATAGTGCTAAGGAGTAATGCTAGTGCATTGCTAAAGATTTCATACAAAGGTTTTCAACATTTGTAACTTTACTCTTGTTGTTTCTCTTTTGTGATTTCTATATATATAAACATGGTCTATTCAGTTTATATATATCTTGCAATGTCTCTTGCTAGCTAAACCTTTCTTAGTTGGAATGTTCTAATCATTTAATGAGCTTTTAAGTAAGTATGATGTATGTATGTATGTTTGTACTTTAGTTCTTGCTTGATAATCTTTCCAAATACTTATTTTGAACTTGATCACTTAGAATAAGTAAGATTTGTAAATGACCAGAGAGATGGCTTACAATTAAGAACTCAAGAACTAATATGGGTGAGTGTTTTACATAAAGAAAACTTTGTGAAAACCATGCTAAGTCCTAGAGATAGGATAGTATAGTCCATAGGATAATTGTGGGTACTTAAAATACAAGAGTGAATTTATTTAAGCAAATTGGATAATTGTTAGGAGGCAAGATTGGCACTAACACCCCTTTCTTTCTTGCAGATAGAACAAGGATCATAAGAGTGGTAATGATACTCTGAAGAAAGTGACCAGAAAGGCACATAGCTAATGCAACTTGACATTGGTCTGTTTGCATCACATACTGCATCATACACTTATAAGTAAATTACTTGATGAAGACATTCCAACTAGCTTTTCTCTTTTACACTATCAACATTTTTTACTTTGCTTTCTTTCTAACTTAGTTGTGATCATCAAACAAAATTCAAAATTATTTTTTTACTTAGTGACTTTACACTTTCTTACTTTATATTTATTTTAAAAGTGAGTTTTTCAATCTCTGTGGGTTCGATCTTTTTACTACTTGTTTTTGGACAGTGTATACTTGCACACAAGTGTATGTGTTTTCCATGCACCAAGTTTTTGGCGCCGTTGCCGGGGATTGAAGTAAATTCTTTTTAAAATTCTGATATATAGTAATTTAGTGTTGTATATAATTCTGGAATTTAGAGTTTCTGTCAAACAAACAGTACATGGTACTTAGTATATGTACAGAACCAGAAACAGAACTCCAGAATATAGTTTAGATCCAGAAATAGAAAGAAGATTCAGGAGATTGCTAAGACTCCAGAAGCAAAATCAACAAGCTTGCAACATGTCATTTAGTGAAGAACAAAGCTCAAGGCCACACTCAGTGAGAGGAGGCCCTGGTTCACAGCATGCTACTGAAGAAGAATTTCATAGAGAAAATCTCATCCACATGGATCACATAGGTATGATTAATGATAGAGATAGACCTATGAGGGATTATGCTCAGTTTGATCATCAAAACATGCAAACTAGCATAAATAGACCTCATATTGATGCCATGCATTTTGAATTTAAGCCTATGATGTTTCAAATGCTTCAAACTATTGGTCAATTTGGAGGATCTCCTCATGAAGATCCTCATTTGAATTTAAGGCAATTTCTAGAAGTATGTAGTAATTTTGTTATACCTGGTGTTAGTGAAAATGCATTTAGATTAAGGTTATTTCCATATTCTTTGAGAGATAGAGCCAAGGCTTGGCTAAATTCTTTAGAGCCTAACTCTATCCATTCATGGAATGAAATGGCTGAAAAAATTTAGGAAAATATTTCCCACCTATCAAAAATGCCGAGTTAAGAAATGATATTACATCTTTTAGACAAAAAGAGTTTGAGTCTTTATTTGAAGCATGGGAAAGATGGAAGGAACTTTTAAGAAAATGTCCTCATCATGGTTTACTGTTATTATTCAAATGGAAACATTTTATAATGGTTTAGAACCTCAAAGCAGAATAATGCTTGATGCATCATCCGGTGGAGTGTTATTAAATCTATCATACAATGAAACATGTGAATTAATTGATAGAATAGCGACTAATAGCTCTAGTTGGCTCATCGAGAGGGTAAGTGCCCAAAAGAAACCATCGGTACATGAAATTAATGATATATCCGCCACTATCTGCGCTCAAGTAGCCACTCTAGCTAATTTAATGAAAAACTTCATACAGCAATGCTCTGCATCTAATGCGGTGCATCACCGACAACGATCTTATTGCGTGATAGAACAAGTACCTCGGGCACACCTAGTTGTGTGTCTTGTGGAGGAGGTCACTTGTATGAGGAGTGTTCTAGCAACCCTATATCTCTGTAAATTATGTAGGTTATAATAGGAATAACAACCCTTATTCCAACACTTATAATCCTGGTTGGAAAGATCATCCAAATTTTAGATGGAGCGACAATAGTGCACCTGCACCTAGAACTACTCCAACTACACCAACCAACCCACCAGGATTCCCAGCTCAAAATAACCAAAGAAACTCTCAACCTACCACCTGAGAATTCTCTAGAAACCATGCTTAAAGCATTTATAGGTGAATCTAGAAGCGCTAGACAAACCCAAGATGCTTCCATTAAGAACTTAGAGAATCAAGTTGGTCAATTAGCCACAACTACGTATCAAAGGCCACAAGGTGCCTTACCTTCAAATCTGAGAAGCTACTCCTTCCCAAAACCAAAGGAAAAGAGCGAGTTAAGGCTATTTCATTAAGAAGTGGTAAGGATCTTGTAGAGTTAGCGAGAAGGAAAGTGTAGAAAAGGGAGAAAAAACCAAAAATCAAAAAGAAACCAATGCGAGAAGCATCTAGTGCTCTGCATCACAAGAAAGTTCAAAGTCCACTACCTAAGTTAGTACTGAATACCCTCCTCCTCCTTATCCTCAAAAAGACTAGAAAAAAGCACATGAGGAGAAGCGGTTTAGTAAATTTTTAGAGGTACTAAAACAATTACACATCAATGTTCCCTTAGTAGAAGCCTCCAACAAATGCCAAACTATGCAAAATTCATGAAGGATGTGCTTACTAAGAGAAGAAGATTAGTGAGTTTGAAGCGATTGCTATAATGAGAAGATTGTAGTTTGCTTATGCAAAATAAGATCCCTAGGAAATTGAAGGATCAGGTAGTTTTACAATTCCATTTTCTATAGGAAAATCCTATCTTTTAGTAAAGCTTTATGTGATTTAGGAGCAAGCATCAACTTGATGCCTAAATCTATTTTTGACCGATTAGAAATTGGAAATGCAAAACCAACCAACATGTGACACTTCAATTAGCGAGATAGATCAATAGCCTATCCTGAAGGTATCATAGAAGACATCTTAGTCAAGGTAGATAAATTTTTATTCCTGTAGATTTTGTTATCCTTGACTTTGATGCAGAGATAAGGAAGTACCTATTATCCTAGGTAGACCATTTCTAGCATTTGGTAAAACCATAATTGATGTGCGAGAAAGGTGAACTCACTATGAGAGTGAATGATCAAGAGATAAAATTCAATGTAATGAATGCTATGAAGTATCTGCGGAGGAGGATACGGGAAGAGTGTTCATCCTTATTTTCTCTAGATCAATTGGTAGAAAAACAATTTTACAAGCGGTATGATCATTTTTAGCCAATGCGGATGCATTAGATGCATTTGCATTGCTAGATGATGAAATACTAGAAAAAGGAAATATGCCAATAGAAAACTCTTGTAGAGAAGTATGGGCTAGGACTTATGAACCACTCAATCTTGAGGATCCAATTCTCAAGAAGAACTTACCCTCAATAGAACAACCTCCTAAGTTAGAATTGAAGATACTGCCTGAACACCTTAAGTATGCATTCTTAGGAACAAATGAGACTTTACATTATCATTGCTTACGATTTAACATCAAAAGCAAGAGAGTGATCTCATTAGTACTCTCAAGAAGCATACCAAAGCTATAGGTTGGCAAATGGCAGATATCAAAGGAATTAGTCCTTCTATATGCATGCATAGAGTTATTTTGGAAGAAAATTCCAAAAATAGCATAGAGAGTCAAAGAAGACTAAATCCTATTATGAAAGAGGTTGTGAAAAAGGAAATCATTAAGTGGCTAGATGCTGGAATCATATACCCCATATCAAACAGTGCTTGGGTAAGTCCTGTCCAATGTGTACCAAAGAAAGGGGGTGTGACAGTAATAGCCAATGAAAAGAATGAGCTGATACCAACTAGAACTGTCACAGGGTGGAGAATCTGTATGGATTACAGAAAACTCAACAAAGCTACCAAAAAGGATTATTTTCCTTTACCATTCATAGACCAAATGTTAGATAGACTAGCAGGGAAGGAATTTTATTGTTTCCTAGATGACTATTCAGGCTATAATCAAATAGCCATTGAGCCTAAGGATCAACACAAAACCACCTTTACATGCCCTTATGGAACCTTTGCTTTTAGAAGGATGCCATTTGGCTTATGTAATGCACCTGCTACATTCCAAATATGCATGATGTCTATATTCTCAGATTTCATTGAGCAATCAATGGAAGTATTCATGGATGATTTCTCTATCTTTGGAGAAACATTTCAAGTTTGCTTAACAAACTTGGAACAAATTCTCAATAGATGTGAAGAAACAAATTTAGTCTTAAACTGGGAAAAGTGCCATTTCATGGTACAAGAGGGCATTGTGCTAGGACATAGAATTTCAAAGAAAGGTCAGAGGTAGACAAGCTAAAGTTGATGTCATTGAGAATTTTCCACCACCCAATACAATTAAAGGTATCAGGAGCTTCTTAGGCCATGCTGGTTTCTATAGAAGGTTTATCAAAGATTTTTCAAAAATCTCATAACCATTATGCATGCTTTTGCAACATGATGTATAATTTATCTTTGATGACTCTTGTATAGAAGCTTTTGACAAGCTTAAAAAGGCATTGGTATTTGCACGATGATAGTGACTCAGTTGGAGCATGCCATTTGAATTAATGTGTGATGCTAGTGACTTTGCAGTAGGAGCAGTCCTAGGGCAAAGGTATGACAAAGTCTTTCATTCCATTTATTATGCTAGCAAGACATTAATTGAAGCTGAAGTGAACTACACAGTTACAGAAAAGAAATTATTAGCTGTGGTATTTGCATTTGAAAAATTCAGATCATACTTAGTTGGCACTAAGATTATTGTCTATACTGATCACTCTACCATTAAGTATCTAACTTCAAAGAAGGATGCAAAGCCAAGGTTGATAAGGTGGATTTTACTCCTACAAGAATTTGATTTAGAAATTAGAGACAAGAAAGGAGTAGAAAATCAAGTAGCAGACCATTTATCAAGGATTGAAGGAGAATCACTTGGTACACAAGGAGAAATAATCAAGGAGAGTTTTCCAGATGAGAAACTATTGGCAATCACAGTCAATGCAAAACATGAAACTGCATTTGCTATAAGCAATGCAGGAGCATCAAATGCATCTGCACCATGGTTTGCTGATATTGTAAATTTCCTTGCAAGCAAAGTAGTACCAGTGAATATGACATATCAACAAAGGAGAAAATTCTTCCACATGGTTAAGCAATACTATTGGGATGATCCATTCCTTTACAAGATGTGCCCTGATCAATTAATGAGGAAGTGCATACGAAGAGGAGCAACAAGCGATTATACGCATTGCCATTACGCACCTTATGGAGGACACTTTGGAAGCACTAGAACAGCTAGACTAAGGTATTCTGATGCGGTTATTTTTGGCCTACTTTATTTAAAGATGCTTATTTTATGGTCAAATCTTTGTGATAAATGTCAAAGAAGCGGGGAATATTTACGATAAGCATGAAATGCCTAGAACAAATATTTTAGAAATTGAATTATTTGATGTTTGGGGCATGGATTTCATGGGACCTTTTCCACCCTCTTTTGGCAATTTATATATCTTAGTATTTGTTGATTATGTGTCCAAATGGGTAGAGGCGATAGCATTACCTAATAATGATGCTAAATCAAGTGAGTAAGTTTCTACAAAGAAATATATTCACTAGATTTGGAACTCTAGAGCTATCATTAATGATGAAGGTTCACACTTTTGCAATAAGATCATAGAAAACATTCTAGCTAAGTATGGAGTTAAACATAAGATAGCTACAAAGATACCACCCACAAACTAGTGGACAAGCGGGAATTATCAATAGGAAATTAAGAGAATGCTAGAAAAAATGGTAAGTCCAAATAGGAAAGATTGGTCTTTACATTTGAATGATGCTTTATGGGCATATAGAACGACATTCAAAACACCCTTAGGAATGTCCCCTTACAAATTAGTCTATGGAAAAGCATGCCATTTATTCGTGGAATTGGAAAACAAGTCTATTGGGCTATCAAGAAACTCAATTTCAACCTTAACAAGGCGGTAAAAGAGAATGTTAGAGCTTGATGAGTTAGAAGAAATTAGGCAAACCTCTTATGAGAATCTTTGAAATCTACAAAGCTAAGACTAAGAAATGGCATGACAAGAAAATTCACAGAAGAGAATTGAAAGAAGGAGGACTAGTTACGCTATACAACTCTAGGTTGAAGCTATTTCTGGTAAACTTAGATCAAGGTGGTCGAGGACCATATAAGTTGATAAAGGTTTATCCACATGGAGCGATAGACTTATTTGATAAAACCTCAAATCTTTGTCTTCAAGGTGAATGGTCGAGAGAGTTAAAATGTACTATGGTGAACATGTGGTGAGAGACAAAACCACCACCTATTTGAAAAATCTCTAAGTGAAAAGAGATAGTCAGTGACAAGACTCTTAAAACAAAGCGCTTGATGGGAGGCAACCCATTGTTTTTAATTATTTTTGTGCAATTTTATGTTTTTAGTTGTTTTTGCAGAAATCACGAGAAACTAATGCGGTGCATCAAATGCACTGCATTGAAGAAAAATGTGCCTGCATCGAAATTTATAAACTTGAAGAAAATTGGTTAAGTGTGAATCATAAGGCTTCAAGAAGATCAAAGGAGGTTAAGCAAGATTAATGGCGCATTGGTAGCCAAAGCAAGACACATGGCATGATGCATGCGCAACACACAATGCTAACGGCTACCTAATAAATCCACTAACTTCTTTCTTCACGAAACATAAAACCTTTTGTTATTACAGATTACCCGCTTCATTCGCAAATTTCTCTCATCCGAAACACAAACCACCCTTCACATTATCATCTCCAATTTTTCTCAAACACACAAGCAATCAAAACCTAGAATTTCAAAGCAATTACAATGGTGAAAAAGCAATCGAAGACAGAAATCATCGTGCAAGCGGGCCAAAACTCCTCGAGAAAGAGAAGAAAGCCATGCATGCGGGATCATCATCAAAGAAAGGCAAAGCCAAGGAATCAATGACAAGAAGCGATGACAATGTTCATCTACGGAACATGCATCTACTACCCGAGAGAGGGTATGATTTGAAGAAGGCTAGCCCATCATTCATGTCAACGGTGGCCAATCTCAATTGGGACCACTTACGTGCTACCAAGAGGAGGCTACATTGAAGACATAGTGAGAGAGTTCTATCTTTGGAATCACACCACAAGAAGGAAGCGAGAACATTCCTACACTTCCATGGTGAGAGGTAAACTTGTACACTTTCATGCCAAGAAATTGAATGAACATTATATCTTTGAAGTATAATGGGAATGAATTTGAAAATAAAGTGGCAAGGCCTTTAAGAAAGAAATGGAAGAATTGAGGAATATGATTGCTATACCGGGGTTGTATGGGAAAAATTTACACCTAATGAGATTAAGCTTAGAAGCAATTATTTGATAAATGCATTAGGTAATTGGCATTTGTTCATAGCCACTTCAATTGCGCCTACTCACACACATATGCAATGACCAAAGAGAGATTGATCTTACTAGATACAATTCTCTCGAGGAAATGTTGATATAGGTAGATTGATTGCTAGGAAATTCTTGCATGCTCAACAAAATCAAAGGGATTTTTGTTTTTCCCTTGTCTTATTACTTGAATTATGCATGAAAGAAGGTGTCCCGATAGCTTCTAATGAACAAAGGAAATTTCCACACAGTAATTTGAGTCTTTGAAGTGAAGGAGAAATTGAGAAATGTAAGAGCCCCTGCACTGCAATGCAAGAGCATTACATGCAGAAGCAAAGGGCAGTCTGGAAGTTTATGAATGACCAACATGATTGGCTTCAATTGGTCTTTGACTAGATCTTTGATCTTGTGGGCCAAGTGAATGCCCCTGAATTCCCAAGTTGGGTACTGAGATCTGAAGGTGAAGAAGAAGAGGAGAAAGAAGTAGAAGAAGAAGGGAAAGGTAAGGAGAAAGTAGAGGAGCCTAGTACCAAAAAGAAGGTAGCTAGGAAGCATCCAAAGGTAAGAAGAAGGTTGTGGTAGAACCTGTTGTGGAAGAAATGTATGACACAGAATCTGAGGATGCGGAACTAGAAAAAGAAATGGATAAGGAAATTGAAGAAGAAGAGGAGGAAGAAAGTGAGACTGAAATTGATGAAGAAGAGGAAGAGCAAGCTAGAGGAGTAATTTTAGAAGAAATTGCTAGGCAGAAATATGCCAAACAAACCTCAGCATCAACCCAACAACAAACCCCTATCACTTCACCAGTTACCAAAACACCCATCATCTCACCTAACCAAGAATCCTCCTCCATTCCAAAATCACCATTACCCTCCCTCAATGATCCACCAATCCTATCACCACCACAAACAACCCCTCCACCACCCTCTCCAACAAATGAACCACACAAAACAACTCACTGAGAAGAACCAACCCCTGTTATGCCAGCGAACAAGAAGTACCTTCTAGCCCAAGCAACATTACTTCTAATGTTATTTACGCTCTTGAGAAAGAGATTTTTCAGGGAAAGAGAAGAAGAAGGACTCAACAAAGAAGATCAAGGAGAAAAATCATCTCGCACGGGGCACTGTAGCTCAAAGCTGTTGAGATGCGAGTGATGCTCTGCATCACTTGCCGCTGCATCACAATGAGCAACAACAATGCATGATGAGGCAACTATCAAACCGGTTGCGGAACAAATGGCTCAACGAGAAGAGAGAGGCATTGCACAACACTCGAGAAATTCTTCAAGCAACTGCAGCGCGGCGAGCAAAATTAACCCACAAAAGGAAGAAATTTGATGCGAAGAGCGATGCACTGCATCGAGTTCAAGAACCAATTCCTGCAACTACACGAAGTAGGAGGTGCATACGCACTCTGAAGAAACACCAAGCAAGCCCAAAGAGAAGAAGCGGAAGGTGAAACACACTCCTCCATCCAGGCAAAACACGAATTAGGAGTGGAGCAAAGAAATGAGTATCAATTTACAAGTTTTCACATAAAGCGCTATAAACTTGTTTTGTTTCTATCGACTATTTCCACTGGTTGTACTAATCCCTTTCCCTATTTTGAACAAATGATTTGTATTTACGAACAAATTTGTAAAGTGAGAGACACCGCAACCCCTTAAGTTTGGGGGATTTGCATGTTATGTTTAATTATGTTTGTTTTTATCTAATATGTTGTGTGTTTTATTAATATGTTTTATATAGTAAATATATATGTTTTAAAGTAGTTTTTAGTTTGTTTAAATATTAGATGTACTGAACAAAGTAGTATCTAAATATTTTAGTAGAAAAAATCAGTTTTTCAAAAATATGGTGAAAGCCCTATGGATGGAATTTTTATGATGAAAAAGAGAAAAAGAAGCCTTATTTCTCAGAAAAACCAAAATTATTTTCACTTCAACACTTCAAAACTGAGTTTGTGAAAATAACCTTGCTATTTAAAGATCAATCTGATGCAAGGGGAATTTTTGGTAAGCTTAGGTCAAAACAAAGCTTTACTAAAAAGAAAGAAGAGCTTAAAGAATTAAGTTTGGGGTGTTTTATGAAAACAAATGCTGAATTTCAAAAGTATAAGAGTAAACAATGCACAAAAAGAATACAAAAAAGTGGACAAAGCCATACCCTGAATCTTTTGAAACTATACCTGTGCCTAAGTACATGAATGCATCTAGAGGTCAAAGACCTGTGCCATGCAGGAATAAATGTATCTGGAGGATAGTTCAAAAACTGAACCTGTGCCAAAGTGCAAAGAAAAAATATATGCATCTGGAGGTCAAAGACTTGTGTCAAAGTGCATTTGCATCTGGAGGTCAGTGAGGAAGGTAATATGAGCTAGAAAAAGAAAAGCATCATCAGTGCAGAAGCATCAATGCAAACTGCATTGAAGAAAAAAAACAAAATGCAGAAAAAAAATCAATGCACAAATCACTTCAAAGAAGTATTGCATCTGCTCAAAAGATCCACACAAAAATAGAAAAATGCATTGGCTCAAAAGCTTTGAAAGACTCAATTAAGCCCTTTGATTTTAGAACTCCCCAAAACTTGAGAAAATTTTGTGAGTCTAAACTCTCTTTTGAAAAATATTTTGGTGTGACCAAAGATGAACCAATCCTTTCAAAGGCTAGGAGGAAGTTTTTTCACTTAGTCTTGGAACCAATCTCAACTCAGTGGGTTCACACACACACAAAAGAGTTTGAATAGCTTTGGTAGTTTTGAAAAAATAAAGGCACAAGAAAGATTGTTAAGAAATGAAGTTCATAGGGAACTCCTCATAAAAATCAAAAAAATTCAAGCTGATCTATCTTCTAGAATTTTAGTTTTTAATAGTTTGTCTTTGTCATTACTTGCGGACAAGCAATGGTTTAAGTTTGGGGGTGTGATAACTCTATTTTATATAGAGTATTTCATATGTTTAAACTTAGTATTTGCTCTCTTTCAAGTAATAATAAAGAGTTTATATAGTATTTTATGTGATATATGATAACTTGAGTGATTTGAATGGTTATAGTTATTATTAGGCCATTTTGGATATATTGTGGTATGTTTGATGTTTTTGTTGATCTGCGTCTCAATGCTAAGCTGCATCAATGCTCTGCTGACCGATCCTGCATCAAATCTGCACTACTCGGTGAATAAGCGGACTGTTTCATATGCATCCACTTGCAAGTGATGACCTCTGCTTGGTTCTCTCGATGCCATCAACCTTGTATAGTAGGCGCCTACCATTCACACATAGCTATAGGCATAGCTTTGAGAGTCACCAACATAGGGACACATGTTCACACATCAATGAACCGCCCTATGTCATTAGTCAAAGATTTCAACATGGATAAAGCTCTGGAAAGCAACTACAGCTATGATCCACTCAAGATGACTTCAACATGAAGGAAGGAAGCACCTCACTTGAAAGCTATAAAAGGACCTCACATCTTCATTTGGAAAGATATCACAATCCATAAGTTAGATCAAAAATTCAATATATATAGTTAGTTTTTATATTTTTAGAGGAAGAGGAAGGAATTCATAATTCCTCCTTAACTCATTTTCATAGTGTTTGTATAGTGCTAAGGAGTAATGCTAGTGCATTGCTAAAAGATTTCATACAAAGGTTTTCAACATTTGTAACTTTACTCTTGTTGTTTCTCTTTTGTGATTTCTATATATATAAACATGGTCTATTCAGTTTATATATATCTTGCAATGTCTCTTGCTAGCTAAACATTTCTTAGTTGGAAGTTCTAATAATTTAATGAGCTTTTAAGTAAGTATGATGTATGTATGTATGTTTGTACTTTAGTTCTTGCTTGATAATCTTTCCAAATACTTATTTTGAACTTGATCACTTAGAATAAGTAAGATTTGTAAATGACCAGAGATGGCTTACAATTAAGAACTCAAGAACTAATATGGGTGAGTGTTTTACATAAAGAAAACTTTGTGAAAACCATGCTAAGTCCTAGAGATAGGATAATATAGTCCATAGGATAATTGTGGGTACTTAAAATACAAGAGTGAATTTATTTAAGCAAATTGGATAATTGTTAGGAGGCAAGATTGGCACTAACACCCCTTTCTTTCTTGCATAGAACAAGGATCATAAGAGATGGTAATGATACTACGAAGAAAGTGGCCAGAAAGGCACATAGCTAATGCAACAAACATTCAATGCATTTGCATCACATCTTTGCATCATACACTTATAAGTAAATTACTTGATGAAGACATTCCAACTAGCTTTTCTCTTTTACACTATCAACATTTTTTACTTTGCTTTCTTTCTAACTTAGTTGTGATCATCAAACAAAATCCAAAATTATTTTGTTACTTAGTGACTTTACACTTTATTACTTTATATTTATTTTAAAAGTGAGTTTTTCAATCTCTGTGGGTTCGATCTTTTTACTACTTGTTTTTGGACAGTGTATACTTGCACACAAGTGTATGTGTTTTCCATGCACCACCCGTTAGCACACCTCTGACTAGAGCGTTGGAGTGTCTTTGCAGGTACCACCCGAGGTGTTCTTAAGACTGGTCCTCATCCTACATCAGCGACCGGACGAAGGAGCAGCGATCAACATCTACACTTGGTGATCAAGGTACGATCAAGAACAATTCTACGAGGGTGAGAAGACCCCTGTCCAAGCTGCAGAACGTAAGATGTAAATTCACTGTTTGATGGGCTCAGCAAATTGAGTTTCTTTCGTGAAGAAACCCCCTACTTGAGCATGGAGGTAAGGTATGCCTCCTTACTATACGAGATTATTAAAATTGTGAATGCATTGAAGCAACAATTTGTGTGTGTAGAACCCTCTTGCTTTACTCACATATACAACCTGCATTTCTTTAAAAATTATTTGTTTTAAATAAAGCATAAGGATATATGTCGTAGGTGTGATGAACAAGCACTGTTGGAGTTGTATGTGCACAAATCTGCTAATGATTTATCGCTAATATAAAACAAATTGTTTTATTTAGAGTTTCAATTTGGAAGTGATATTTTCATTTTATTAATATGTGATGTATTACTTTTGATTTTGGTATTGATATGTTGTGTGAGGCATTGTGGGGGTTGTTTTGGATTCATGATTTATGTAAACTTGAATTTTTAAGTGTTCCCATGCTATGCTATATTTGTAACTAGATTACTCTTATGAGAAATTGCTTTAGAGACATGCAGAAGGTTTGATGAGATTTAATCGTTAATGAGAAAATATTTTAGATAAGGATGACCTTTTGGCATGTTCAAGTGGCAGACTATAACAAGTTTTTTAGATTCATAAATAACATGAATAATTATCAGTTATAGGAATTTTGTTTTGGATATATTGATATCCATATTTTGAGTTCACTTACTGATATTTGAATGTATGAGTCTAATCTTTTGAAAGATTATTTTTGTGAAGAAATAACATATTTCTCGTAATTTTGGACTATATTTGAATGTATGAGACATCATTAACATACTTGTGAATTCTGTAAATATTTTATGGAATTGTTGTCACTTAGAAATCATCTAAGCTGACACACTTGGCGTATAAGTATGTTTTGAAAGTGATGTGGCTTGGAATTATCCAAGCATTTATATACAATTATTTATAGAGGCTGCATCATTGGGTAATATAGTGAATATCCGTTGTTATACCCCAATTTTGTCCGTCTTCTTTTTTCTTGCTTTAGTCGTCTATTTTTATTAGGGGCGTGTTTCGGAGTCGCATGATTACGAGAATTATCTGTGTAGAGTCTTGGTTACTAACCTGAACCAATTTCAATCACCTTGTTCAACTAAATCGAAAAGCCGTTGTTTAAATTAGGCACGCGCGCGAATGATCGATCTTTTCGTGCGTTCTTCAATTTAATATCCGTATTTGAGTTTAGTCGTACATAAGCAGGTCTACCTAAAGTCATTTTTCTCGAAATTTGGTTTAAATTCAGACTTAATAACGCGATTCCGAGTTAATTATAGTGTTTTTAGTTAACGCGCCCATTTCTTTTATTCTGGTCTAGTTTGACGTATTTGTCGAGTCCGGCCCATTCTCGTCTTTGTATTTAGCCTGACTCCTTTTTCTTATTATTGTTATTCTTATTTTGTTTATTTAATTTATTTAAGTATATATACAATCCAGAAATGTCAAAAAATTCTATTTAGTTTAATTTACAGTTTAAAAGTGTTTAAGAATCCAAAAATAATTCCACTTAGTTTAATTTACAAATTAGAAGCACTTAAGAGTCAAATAAGTCCAAAAATACAAAAATAAATAATACTAAAAATACAAAAAATAACAAATCCGAAAATAAAGTAGTAAGCGACAATTTAGGGTTTCAGTGACATTCAAGTGCTGCTGCAAATTTGCTATTGGGCACAGGTTCCAACTGAAATAGAGGTCAAAGCACAGTTAAAAATAATAAATGCCTTAACCTAGTATTATACTATAAATAAACAGTCAATCAGCAGTCAAAAAGACACAGAAACCAAGGCAGGAACAGACTGCAAAAATCACCAAAAAAATAGGATTAGAGTTTCACATTGAAACCCTAATCCACTAAACACGGTTCTGAAGCTGTTTTTTCTTTCTAAGATCTAAGAAACGAAGCGATAGTGATAAATCAGGCGATCACATGATAGTAGTTGCAATTAATTCTGAGTTGGTCTCTATGTTTAAAATTTTCTTTTCGTTAAAGTGGCATCTAATGAAAACTGTTTGTAAGAATAGATGTTAATGGTCTTGATAAACGTAGATTAATTTTTCCTGTAATCAAATCAAGTTTTAGAAAATAATTTAAGCCAGAGGTTAACTGTTAAAAGCAATACAGAATCTGAAATTAGTGTTCTTTCTGTTCTAAAAAAATCAAATCTTTGTTGTCCTAATAGAAAACGTCGGTGTAGAATAAATCAGATCCGTCCCATCTTCTTTTTTTTCAGAAAACATCTTCTTCAGTTTCTGGTCTTGTAGTGATTTAGATGTAGATTTAGTTTCTGTTTTAGTAAAAAAGGGAACATATAATATCCAGACCAGATCAGGAAAAAACGAAAAATAATGAAAAGATGGAGGGATGGACCAAAAACAGATTGAACAGATCCAAAAATAGTGACAGAAATTCTCTCCGACCACCACGTACGGTGGTCATCATCAAAATCCGCAGTTTCACCCACAAATAAAAAGCACAAGATCGCAGCGTGTCTTTTAAAGGAAGGCGGAGAAAACCGAGAAAAATAAGGAAGAACGTAAACGAACTTCACGAGCCAACCAAACTCGTCGCCTCCACCACCACAAACGCCATAGCCACCGCCCACCGTCGCGTTCCAGGCCGGCGTAGACGCCATGGCCAAACGCTTCCTCTTCTGTCGTTTTCCCTTCATAAACCCCCTCTCTCTCACCTATCGGTGCTCTCTCTCTCTCTCCTCCATAAAAGCCGGCGAAAATCGCGCCGATTCTCTCTCACTGTCGCGGCGCTGCATAACTGAAGGGGGTATGGGATTTTTAGGGTTTCGGTTTTCAATCAATATATCTCCTTTTTATTTAATTTGTCTTAATTTTATTTTATGTTCAGATTGCTAATCACACACACCAATTCCATCAACAAACCCCTACAAGCCCACTTCAAATTTTTAGACAGCGCCCCAGCCAGCAACCAAAAAACGCTACTGGGCTCTGCTTTTTGCACCCCAGTTTTAATTATACAACCCCCTGCGACTAATAAGACCTCATTTTACAATTTTCACCCCCCTTTTTTTCCATTTCAATTTTTTTTTCAATTCAAATATAAATACTCTTTCTCTCGAAATTAAATAAACGGCTAAGTCGGTTGTACAACCGGGTTAGTCATTATTTTAAGCCAATGAATTTACATCAATTCGGTAACCACGAAAACTTAATAAATATGAATAAACCATTTTTTCCTAAAAATAGGGGATTAAGTCGGTTGTACAACCGGGTTAGTCAGCGTTCTAGAACTAATGAGTTGTACAGTTCAGGAGTTCTAGAATACCTATTCTAAAACAGACCCACCTCATATCAAACAATCTTCTCTCAAAAATTCAAAAAAATCATTTTCAAAAAGTAGGGGACTAAGTCGGTTGTACAATCGGGTTAGTCGGCGTCTAGGAATCGATGGTACATGCAGTTCAAGGAATCCTAGGACCCCTACACTAAAGAACATCAACCAATAAACCTTTTTGGGAAGTACTACGTAGCTTTGATTCCTCCATTGCATCGGAGTGCGTAGGAGCAAGACTACGACTCTTGTCAAACACTAAAAACCAAAAACTTAAATAAGTCTTTTTCTCCATAAATAAAAGGGTAATTATTAAATAAATCTTAAATAATTAGACAATGGATGTAGGTAGGGTGCTAATACCTTCCCCACACATGCGACTCAGAACCCCAACAATGTGCGGTCTAAAACCTAAAGGAATTTCGAATTTGCCCTTAAACTAGAATTTCGGTGGTGGCTTCCTATGAACCTTGAAGAATCCATTCCCGGATTTTGTAGCGGCGTAGAAAAATCCGGGAGAGGATTCTTGAAAGGTTCTTAGGAAGCGCCACCAAATTTTAGTTTAAGGGCAAATTCGGAAAATCCCACAGGTTTTAAGATAAGCGTTGTTGGGGTTCGAGAGAGTCAGCTGTATGTGTGGGAAGGTATTAGCACCACGACATCTATTGTCTAATTAATTTAAGATTTATTTAATAATTACCCTTTTATTTTTAGAAAAGACTTATTTGGGTTTTTGGTTTTTAGTGCTTGACAAGAAGTTGATTTTTGCTCCTGCGTGCCTCGGATGCAATGGAAGAATCAAAGCTACGTAGTTCTTCCCTGAAAATGTTTATGGGTTGATGTTTTTAGTCTTGAGGGTCTTAGGATTCCTTGAATGCGACTCAGCATTCTAGAGCGACGACTAACCCGGTTGTACAACCGACTTAATCCCCTGCTTTGAAAATAACTTTAGAGTTTTTGAAGAAAGTGGTTTGGTATGAGGTGGGTTGATTTTAGAATAGGTATTCTAGAACTCTGAGCTATCTGACCCATTAGTTCTAGAACAACGACTAACTCGATTGTACAATCATTGAGTCCCTATTTTTAGGAAAAACGATTTACTCGTATTTATTAAGTTTATAGAATTCTTGAAGCTATCTGATCCATTAACCTAAAATAATGACTAACCCGATTGCCAATCGACTTAGCCGTTATTTTAGAGAAGAATAATTCATTCGTATTTATTAAGTTTGTAGGTTCTTGGTATGCGACTCATTGGCTTACAAAATAATGACTAACGGTTGTACAACCGACTTAGAATTTATTTTTAGAGAGAAATAATACATTCGTATTTATTAAGTTTGTAGGGTTCTTGGAACTGCATCTGACTCATTGGCCTAAAATAATGACTAACGGTTGTACAACCGCTTAGCGTTTATTTAATTTCACGAGAAAAATCATTTGCGTTTGAGTTGGAAGAGAATTAAAAAGAGAAAGCAGAAGTGCAGTTGTGAATTTGGGTTTTATTAATAGCGGTGTTGTATAATTAATAAGAAGTGCAAAGAGAAAGCTTCGATTCGCATAAGAGGGCCCGACATGCGGCCTGGGCTTAAGTGGGGAGAAGTGCGTGCGTGAATTGAAGGGGTGTAATTAGTATTATGAATAATTAAAAATAAAAAATAAAAACATCATATATAACCTAAACCTAGCGAGAACCCTAATTGAAAACCCATTTCTTCACCTAACTGCTTGTGTGCGTACGCTCTAAGAGAGAGAGAGAAGTCGTGGAAAACCCGCCTGTTTGTGGTGAAGGCGTGAATCACGCCGGTTTCTGTGAGAGAGTGAGGAGTCACGGCGGTGAGGGGAAAAGGAGTGTTTTGGTTTGGTGATGGGTGGTGAGGTGGCCCGGCGACGGAGATCCGCGCCGGCGGCGTGGTAAGCTTTCCGTCCTTCTCTCTCTGTTCTTTCTCCTTCTCTCTTTTTGGTTTTTGTTTCTTTCGTTTTTGTTCTTTGAGAAATGTTGTTTTCGGTTTGTGTTTTCCTTGGCGTGGATGGTGGTTTGGTGGTGATTTCTTTGGGTTGAAGGAGGGTTCGGTGGTGGCTTGTGAAGCTTGAAGGAAGGTTCGGTTCAGGTGGTTTGAATCTATTGGTAAGTTCCTTTTTTTTTATTGTTTTCTGATCTAATCTGTCTTGGTCTCTCTCTTCATCTCTTCATCATTCTGTTTTTTTTTGATCTGGTCTGTATATCACTTTTTTTTACTAAAACAGAGACTAATTTGAAATGCCTTATGGGTTTATGCCCACGTTTTTACTATGACTAAATCAACCTATTTTTGGAAATCTAACTCTGACTTCTGTTGTACCCCTGTACTAATTTTATTTTAAAAACTAGTTTCAGAATCCTAACCTTACTGGTATTGCTCATTGACTCAAATTTGTTTTTTTTTCTTTCGAGCGTTTTTTCAAGATAACAAAATTTTAAACAGAGAACCACGGTCTGAAAACTAATCCTGTGATTATTACATTTTTGACGTTCGTTATTAGTTTCAGCGATGAATGAACCTATTTTAATACCATATGGACATAAAAGAAAAAGTTTAGATTTCGAATACCAACCTACAACTCCAGTCTCTGTTTTGATTCCCTTGCGTATTTGTTCGAGTAATAGTGACCGACTGCAACTGTGATGCCTTCGAACCGCTCTTGCCGTTACTCAGATTTTAGAATTGTGTTTATTGGATTAGGGTTTCGATGTGAAACTCTAATCCTATTTTTAGTAATTTCATGATAATTTTTACGCTCACGATTTACGTGTCTTTTTGATTCTTGATTATTTGTTTATTTATAGTTAAAAATTAGGTTAAGGCATTTATTACTTTTAATGGGCTTTGACCCTATTTGAGTTGGAACCCGGGCCCGATAGCATTTTGCAGACTTGGAATCTTTGTCTGAAACCCTAAATTCTTTGCTTACTATTTTATTTTGATTTCTTATTTTTGTATTTTTAATATTATTATTTTTGTATTTTTGGACTTATTTGACTCTTAAGTGCTTCTAATTTGTAAATTAAACTAAGTAGAATTATTTTTGGTATTTTTGAACTCTTAAACACTTTTAAACTGTAAATTAAACTAAATAGAATTTTTTTGACATTTTTGGATTGTATATATGCTTAAGAATTAAATAAACAAAATAAAGATAACGATAAGAAATAGAGTCGGCCAAATACAAAAAAGACGAGAGAACGGGCGGACGGACAAGCTGCGCTAAAAGCGAGACCAAAAATAAGAGAAATGGGCGTGTTAACTAAAACCCCAAAATTAACTCGGAATCGCATTATTAAGTGCGAATTTAAGCCAACTTTGAGAAAAATGACTTTAGGTAGGCACTGTTCACGCGTCGACTAAACTCGAATACGGATATTAAATTGAAGAAGCATACGAAAAGATCGATCATTGCGCGCGTGCCTAATTTAAACAACGGTGTTTTGATTTAGTTGAACGGTGATTAAATTGGCAAGCGAGACTCTACACTAATAATTCTTGTAATCATGCGACTCGAAAAACGCGCATACTTACTAAAAATAAGCGACTAAAGCGGGAAAAAGAAGACGGACAAAATTTGGGTATAACATATATATATATATATATATATATATATATTATATATAACCATGAATCGACACATAGGCATCCACTTAATCACCACGTCAATAAATATGTCAAAGACCAATTAAATCCACCTCGGCAATTAAACAACTTAAATTCACAATGAATTACTAAAAAAGCCAAATGTGAGGATCGAACCCCTTACCTTTCAAATACGACCTTGCATTTCAACCAAATGAGCTACCAACTTTTCTTTGTTATACATTTATAACGTATATATTAATACCATTCATCTTCCTTTTTTTTTTTTTGACAAATTCTTTCTTTATTTCTAACAATAGCCTTTTTACCTATTAAGTATATCTATTTAATATGTATTTTTATACTTATATATAGGCTTAATTATATATTACATATTACATATATATCTTAATTATTTAATATCTAATATTGTTTAATGGTTGTTAGGTGCTTATGTTTATAGATTTGAATTTGATGCATGAGTAAAGAGTTTAATTATGTTAATATTGATTGAGGTTTTTTGGACATCTTTTAAGGTATGATAGAAAATTTCAAAGCTCTGTGATGAGTGAATTTATACGGTATGCCTATTTTTATCACGTTTTATTAGGGTCACGGGTCATGCGGGCCAATGTCGGTGACCCGCCGGTTCGACCATTAACCCGATGCTTTTTGGCCGGGTTGATCAAGGTCGATTTTAATAACATTGATTTGAACCATGTGGCAGCCATACTCATCCTTCACCTAACAACAGCAATAACGCCTGCATTCGTAACCGTTAGATGACAGATCCTGCCAATAAAATCAACGGTCTCAATATCATGCAAAAATCAAGCGGTTATTATTGAAATAGATTTGGTGTATACCAAATCGATCTAGGGGACGATGAAAGCATCACCTTTAATCTTCATTTATTTCTATTTTAAATGCTATTGATCATCTTTGATTTTTTTATTTATTAAAAGCGTTCACAACTTGAATTTCTTTATATATTATCACTATCATATCATTAGCATCAATCGGGTGAGCAATCATATCATATTAAAAAGCGATCACGACTTGAATTTCTTTAACTTCTCCTATATTAAAAACATTCATAGTAACCCCAATATACACACAATCGGTGTTCATCCTTACTATCATATCATTAGGCATGCAACTCCATCGGTAAAAAGCTCTTCCCTATGCTATTGATCATATTTAAAAGCGTTCACGGCTTGAATTTCTTTAACTTCTCCATGATTAACGTAATTTGGTCTATTTGTCCTATTATTAAAAACATTCACGACTTGAATTTCTTTAAATTTTATGTTTGAACTTCTAACCCATGATTATCTTGCAAGGAAATTCTAATGGAACCATGTTAAAATAAAATTCGTACACCTTTATTACCTTGGTTCGGGATGGCAAAATCATTACACTACTACTATATTTACAATAAATTTCGTTGAATTATAATCATAGGTTTTGCTTAGATCCTGCGTATGCGTGTAATCGCGCGCCTAATTTTTAGATTTTACTAATCAATAAATGTTTTTTCAATCATGTTGAATTTGTGATAAATAAGCGAATTGATTTGTAAAGTCATTGCATGCATTGTGTGTTCACGATTGTAATTACAATTTCAAATT
The DNA here is from genome assembly GCA_020916435.1 of Oxytropis ochrocephala. Taxonomy (NCBI): domain Eukaryota; kingdom Viridiplantae; phylum Streptophyta; class Magnoliopsida; order Fabales; family Fabaceae; genus Oxytropis; species Oxytropis ochrocephala. Next base: position 83,164,534 of record CM037092.1, read on the forward strand.
GAGCGCACTTTCCTAGATGCCCCCTTTTCAATAGGCGTGACGGTAGAAAAAGGATAAACTTTGTTTTTGTCATTTTGTCATGCCCTATTTTTCATTTTGTCTTATGTTCTAAGTCCTAACCATGCCTTTTTAACTTTTGGTTTTGATTTTTATCTGTCTTTTTCTTTCTTGAAACTCTAATTTCTTAATCTCTCTTTCATTTGTGTTTTTGTTGTTGTTAAACTTCCAATATTTTTAGTGTTGAGCCAAATATTGTAAATTTCACTCATGATACTTCCTCTAGGATATTATACTTTTAAGATATTAGTGATATTCGCGATTCTCTTTATAGGTTGTGCTCAAAATGATTATTTCTTTGTCTTTCATGCTGCTCATTTTGATCTTTGAAAAATAAGCTTATATTAACTTATAAGATTTTCATTTTCTTTGTTCTTACTTTTTTTGCTCATTCTTTGTTCACTTTATTAGCGGGGAGTTTAATTTAATGGTGAAGAAACACATCATGTTGGAGAACCAATGCCTTTGAAATAAGCCGAGTGAAGATTTGAGGATGTTGGGAGATACTTGCTTAGATTTGAGTGAAGCTTTTGTTGAGATCATCTCCTCTTAAGTCAATTTGTTGGATATATCGACCATATTATAAGTGATTCGTAGTTAGGGTTATTAACTTATTATCACGTTGAAGCTGAATTATGGAAAACAACCAATGTGTATGGTATTATCAAATTTATCCGTATTTTATTTGATATTATTGATTACCAAGTTGTGTATTTGAGATTGTACATGAGAGATTTGGTAATATGTACGAGTTTGGGTTGTAACATCTTTTAATTACATGCTTATTTGAGATTGTGCTATAGCATTGAATAACTATATTTTAGAACCTACTATTGAGAGAATCTATGCACCGTGACTAGAATGAACTATAACTTTATACTTTTAGTGGTATGGTGATTCGTAGAAACAAATTTACCATGTTCTCTATCACGGCCATTTAGTTCGCTTTGAAACATAATGTTGATTCTCAGTTTTTTTCTTTGTTTGCACTATTTGTTACATGTCATAAATTTTAGACCCATCGTCATTAGGATTTAATGAAAAAATTTCTTTAACCATGTTTTTTTGAATTGTGCTTTTAAATTTTAAAATTATGAATATAACCCTCTCAAATTCAATACCAAATCAATTTCAAAATCTTTAAATAATTAAGTACAATCCCATGTATGTAAAATATATTACAATGAGATTCAATTAGGATAGAGCAATACAAGCGTGAATTTTAATCATTGAAAAGAATCAATTTAAAGCAGTATTTTTCACAAATATTTGAATCATTGAAAAGAATCAATTTAGAGCAATACACATTTTATGGGATTCACTTCCTAAATTGAAAACAAGCGAAATCATATTCCATTTTAATCAGTTGCACAATATACATTATCATGATGTATTCCTACTTATGCACAAAATATTCACACTATAATAATTTTGATGGCGTTAAATTTAACAATATAATAATTCGAGTACACCCCTTGCGTTTCTTTTTATTCTTGATTTCGAGTGGTCGTCTAACAACATGTGTAAGGCGTGCTTGCATACTGAGGCCCAACCTCAAAATAAATAAATTAGGACCCCAAAAGTTAAAACTAACACATAACCCATAATTATCAAATGACTTAAAATGATGCGAAGTTTAGTATTATTATAATTATTGGTGACCACTCAATACAATATTAGACTTGGTTGATGAATTTGCTTCAAAAAGCGGCTCGAAAGATGGCTCTTTTTAAGTAACTAGAATGTTGATATTATTTTGAAATTATATCAAAATGTTATTTACAATTTATTTAATAATGTAGTTTCTGAGTTTTTGGTGATTTATTTGATTTTTTTAAACTTTGGGGACCAAATTTTAAGATTTCTTGGGCCCCAATTTGTTTGAGGCAGCCTGTTGATTTCTAATAGGTTGATTTAAGAGGCGTCAAAAAGTATTTTATATCTCACATATATAATACACATAAATATACAAATGCATCTATTTTTATATAAGTTTAAAAGAAGCGTGTGTGCGGGCATGGGTTAAATATACAAATATTTCTACTATTATACAAATATTTAAAATAATTGAAGTAATTATCTTATGTTGTCTAAACAAATGAATTTAGACCACGTCTTTGTATGAGTTAATTATACTAGTATATATATATATATATATATATATATATATATATATATATATATATATATATATATATATATATATATATATATATATATATATATATATATTAAAAATTGATATAAGCCATCATTTTGAATAAACATAAAATGTATGCAAGTTTATAATGTAACACAAAGTAGAAAGTTTGATATAATAATAGTAGTAATAAATATATTATTAATATTTATTCAAATAGAGTCGACACAGTAGGCTGAGCAAAGGTTTTCGATGCTTTGTGCTTTGACTTTTTACCAAAATAGGCTTTTAAAAAGTCTTAGCCTTATCTATTTTAAAAAAGTGCAGTGCGACTGGAAGCTTGATGTAGAAAATTTGGATCGTAGGCCTCTGTAGTAGAAATGACCTATTCCACCCCAGCCATGTGGTTCAATTTGGTTTGTTTTTGGCATTTTCTTTTCCTGCTCCCTTTTCCACTTTCCCACTTCCACACACACTCGACACTTTAGTGCGAGGCGTTAAGTGGGAAAGTTAATAAAAGTCGTCGTGCGAAAAGAAAACATGTTTAAGTTTAAGTTTTGTGTTTTTATCTTGATTTGCTTAGGACAAACAATATGAGTTGGGTTTAAGGTCAAGTTAAGTCACAAGAAATGAGAGGTTTTAATTGTGACCCATTTTAAAATTAGTTTGTGACACAAAATTTCAGAAGAAGATATAAAACTGACCTTACAGAAGATATATAATCTTTTAGAAGCTCTTTGTGTAATCGATATCTTCTCGAAGCTAGTTATTGTAAGAAGAGTCTTAATAGATATTTGTGTGAACTATATGTTTGCTTCTTACAAAGGTAATGATGTTTGTGAATGATATGTGATTTAGAGAATAAATAGAATGTTGAGTTTACAAAAATAGATGTTGCAAGAAGATATACTCATAGAAGCTAAGAGGCTTCTTGAAGCGATCTTCTTACAATAGTGCAAAAGAGATTTTCCTTTTAAAGCAAAGTCTGATTTGAATAAACTATAAGCAAAAAGTAAATGACACATAGAAAGTATAGTGATTCACCCAAATAAATAAGGGCTACTCCACACTCCTCACACCTATTTTCACTATTTTCCAAATTGTTTACACTTACAAGCTAACCTAGGCCAAAACACTTGATAGTTTTCTTCTACAGGTTTATCTACTTTAACATTAGTTTTCTTTCACAATCTTAGCAACTGTAAAACCCTAAGAACCTACTTAGGCAACTTCTCTAACAATACAGCAAACCTATGCCTTGTTAAGAAGATACTTCTATACAAAATACGTTTAGGTTAAGGATGGGAATACAATAATTTTGTAAAATAATGAAATCAATTGACAAAAAGCTATAAGCACACTCAGAAAGGTTCCTAGAAATATGTTGTATGTCTTTGAGTGTGTATGAGAAGAGCGTAGATGCTTGAAGCTTCTTAATTAAGAAGCTACTTAAGAAGATAGCCAATATTGTGAATATTCTCTCTTAATCTTGAATAAGGTCTTCCATAGTATATTCATAGAGTTTAGAACCCCAAAAGAGCCATTGGAAGGGGTCTCCAAAGCCAATATAGTCGTTGGAACTTTTGTTGGAAAGTTCTTGCACTTTTCTTGAGAAAAGCGTACTTGCAATAGTGCACCAAGCTTCTTAAGATTGTATCAACTTAACCCGAATACAACATAAAGGATGTTACGTTCCTTTAGATAGACTCCAAATCTTCTCAGGCATTTATTAATCTTCATAAATGATTATGATCCTTGAGAAGATATAACTATGTGTCTTCTTTTACTTAAGAAGCTACTGAGGTATCTTCTTGACGCTCTGAGAAGCTAGTTATTCAGAGTCTTCTTATAACCCAAAGCTTCTACTAATGAACTTTCTTATTCTTCCAAAGTCTTTTGATCTTATGATACATCGTGGCATGAGTCTTCTTAACTTTAAGAAGTTTCTTAGCTTGGCCCTTCTCACCTTGAGAAGTTATATGGCTTGTGTCTTCTCATCTTGAGAAGCTTCTCACTACTGCCTACTCTTCTTGAGAAGCTTCCTGAAGAGTGTACCCAAAAAAAATGCTAAAAATAAAATTTGTCAGTCAAGATGAAAAACATATTTAAGTTTTGTGAAAACAATAGTATTTTTAATGTTAAAAAAACATTAAAAATACTACTATGCTCCTATGGTAGCTCCGAAATTCACTACGGTGCTCATATGTGTGTAACAAACATTATTGATCTTGAAAGGCTAAAATATCATTTTGGTCTCTGCAAAATGAGCAAAAATCCATTTAGTCCTTTGCAATTTTTTAAAAAGGTCCTACAAATGTTTTTTTAATTCATTTTGGTCTCTACTTTGATTTTTAATGCGATTTGGCACATTTTAACTGGTAGCAGCGTTAGCGTAGATGTTTCTACTACGCATGGATTACTGTGTCACTTAAAACAAATATTAAATTCTATTATGCCCTAAATTGAAGTTATCTCCAAATTGAAGTTGGGTAGGTATAATAGACATTTAATATTTGACTTAAAAGTGACATGACGATCAACAGTGCCAAAATATCACGTCGATGTTTCTGATTGTGTTAAAATGTCTTAAATTAACTTACAAATCAAAGTAGGGCCAAAATGAATTAAAAAACATTTTGTAAGGGACCTTTTTTAAAAGATATTTTCTGAGGACTAAAGTGGATTTTCGCTCGTTTTGTAAGGACCAAAAATGATATTTAGCGATGTTGGAATGATATAAGTTTATTCGGGTAAAAAATGTTAAAAAAACAGTATTTTTTCCGTAAAAAAAATCTACTATATTTTAAAGGTTTTTCAATTTGCTAAAACCCCGAGAACCGAAGACCTGAGAGCAGCGCCACCGGAATCTACAGCAAATCGGAGATAGTTAATCGCCGTTCGATTTTCTTCAAGCCTAGTCACTTACTCAAGGGCTTTATTCCCTCAACCATATCACACTATATCCACAATCACTTGACGCGGATGAGAAGGTTCACGTGGTTTAAGCCGGTGAGTGAATACACAAATATCCCAAAACCATTCAAATTCAATTTCATCGCATTCTAATGCATCGTTTCTCACTTCATCAATTTTTCCAATGCAGTATCGGCGCCATTTTCTTTCGTCTGTTTCCTCACAAGCACTCGTTGATAAAGGAGACTCATTCGAGAAGTTCTTTTCGTCTCGCCAATCGCTTTTGCTCGCACGAAGTAGGTTTCGAATTTCTCTTGTTTCTTCTAATTTGTTAGTAGTTACCATTTCCATATTTCTGATACTGTTTTGTTGATTAAATTTTAATCAAATATTTTGTGTATTAGCTTTGTTCGGTTGCAGTTTTGTTACGAAAAAGGAGGAGTCTCTAATTCCGAGAATTCCATTGAGTTATCGTTATTTTCAAGCCACAGGTTGTTGAGTCAAACTTGAAGCACATTGTTTCTAGTTATTGATGATGTTCAAAGATATTGAGATTTTAATTTGGTTTCATTTGTTATGCTTGTGTTCTTCCAGGATATTCATCTTCAGCTGAGCGAGACTATTATCAGTTCTTGGTGTTCCTGAAAATGCTAGTCAAGAGGAGATAAAGAAGGCATTTCATTCGGTGCGTGATTGTTAACAACCACTTGTTTGTTTGGTAGGGAAACTATATTGATTGATCAACGTTATGCTTGTTAGAATAGAGTAATGATAAAGTCAATTGGAAAATTGCAACATTTGGGGGGAATGGGAATGGGGATGATTCAGTTTTCATCTTGAATACTTCTAGTGGGAGAGGTGGAATTTCGTTCTGATCGTCTCTCACTTGGTAGGAGTTATAGCAATGGAAATTAGATGATCTATTCTAGACGCAGTTGTCTTAGCAATATAGCAGATGAACTTGTAGTTATTTTGTTTGATTGAGCACTGCTTATATTTTAACTCTAGTTTTTACTGTTAGAATAAAGAGACAAAAATAAAATGTTTGACTTATGTGAAATAACGTTGTGTGCCTGTATTCCTCTTCCTATGTGATAGTCATGGATTCCAAGGTCTTTTATGGTTCATCATTTCATTGTACTGTTTTTTTTTTTTTTTGAATTGTAAGAAAAATTACAACTTTCATTAACTTCATTTTGTTTCCAATTTTTGAGAGAAAAAGTTACTGTGGATGGTAGTCATATCATAGCCATTCTCCTTTTCGTTTCTTTAATAGCTTCTGGGTGATCAACAGATTGTTACTTCAAATAGTAGAGTCTGAAGTCACTGCATGCGTGACACTTCACTGAAGTGTCATGCATGCTGAAGATACAACTGGGAATAAGTTTTCAATGCTGTGAATTGTAAACAAAAGTGATAGTAGATAGTTTAATCTAGCTGGTCAGCTAAATTTTGTCACATAACCTCTAAAGTGTGCATTAGTAAAGTCACAGAAGCGGTTGTGGGATAAGTTTAGGTCGTTGGCTTCTTTTTTTTTGACAAATTAGGTGGTTGGCTTCTATTTGGGGCTCACTGTCTTTTAGTGTTTCCCCAACTTATGCTGAGGGATTGGGCAGCTTCACTCCACTGTTTTTGATATTTTTTTAACATTCATTTTAAGTTAATCCCTCATCCTCCGTGTTGAGATATTTAGAAAGAGGAAAGAACTAGTTTGAACATTGTGAAGAAATGAATTGATTGAATTGATTGTTTACACAGAGTGGATGCTATATATAGGCATGCCACTGTAACAGAATTATTACCTGCAGTAGCAGGTCAACACTAGAAAGAAAGAAACAATATTACAGCCTATAACAGGTTATCTAAAATACAAACTAAAGTTCACTAGTCTTATACTCTTACACTCCGAATATATAGTAATTATGTTCTCTTCATCTAAGTGAATTCTTCTTTTATCTAAAATAGAATTTATTCAAAATAACAAAAACCTAATATGCAAAGGGTTAATAATTTCCCACAATAATATTGAAGGAGTATGGCTTGTAGTAGTCTTTCGTTCTGCATTTTATTTTTCAGCCTTAATATATTCTGTCATCACACATCACACTCCTCAGACATTGATATTTGAAAATTGAAGGTCTTCCTTTAGCTTATACTGTATTATGACACATTTTCTGCCCCATGCAGCTTGCTAAAAAGTACCATCCAGATGCAAATAAGAATAATCCATCTGCCAAAAGGAAATTTCAAGATATAAGAGAAGCATATGAGGTCTTTGTCATCAACTTTTAAATCTTCAGTTTTTCCTCACATTCTCATACATATTTAGCCCTCCTTCTTCTAGCTAGGCTGGTCATTGTCTAAACTAATTAACAAAATGATATTTTCACTTGGATTTTTGTTTGGTAATTTCAGACATTGAGAGACTCTAAAAAAGAGGACAGAGTATGACAAGGTAGGGTTATTTGAGTTCCTGTATGCTATTAAAATTTCAAATTTGGTATGGTAGTTGAGTTACTCTATTGTGTTGCTCTGGATCTTCTGTCGAGTAAGACCGTTGAAAATATGTGTAATTCATAGCCTTCATTCCTATTTCTAATATTTAATTAACTAACACTTTTCTCCCACAAACTGGTTTTCAATTTAAGATGCGTACTAGCGGTCCAGAGAATATAGAATATGATAACAAATATGCTGATGCAGAAAGGTTTAGAAATGCTTATCGTTCTCATTTTTCCGATTCATTTCATAAAGTATTCTCTGAGAGTAAATTTTTCTCTCATTTTTGTGATTCTTTTATTCATTCAATTTATATATTTTGCAAGGAAATTTCATATTCTTGATCTTGACAGATATTTGAAGAAGCAACAACCCAATTCTGGAAGTCAAATATAGAGGTCATCTTAACTCTAGTTTTTCTGTCATTGTTTGAAATATGTTTCTACTATTTTCAAGCTTAACCATTTGCTTGTTACTTTGCCAATAGGTGGAGTTATCACTTACTTTCTCAGAAGCCGCGAGAGGGTGCACCAAACATGTGTCATTTGATGCCTCGGTTCCCTGTGATTATTGCAGTGAGTAAAGTTAATATGTTCTGGGTATCAGGAAAGTCCTGGGGAGAAATTTATCTATACTGGAAGTACATGTATTATTTATTAGTTTTATGCAATGTTAAACTATTGTCTGCATATTTTGATTGCAAAAGAAGTTTAGTGCAAAGTCTTGTTTATATTCCGTTTAACAAGTGGTTAAGGCAAGACCATTTTTTTGGGGTCGGGTTGGCATTAAATAGAACCTAGGTTTTGTTGTGTTGAAGTTTTACAGATTCTCATCTGTGTTTCAAAATAGCAGAAGGTATGCTGATTAGCAACCAGCGTAATGCAATTCTGTTTGAAATGAATCTTTCATGGAAAAATCTGATAAAAACTATTTTGTAATTTGAAAGGTAGAACTTAGGCCTGAGCTGTGGCGCTCTGGCTTTAAGGAAACTTTTCTCCCTTCCGCTCCTCTTGCCTCTATGGAGCGTTTAGTCTATGATATACATGTATTACTAGTGATCAGAATATTTTTGGATGAGGTTTACCAATATTTGTGTTGCATTTTAAATTGTGGCTGTGACAAGAATATCTATCAACTGCAGAACTTTAGTGAGGAAATAGATAAAAGTATGACCCGCTAGATGTGTAAAATGTGGTCCATTGTGACACCTGTTTGTAGTGAAGTGAGCCAGTACGTTTGTTGCCCCTTGATATAATAACCATTCTATTTGATGCCAATCAATTTGTTTATATTAAATCAGATGGACTGGGCTATCCACTAAATGCTACCCCAAAAGCTTGTCCAACATGCAGGGGCTTAGGTCGAGTAAGTGCTTTTAAAGATCAATGTTATAATTTGTATCTCATAAATATTTTTATACAAGACTCAGGCCATGAGCGAGACTGTATCATTTGTGGTATTTGAGTTATTAATTATTAATACATTCTTTTATTTCGTTTGTCATGATTTTCTGCCAGGTTACAATCCCACCATTTACATCGACATGCATTACTTGTAAAGGATCTGGCCATATCATTAAGGTCTTCAATAAATTTCATTTCATATCAAGTACACTTGAGGTCGGTTCTCTGTATAAATATATATTGTGTCTATTTTGTGCAGGAATTTTGTATGTCGTGTGGAGGATCTGGTGTTGTTGAAGGGATTAAAGAGATTACTGTTACAATACCAGCAGGTTAGTTTCCATGATGTGATGAAATTTACCGAACTGTAGCTTGGCTACACCTCCTCAATATATCTATGTTGTGTGAGATAAGGCTTGATTATTATTGTGGTCTTATTATTCACATTGGAAATTCTTTACCGACAGATTATCAATTCAACCTATTTTTCATCCTTCATACTCAATTTTAAGTTGATTGTAATGGATAACCTTTGGTTTCTATTAAAGTTTCAATTGTTATAAATTAGAATTAGAATCTTTTAGAAATTGAAAGGTTTATAAATGATGCAGGACTTATCCTATTCCTACCTCGATTTGTTTTACCTTATGCTATACATTTTTAATGGTTTATTCATAAGCGGTGGAGATTTTCTGTTAAACTTACTATTGCTTTCAATGAACTGGTAGGTGTGGATTAGGGAGATACAATCCATGTGCCAGAAGGTGGGAATGCTGCTGGAAGTGGTGAGTCGACATGGAAGTTTATACATTAAAATAAAGGCAAAGTTTTTCTGTCCAAATATTCACTGTAGTTCACTCGTTCTTTACCTGTTGATCTATGAATATGTAGTTTCACCTAAAATTTGCATTTTTAAATGGAAATAGGCGAATTAAACTCATTTGGTGCACATGATTATTTTGGCAAGCCGGGGAGGAGTATGCTTCCTTAGATGTCCTAGAAAAGTTTTTGTAGAAGATATTAATCTTTGAAAGATAAATTACATGCTACGTTCCTCAATATATATTTCCTCATGTAATTCATAAGTGTAATAGAAAGCGTAAAACCAGGATCATATGATACCAAAGCGCTTCTATATGAAAAATTGAAACACACCTCTTATCTGATGGAAAAAGAATATAATTCTGTCTCCTTGGTCCTTTTATATTTACTTCATTGAGTCCCTTTTGCAGAATTTAACTTCTCTCAAATTTTAGCATTCATATTATAGTATCTTCAGATGGAAAGCTAATATTCATCTTAACAAACCTTATATAGTGGATATCCATTTTGGTCTAATAGATTCTTACAGAGAGAGAGAGAGAGAGAAGAAAGAGAATTTCAGAATTGTGTATTTTGTATTCTGTTTGAGATCTGTTACAATCAAGTATTTATACTTGAGATACAAGAAGTAATTCTGTTGCAACTAACTACTGTGCAACCTAACTAAGTGAACAGAAGTGGAAACTTCTAGTTCTAAGTCAACTAGCTAATTACACTTTTGTGTTCTCTCTAATATTCCCCCCACAAGCTCATTGGTGGGTAGCACCATGAGTTTGTCACGGAGAAAACAGAAGCTGGAGCTTGGCTAGTGGCTTTGTAAGGATGTCAGCAACTTGTGCTTGAGAAGGAACATACTCCACCAGCAAAGATTTGTTGAGAACTTTCTCACGAACAAAGAAAATATCAAGCTCCATATGCTTTGTTCGAGAATGTAGAATAGGATTATGACTCAAAGCAATTGTACTTTGATTGTCACAATAGATGATAGGTGCGAGAATTGCCACTTGAAGCTCTCTGTAACAAGGATTGGATCCTGAAAACTTCAAGCTGCGGCGAGAGCAAGACTTACGTATGCCTTGTGATTGATTTTACAACCCAAGTACATTTCTTTGACCACCGTAGAGATGAGATTTGGCGAAGATAGATCTGAGCACACAGAAAGTAGACTTACATGTCATCAATGTCCGATGCCCGATCGGCATCACGCAAGCATACAAGACGGTGGAGAGGAAGTTGTAGCAACTCTAAGCGTGATTCCAAGATCAGCAGAACCCTAAGATACACGAGTATCCTTTTCACAATGATCCGGTGAGAAGTAAGAGGTGTGACATGAGCCGACACACCTTGTTGACTGCGTAACCTAACTCTGGGCGTGTAATAGTCACGTATTGCAATGCACTCTACAATGCTTCTATAGAAGCGAGGATCATCAAAGTAGTCGGCTCCATGTTTGGACAATTTAGTGTTGGCGAGCGGTGGGTAGAAATTCCTTTTGCATTGCTCATATCGACTTTATGCGACAACTCTCGAATGTATTTAGCAGAGGCAATTTTGTATAGTGGTATGAACAACCTCTTTACCTCGATTCCCAGAAATAATCCAAATCACGAAGTTGCTTGAAAACACGAATTAAGTTTGTTGATAACTTTGTTGAATTAGAAGCGAGAGAAGACACATGTAAGGATAATATCATCGACATACACCAACATGTAAACCATGATGACCACCACTTGCCAAACACGAGAGAAGAGGTCACATTTGCTTGCTTGAAGCCAAAACTAAGCGAGTCTTGGTGAAATTTGCTCGTACAGGGGGCTATTTGGCCATGATCGCTTTTGTGTAATTTACATACGATGTCTTATCGTGACCTCGAACCACGGTGGTTGAGACATGTATACATCCTCATAAGAATACCATTTAAGAACGCATTGTTCACATCAATTTGCTTTAATAGCCCTTTGTCGGAAGCCGAGCGAAGTGTGAAGCAGTTCTCGCGGTGACGAGTTTCTGTTGGTGAAAAAGTCTCGGTATAGTCGATCCGTACTTACGAAGATAACCACTTAGCTCTAAGCGAGCCTTGTATTTGTTGATACTACCATCGAGGATTTTCTTTTAGTCCTAAAGACCCATTTGCACCCCACTGCTGATCTTACCAGGAGGAAGGCACGAGACCGAGTCTCATTATTCTTCAAGGCTTACGGCTTTCGGTTTCCATTGCTTCTTTGCCAAGGTGGACTAGCTAATGCTTGGTGAACATTGGAGGTTCGGTGGTTGTAAGGAGAAGAGTGGGGAAATAATCTAGGTTGGGAATGGCACATTTTTTGATCCGAAAAGTAAGCATAGGGTGAGTGTTATGAGGAGGTGAGGGTGAAGGTGAGGTTGAGTTTGGATTAATAGTACTTGAGGTGTGGATGGTAATGTAGAACTAGGTGAGGAGGTTTGGTGTGGTATAAATGTATTAGAAGCTTGAAGGGTGAGTTAAGGTGATTTGGAGGCATTGGCTAATGAGATTGGTGAGGCAGTTGTTGGTTGAGGTGATCACGGTGAGGAAGCTTGATGGCGGCATTGGTGTGGATACAATACGAGAGGGATAGTGTGATGAATTAGGTGCAGGGGTAGGTGCGAAGCGGTGTTGTGGACTATATTGGTAAGAAATTTATGTTCATCAAACGATACATCTTTGGATACAAATAGGCGACCGGAGGGTAGATGAAGACATTTATAGCCTTTATGAGAGAGGAGTAGCCTGAAGCAGGACACTCGGAGGACTGAAGCTGCAGCTTATGGTTGTTATATAATGCACAAGTAATGGATAACATACCTGACCAAAGGTTTTAAGGAAGGAAAAATCTGGTTGCTTATTAAGAGTGTGTGAAGAGGAATTGATGGATTATGGAGGCGTGATGTAATCTGTTTATGAGATAAGCAATTTGTATAAAGCATGATCGATAGACGCCCGACCATTCTTGAGGAATACTTGCTCTCAAACCGGTGGGCGGTGGTGCTGCGGTGAGGTGGAAAGATTAGGTCAGCGTGAGCAGTGCTTGATGAGTCTCCACTGCCCGATTAGGTTGAGAGCAGGGCTAGCATTGGTGAGGTATAGTTGTGGTTGGTGTAGGGAATGCATTTGTTAAGAATGCTTGAGGTTGAAATGCGAGGATAGGTTGGAGGTGTTGGATAAGGTTGTGATGCACGGCGAAGGTGTAATAGGCTTGTGGTTGAATTTTGTGGTGAGGTGCGAGCCAGCTACTATAAGGTGTAGGTGCTTGTGTAGGTTTAGGATAAGCAAAAAAGTTTGTCCAAAATTAGCATTGAGCGCCGCAAACGGCGAGGAACAAAGGAAGAAATTATGCTGTGCCCGGCATGCGGCATCATGACGGTTTGAAGCAGCACAGCCGCGCGCATTGCTCGCGGCCACCATTCCTGCCACCACGGCGTCCACCACGTCCACTACGGCCACCACGATATCCTCCATAGCCACCACGAGTACTTGTCGTTGGAGAATTGTTGCGTAGAAGCGCGGGGGTGTGATACAGAACCTTCTCGAAGCGTGCTTGATGCGTGAACTTGTGGTGAAGAACTGCGTGCAGCGGTTGATGTACATGTAAGATTGAGTGTTGCGAGTTTCTTCAACGCAGTTGTTGCTTATCAACACGATGCTCAGCGAGCAAGGAGAGGCGCTAACGAATTTCATCAAATTCAAACCAATCCGGACTTCTTGTTAATCAACATCACTATCGATTCAAAAAGTAGCGTGCAAACCGCCGGTATCACGTCGAGTTGTTCTATGAGTGGCGAGTTCACCGATTGAATTCGGAGAATCAGAAAGCGGACTTGATACCTTGCGAGAAACTCAGAAATAGACTTGATCCTTTCTTGATTGCG